>ML780346.1:64335-149971 GCA_009831015.1 Picea engelmannii
TCCACTTATTTAAAGAAAATTGAGTTTAATTATACATAGTAAAATTAAATTCTGATTAGACTTTCTTAGTGTATTTCATACATAATGATGGTCATATTTTTAGATTAGAATGCCCATCCCGAAGTTGAGCCATACCACAAAAAACAATTCCTCTCTTATACACATTTAATTGAAATATAATGGACAAACATAATTATAAGAAAAAATTCATAACATGGATATCGTAAAAATAATACAACATTTGAAGAAAACACATAGAATATGATTATCTTATCTTATAATTTCCTATGAGGGAAGGCTTCCTAAGCTAGAATAAGTTTTATTAACAACATATATGCTCAGAATATGGTTCCAACTCCAACAATCATCCTACATCCTCTCATTTCCCACAACCGGTCCCACTCTAAGAAGTGTACCCCTTCTCTTCTCACCAGTATTTTGGTTGTCCCACTTCCCTTCTGAGGCTTCAATAATAGGTCGAACATGAAGTATTAGAGCCATGTAGTTGCAAATTGTCACTTATGTAAAATAATTCCAAGGAGGTATCTAACCTGCAGTGAATGCTCACAGGCCTCACAACCCATTTCTTCAAACTTCACACGGGCAAGAAAACCCACTTCTTCACTTGAAATTTCCATAGTTTACTAGTTAAAAAAACTCCAAATCTTCCCCAGTATAGGTACAATGGTGATGGCAGATAGAGTACAAATGGATAGAGGAATAGTTACAATAATAAGAAAAATAATGGAAGAATGATGGGAAAATACATTATTTCCCTACTTTATATATGCATTTTCTCAACTTGAAACTTTTCATGTTGGGAAGTACCTTGTCCTCACTTTCCCCCACTTGGTGATATGTTTCTCCCCTTAGGGACTTAGAACAAAAGTATCACATAATTAGACTTTTTAGGAAATATTATTATAATATTTCCTTGGCTTAACCCCTCTTCCTAGACCCTTAGCCCCCTTTCTCCTCTAGTGGATTTATACCCCCCCATACTCTTTTGTCTAGTTGGTTTGCAACAATAATGTATTTTACAAATGACATCAAGTGTGATAACATATTACAAAGATAGGCTAGCATAAATTTTTGCATCTCACTCTCCAGCCTAATAACCACAGAGGCACTCTGGCCTCAAATACATATAAAAAGGTGCTCTTGCCCAAAATATCCTAGCTCACCAACCTATATGTACATTACAATTGGGGTTTGTTCTCGGGGTATTATAAGTTAAGAGGTTTTTCTCCTACTTAAATAAGCTAAGTAAAAATAATCTCTAATTTATAATTTTTTTCATGTATTTTAGAGAGAATGATAACCATGATTTCAAGTCAATAAAAAACTATATTAAAATTAGGATTTAGCTTCTATTTCATTTTATACATAAAAAGTTTTAAATTTTACAATTTATTCAGAAATCAAAATGTTGAAATAGGGGGTTGAGAAAAATAAAAACCCCCACTCTTATGAGTTCCAAGAAGGTTAATTCAATTTTTCCTTAGCAATCACCACACAAAAAAAAATTAATATGATTTCCATTAAGCATGAATAATGGAAAAAATAATAATAATATGTCATGTTGTTTCCTTACTAATTAGTACATAATTTTTGTCTAAGATGGAAGAAGAACTCTTTCTCCATCTTCAATTATTTTATGTTAGTTATAAGGATTTCCTTGTTTTTTTGGTTTATGATCAAAATTGTTTTTGTTATGATCAAAATTGTTTTTAATCATCATGAAGTTTAAGTTCTATTTTTTTTATAACTTCCAATGAAATTATGAAGTTTATTTTTTGCTCACTATATAATTTGATTAAAAATTAGATATCATTTTTGGGATTACCTGCGTAGTGTAATTCATTAATATATGACCCATATCCATGAGTATTAGTCTCAACCGACCAATAATTCTCATAATTTGAATATCCCACTTAGCACTCATTGCATCGGGTGATGCTAATAGGGGTGAAGCAATGCGATTGAAACCAACGAAATGAATCACATAGCATCAATCATCAATTTTGGGGCTTGCACGCAGTAACCAGGACTTCCTAGGTAGTCACCCATCCCAGGACACCTCTAGCTCAAGCATGGTTAACTGTGGAGTTTTCCCCACAATCAAGCCCACTTAGCTTGCTACCTCATTTGCAAAACCTTAGCAAGTATTGTGCCTTATGATCTATCCAGTTAGAGCTCCCTTCACTCTTATTATTTTAGAGGGGCTTCCGCAGTTCAACATATTAGATATCATTTTGGAGATTAACTACGTACTGTAATTCATTAATCTATGACCCATATCCATCAGTATTAGTCTCAACTAACCAATAATTCTCATGATTTGAATATCCCACTTAGCACTCATTGCATCGGGTGATGCTCACAGTGGTGAAGAAATGAGATTGAAACCAACGAAATGAATTGGATAGCATCAATCATCACTCCCGGGGCTTGCACCCAGTAACCAGGACTTCCCAGGTGGGCACCCATCCCAAGACACCTCTGGCTCAAGTGCACTTAATTGTGAAGTTTTTCCCACAATCAAACCCACTTAGCTTGCTACCCCATTTGTAAAACCTTAGCAAGTATTATGCCTTATGATCTATCTAGTTAGAGCTCCCACTTATAATTAATGACTTACACTATGCAGTTAATCCCAAAAATAATATCTAATATGTACACTACGGAAAACCCTCTAAAATGATTAAATATTATTATACATTAAATGTATCACATGCCAACTAATATGGAACTGAGTATATTGACACATTTGTTTGAGTTGTAAATTCATCCAATTACTTTTGATGTAATAAAGTTTTAAATTTAATTCAAATTAGTTTGGCATAGTATTTATATAAAATTTATATTTTATTATACATTATTAAAATCTTATTAATAATCACTATGTAAAATTATTTATAACTCACTAACCAATCATGTTATGCAAAAATAAATATTATGTAAAGAGCTTTAGTATTATGTATCGTCACCTATAATTAATTACAAAATGAAATGTGAATTTTAAATGAAACTTACTACTTTTAGGCGCCACAATTTTTAATTCAACTTAAATTAATTACATGATGATGAACATATATAAATTAATTTTTAATTACATACATATTAATCTATAAAAATAAAAAAATTATTAAACTTTTTTAAAATTTTATTTATAATTATTTAAATGGTTGGAATTTTATATTTAAGTGATTAGAATGAGATTTGAAGAGTGTTAAATCCTCTTAAAATTAATTACAATTTATGAATCATTTTATATTAAAATGAATATTAATTTATTTATTTTTAATTCTGTTTATAATAAAAACAATCTATAATTGATTACAAACCTCGCCCTATTTTATAGAAAATAAATTGTGAACCATAAATCCAATTTACTATTATGCAATAAAATCTTAAATTCAATTTAAACTAATATATACACAATTTTTTTTTATCGTATTATACATACATAATCATATTTATAATAACCATTACATAAAATTAATTGCATACCACTCATGGTTAGATATAAATATAAATATTATATAAATTTTAATTAATTATAAATCTCATTATATTTTATACAAAATCAAATATTGTTTTATACAAAACATTTAGAAATATTTAAATACGTATTTCTTGAAATTATCATCTCATTAATGTTTTATGATGATGATGATGATGATTAACGTCCACTAAGATCGAATTGGTCTATCAGATCTTAAGAGGGTAAGTGGTTACTTATGATTCTTTAGAATTTTGTTTCTGTGCTAAAAAAGTATTAAGAGAAGATTTTCAAAATCACGAGATTTTTGTTGAGTTAAGATGTTAGCAAGGCTGGTAATGTGATAAATATTTTGAAAATGAGATCTAATATGGGTATAGGCTGGACAATCTAAGAGAAAGTGTTTTTCATCTTCAACCTTATTAGTGTCACAAAGGTGACACACTCTTTCATCCCATGGCGTTTTAGGAATTGACCAATACCCAGTTTCACTATGGAGCTTGTGAGAATTTGTTCTTATCTTAGCAATGTTTTTTTTTTCTTTACACTTGGCAAAACAAATAGATAATTTTGATCTTCTAGATTAGGGATGATTACATCTTTATAATCTCTTAATTTTATTTTTTCCTCTAACTCTTTATCACACCACAGTTCCTCTTTAAATTTTGATTTGACTTTTTTTTAATAGTATATTTTTTCTACAAAATGGTTTCTTCCATGATTCCCCAATAGTTTTTCCAAGATCGAGCGTCTTTATGCCATCCTCGCTTGAGTCGATGGTGGTTATGACTTGATTTTAAAGCAATTTTAGGTAGCCTCTTGTCTTCCATGTTGTTTAACTTGTTCTTATACATTAGGTATCTAGCCATAGCCATGCTCTCAATGGGGGAGAGGATTGTTTCTAAGAGGAGGATGGCATAGGGTATATTTCCTTTAATTTTGAAATTATAGGTTATAAAATTCTTTTGTATTTTCTCTACTTTTCTCCAAGATTCACGAGAGATACTACAACCCAAGACTTCACATCCATAAAGAATAAAAGGTGTAAAAAGAGTATCAAAGAGGAGTTTCTTCTTATCCCAGCTCCAAAGGTCAGTTGATTTACAATTTTTTTCAAGCCCATAATAAGCTTTCCATCACCCAATATTCTTTTTCTCAATGCTATAATTCCAATTGAGCTTGTGCTGAATATCAATTCCAAGATATTTGTATGAAGTCACTTCCTCCAAGTTGTTGTTGTCATATACAAAGGTATCATAAGAGATCTTATTGGATTTGATAATCATGACCTTAGTCTTATCAATATTAATAGTCATACCCATATTGGCGCAAAAATCATTGAGGATTCTTAGTTGGTTTTCAAGATCATGGGGGCTCCTTTCCATAAGAACGATATCATCAGCATAAAGAAGAAGATTTATGACTATACCAATGACAGTAGGGTCGACACAACCTAATTTTTTCAAGCATTCTTCTAACTTGTCAATGTATATGCCAAAAAAAATAGTGGAGAAGGGACAACCTTGTTTGACTCTGATATTGTGGTTAATCTCTTTTGACCAACCCTCAGTGTTTTTAAACGTAGCAATAACGTTCTCATACATCCTTATTTCAACAACCCTCAACTCGAGAGGCACTTTTATCTCTTCTAACCTATTCCAAAGTTTTTTCCTATGAACCATGTTAAAAGCTTTTCTAAAGTCAACAAAACAACAAAAAAGAATGGTTTTAGTATTGCAGAAATCCTCTGCAATGAAAGGTAACACAATGTTCCACACTTGAACGATATCTCCTAAACCCAGACCGACCTTTATCTCTTTTACCATGACTTTGTAGCCAAAGGATAATCTTATTTTCCAAAATAAATTCATAAATCTTGGCTAATATCGAGGTAATCATAATGGTCCTATAATTAGAGGGAATGTTTCTATCCCCATTTTTAAAAATAGGAATAATGAGGCTTTGCGTCCAGGGTTTAAGGAAACCCTGCTTGACTGCTAAATTGAAGAGCTTGTGTATGTGAGGGATAAGGATTGGCCCTCCGATTTAAAAAAATTCCAACTTGGTAGCCTTCAATGTCCTTAGCTTTCCCATTTGTGAGCCTCTTAACCCCAAACACTATGTCATCTAAAGAAAAAACTTCTTCCTTTGTAGAGACAATATCAATGGTTTCCATGGCATTCGGGAACTCATAAAGACTTTTAAGGTAGGAATTTCAGTCCCTTAAGGGAATCCTATTATTTTCTTTAGTATTGCGTTTTAGAATTTGGCTCGAGAACTTCTTATAATCAAACTTGTATAGCTGTGAAAGTTTCTCTTGCCTTTTATTGATATAGTGTCTTTTTTTCTTTTTAATTTGGGCTTTGTACGTATTGATCTTATCGAGTTTTAAGAGCTCATTAGAAGCATCCCTAATGTATTTCCTAGCAATTTTACATTCTTTATCATACCAAGGGTTGGTCATCCTATTATTGTTTTTATAGGACACCTCCAAAGAGAGCTTGTTAATAGAAGTGGAAAGAGTAATTGTAAAATTATGATAGAGTTATTCAATGTTGTCCTTATAAGTTAAGAGGTTTAATTTACTATTTAAATCCTTTAAGAAAATGTCAACTTTACTTTTTTCAAAGCCCAAATTCCTTTGATTATCATAATTCTCTTCAATGGTGGTCCTATGCATGGAAAATTTTAGAGTTGGGGTTAAAGGTTTATGATCAAAGTCAGGCTCATGGTGATTTAAAAGGTCAAAAGCTGCTATTTGGTTGGAAACAGGGATATCATATATCACATAATCTACAACACTACTACCTAGCTCATGAATACAGGTCATCTAGTTGGAGTTTGGTCACTTCATTACTCCATTGTAAATTATTAGGTCTTGAGAGCTACAAAGCTTGACCAACTCAGTACCAAACAAGTTCTCAATTAGGTCTTGAGAGCTTCTTTTGTAGCTATTAGATAAAATAAAGTCTTCATCTAGCCATAAAAGATTATAGTTGGACTCATTACTTAAAAGAGTAGCTTGTTTAGTTTCAGTCCTAACATTAAAGTCTCCTAGCAAAAAGATATTACCTTATTTTTCAAATTATAAATATCGTGTTATAAATTATTATAGAGACAATTTTTATTTTCTTTTTTATTTTATTTTTATCTATATAATAAAGAATTATTGATAATTAATTACAAACCACTAACCATTATATAAAATTAATTACTACAGACTCCCCATAATATAAATATTATATAAACATGTTTATGACTTCATAGAGACCCTTATCTATAACCATCAGGTATAATTAATAGAAACCTTACCCCATTGCATATAAAATTAAATATTAATTATAAATATTTGAACCTCTCCTAGTTCGGGTTCTCACTCTCTTTATCATTGTTTGTCATATTTAATCGCTCTCATCACATTAAGTGCAACTCATGCCATTGCATGGACGTGCTTAGATTTCAATAAATACGAATCGTGAATATGTTCCTATTTCAATAAATAGGAACCATCCCCACGAGCTCCTAAAGTCTTTTGTTTTTTTATATAAATTATTTTTATTGTTATATTTTTTTTCATCT
This sequence comes from Picea engelmannii, assembly GCA_009831015.1. Lineage (NCBI taxonomy): Eukaryota > Viridiplantae > Streptophyta > Pinopsida > Pinales > Pinaceae > Picea > Picea engelmannii. The sequence continues at coordinate 71,420 of ML780346.1, forward strand.
TTTTAATTCATATAATTAATAAATATAATTTTATAAATTATTATTATTATTATTATTATTATATTTTTTTTTCTTCTCGTCTTTTTAATTGATGATTTAACATTGAAAAATCTACTTAATTGATAATGCAACATTGAAGAATTTAAAAGTTACTTATTTATATATATATAATTTATAAATTTATTCTTATTTATTTATAAACTATTTTTTTTTAATTTAAGATTAGAGTTTTTTTTTCCACCATGCTTCTTAGATATAGACCATCAAAGACAACTTACATAGTGGTTTGGACGATGTTAGATGTTATTGATGACACTATCAAAGAAGTTTCTTTGGTTTTTTCATCTCTCATTTAAATTAAACATGGTGTCAAAGCTATGTGGTTTTATAAATTGGATATGGTGTTAAAGTAGTTCAGTGTTTTTATAATTTTATTTTATTTTTATTTCAGATTTTTTATTAAATTAAAATTAGAATAATTCTAAAGAATAGAAATTTTAAGTTTTATAAATTTTGATTCATTATAAAGAATAATTCTCATTTAAATTAAACATGGTGTCAAAGCTATGTGGTTTTATAAATTCGATATGGTGTTAAAGTAGTTCAGTGGTTTTATAATTTTATTTTATTTTTCTTTTAGAGTTTTTATTAAGTTAAAATTAGAATAGAGAATAGAATTTTTTTAAGTTTTATAAATTTTGATTGATTATAAAGAATATTGATAAATATTTATTAGATTTGAAATAATAAATAAAATTAAGTTAAACATGGTGTTAAAGTTAGTGTTAAAGTTGTACGATTTTATAAATTAAATATAGTGTTAAATTTTAATAGTTTTATAGTTTATTTTTATTTTTATTTTAAAGTTTTTATTTATTTTAAATTAAAATAATATTTAAAAATAAAAATTTATAGTTTTAGAAAATTTAATTAATTACAAATAATTTTGATGAATATTTTTAGATGTGAAATAATAAATAAAATTATAGTAATAACTTTATATGTATATATTATTTATTTAAATATATACTATGTAGAATAGGGAGAAGCTAGGGCACCTTAATTATTGCAATAATTTGGTTGGGTTGATAGGTGGATCAAGTGAGTTTTTTTTTACAATTTACCGATGGAGTCAGGACTACTCTGAAGAAACCGCAAGCTTGGGTTTGACAACAATGGTCTCAACAACACACAGAATGGTTACCAAAGGGGGAGGGAGTGGAACCCTCTCATACAAGCAAGTATTGGTGGACAGGGGGAAAGGCCCACGAGGTGTTGGTTTCAAAGAACCAGTGACAAGCACCTTGAGATCATGATTGGAAAAGAACTAGGAGAGAAAACAAGAAAAAAGGGATCGCGTGGGGGAGGAAGTCAAAGAAGCCCAAAAGGAAGCGCAGGGACCAGAGAACCCTAGTGGGACAACTCGGCACAACCCATGTAAAACTAAAACCTCAATGATACCAAGGGTTATACTGAAATACCCGCAAACACAACTCTACTGGGACCAGATGAAGATGCATGCACTAATCTGTGAATTCATGGGGTTGTGTCCCATGGAAAGAATGTTGTGAAAATGGATAAAATATTAATGGAAGCCAAGTGGAGAAGTGGAACTCCACCTGGGCTCGAAAGGTTTTTCATAACATCATTCGTGAAATTGGAGGATAGAGACAAAGTCTTTCAGGGGGGGGGGCATACTTTTATGCCTCAACAGGGTTGTACATGCGACAGTGGAAGGAAAAATAGTCCCCAGATAAAGAAACCTTTAAAAATGTCCTAGTTTGGCTGAGGTTTTACTCCCTAACGCTAAACTACTGGTTGTCGTCTACCTTCAAAGAAATCAAGAAAAATCCTAGAAAATATGTCAAGAAATCGGAAGCAACCCTAAAAGGGATATATACATCATATGTAAGTATCTGCATAGATATGGATGTGTCAAGGGTTCTCCCAGAATCCATAAGCCTAGAATTCAAGGATGAGGAATGGATACAAATAATAGACTATGGACAGATCCCCTTCCAATGTTGAAGATGCCATGAACATGGACACCTAATCAGATATTGTTTTCTCAACAAAAAATAAGAAACATAAAATACCAAAAGACAACAAGATGAGGACGGGTTTGTAAAACCTAATCATGGAAACAGAGAAAACAAGAGACAAAGAAAAACCCCAAGAAGACAAAACGTGGAATCCATGACTCGACCAGAAGGAAGGGACAAGGATAACCAAGGGGAAGAAAGAGGAAAGAAAAAGACAAAATCTAGAGAAACTAGGGAACAATCTGTTATAAAGAAATCCCCTTGTAGACAAGTGGATTCTCCCTTGGATACTAGACCCCTATGACCAAGACAAAAAATGCAATTGTGGACACTAAAATTCCTTTTAGATCTAATTAAGCTAATGTATGAAGAGGAAGAAGAAAAGTGTACCTTTTTAATGGTGTTTTTCTTCGCACAGTCTAGGTTGAGCTTCAATACTAAGATCCTCAATAGGTCTTGTAGAACAAAAAAAGATACAACAAACTTCCTATTCTATTGAGATTATCTCAAAAACAAATCTACCTACTAGAGGCAAGTTCATGAAATGTATGCAAACTTTAAAGGAAAAAGGCCAAGCATAGATTTATATTGATGAGAACAAAGTGGTGCTTATAGCCATGGATGATGTGCAGTAACTTCACCAAGCTCCCTTCGTCCAGACCCTTGCTCAAATAATCCACACAAAATGTTGATGCTTCAATGATATCTCCCTTATGAGATCATAAGTTGTATACTTCACAATATCTCCCCTTTCACCATGAAGAGGCCTCCTTATATAGGCTTGGAGAGGCCTAACCACTTAGGACATCCTTGGGTTAAGTTGACGATTCTTCTCCTTTAGTTGTGGATCTTCTGTAAGGTCGATCTTTGACCTTAGATCTGAACCCAACCAACTCCAAATATGAAGGGATTCTTCCCTTATTTCTCTCAACAATCCAAAGATTCACTCAAAAAAGGCTAGCGCTCCCCCAGAGTAGGGCACAGAGTGATGGAACGCTTGGCCAAAGGATTTCACAGAGTGTTGGCACTCCTTGACAGTGTACAGGGGAGCGTTGCCTTCCAAAATGGATTTTTTAGTGGTTTCATCAATGGAAAAACATTTTCACTTTTTGTCAAATGACTTCTCCTCTTCATAACTAGTCTTTTGAGGTGTCTTGTAAGTGTTCTTGATCACAACATGGAAAGGAAAAAATATGATATATGTGACACTTGTAGGCGAAATGTGACACTTGGAACATTGGTAATGACAACACTAGGCCATCATCCTAATGAGTAATTTTGATGTGTAACAGATTTTCCCTCAAAGTGTGAAGTTAGAAGATGAGAATTGATCACTAAAGTACTTTGTATACTTTTTCAAGCAAGGGTACAGACTCAGAGAACTTGATAGAAGCCGCACACAACCATGGAACAAATTTTATGACATGTTTCAAACCCAAGGCAAGCATACCTATGCTTGAGTGATAAAGACTTTCAAGATATGGCCACCATAAAATACACTGCGGATCCATAATTATACTAATAAAAAGGTATAGACATTGAAGATATAATGTGGATCTATACTCCTATGACATGAACTGATCGTAGCCACGAAGAATACATGGTGGATATACGAGACAACAAGACATAGCCACAACCAATACAAAGTGGATCTATGTAACAATATATATGTCAATGTTCAAAAGAAACTCCATCGCAACCTGGGAAAAGTACATATAAGAGTGATGACTCAACCTAGGGTCTTCTTACTGATCCCGATGTAGTACGAATATAACCATGTGAATAGATGTCCCGATGTCGAACATGGAAGAAACCACTTGATTACCAGTCAATGGGGTAAACTGTTAACAAGCACGAGGGAAATCACCATTGATGTCAATGATTCCCAAGGCACCCTAGTACATTCCAGCGAATGTGAAAAAATAAGATGAAGTTGAACATCCATGGAATCATCCGATCATGGGTCAATGATGTAAACCCACTGTCAAAAGTGAGGAGGCCTACCATTGAGGCATGAAGGTCCCAAGGTACTAACTAGTTTCTAAGTCTAGTTCCTGGATAATGCGCTGAAGTTGACATGAATATACTCATCAAGGGAGGGCCTTGGTGTATCCCCCATCAATGAAATGAAACTGACACAAAGATGTAATTGGTGGATCAAATTAACATGGACTAACACGGGTATTGAAACAAAAGATTTGTGATGGTTGACTCTCGAGGAAGATACCTCCCTTGAACACTGAGGCACAACAGCAGAAACATGGCATGGACCAAAACTTGATATGCGGTGGATACTATCAATTTTTCGGGTGACCCAAAGGAGTAAGAAAAATCAGAGGATTGGTTCAGTGTAGAGGTTCAATGGATTTAAAATGTGTGCAAAGACAAAGTGTCATGTTCAAGGACGACCCTAAGAGTTACTGGTAATGTTCTCAAAACCTGCTTGGCTTGCTTCCTTCATTTGTTTCCCCCATCTAGATAGATGAGTACATCTTTTTGATTTAACAATCTCGAGGAGGGTAACAAATGCTCGATATAACTCACCTTCGGTAAGTCCCTCTTCCTTTTCTTAACGAACTGGAAGAAGTAAGGGTTCAGTCCCGTATGGGCCCTTCAATGTATGATTATTTAACGAATCCAGATAAGGTAAACTTGGTGGTTTTTCATATTTAGAGAGTCTGAAAATGACTTAAAGACGACTCCAGTATGGTCCTTTTTCGTAATGTTAGTCTCACAAGGCTGAAAAAGAGATAAATTATCACTCGAAAGATGCCCTTTAAAACATTTTAATTAGTGGGAAAGGAAGCAAGATCACTCGAAAATATTTTCACATTTAGAGAGTCTGAAGAGATCTTAAAGTCGAATCCAAGGGGTTCCTTTTTCATGTATCCATGCAGGTCCGAAAAAGAGATAAAATTTTACCTGATGCATTCTTATGTTTTTGAGCTTGAGAACGAACTAATACTATGCTCGTGAATGTGACAATATTGAAAAATGAACAAAACTGCTCTGAAACCTATCAATAATGTCAAAACTACATTCCAGGGGATTAATAAGGCCTCCAAAATGTTTTCAAAAACCCAAAGATAACTATATCTTATGAAAAAATGAAATGTGTAATAGTAAAATGGGGTAACAATATCATTTACCATTTCATTTGTGCAAAGATTTGTAGCAGTGGAGAATTTGTGCTTTGGAGGTCAATATTGCATTATTCATTGTCGGAGCTATGGTCAACCATTTTCCTCATCGTTTGGACCAGGTTAGTTCTTTTCTTCCTTCCTTTCATTTGTATGGTTCAAATTTTACTTTAAGGCAATAATTAGATACTAAAATTGATGTCCTAGGTCGTCCCAAGAGCCCAAAAAAGTTCAACGTTCCTCTAAGATAACTGGGGGAGTGTTGTATGATTTCAAAAATGCTCTTGTATGCTAATGAAGTGCATGCCAATGCTTTGGTGTAGTGGTCTAGAGGGTGCTACCGAAAGACATAAGAAAAATGATCAAAAACGACCAGCACTTTCCCAAATCACAAAGGGGGTATTTTGGATTTTTAGATCTTCCTGATGGCCCTTGTGAGGGAACGTTGGTGCCCTAATGTTCATGTAAAGGAGGCGTTGGCCTCTTGGAAGAGGAAACAATTATTTTTTAAATATTTTAAATTGCCCAAAAATTTCGCAAAAAATGTGATTAATGAATTTTGATTGTTAATTATTGCAGGTAACTTTGGAAATAACCATGATCGAGTGGAAATAAAGAGAGCATGAGATCGATGATGAGGCCTCTTTGAAAATTCCCCGAGCACGAGCTTCACTGAGGAATTGCGGTCTCCTCAAGTTATTCAAAATGAAAAAAATGAAGAAAGATATTCTTCTTCTTGAGCATATGATCGGTTTATGGAACATGGCAGACCAAGGGTTCCAAATTGGAATTCAAGTTCTCACCATTAAGATGGAAGATGTATACTTCCTGATGAGCCTCTCGAAAAGAGGGGCTCCTATATTTTTATCCAAACAGAGGGAACTTCTTGCGCCTGTTGATGAGTACCTGGAAAACCATTGTGTCCCAGGAGCGAGACTAGTGGGAGGCAGAATCACTATCAAAGATATCAGGGACCTACCTCTTCAGTCCATTATGTTTTCCATTATGAGTATAGAGGGAAGTAATATCACACAACTAGTTTCAAGATCACAGGTGGCCTATGGTTTATAGTGTCTAGACCCAACACTGTTTAATTGGAGTGCAGGGTTCCTTAAGAATGTGAAGGAGTAGATTACAAGATGCAGAGCAGGGCAACATAAGTAGTTCGTGTATGGTTCATTCTTGGTTTCATTCTTCTTAGAACGCATTCCTCTGATGCAACCCCAAATTTCATTAGTAGTACGACTAGTGGAAGGACCACGTATGGAGCGATGGACTAACCTATCTCCGAGACTAGGCTCTGATTCAGAGTTCAAATTCATCCGTGATTTCTTCACTTGGATGGGATGCAAATTGTTTGTGATAGAAGATTTTCCATACACCGTAGTGGATTTATGGGGAATCATAGAACTATTCCTTCCATATGGGGTGAACTAGGATGCGTCAGGTAAGAAACCAAAAGATCTTGTCAAGTGTGTTTTTTGATATTAAACTTATATTTGTTTTTGGGTACATAGGAGAGTTTCTAATAGATGTATGGTTTCATCACGCACACAAGGGAGAAACATGTCCAGTAAATATACCGGAATTGGGGCGTCACGGGGATTCTCAAGTAGTAGTAACAAAAGGGGGTCTCCTAGAGGTGGAGACAAACCTTCATGGTCTTACGATGGGTATTCCTCCCTTTGAGAGGGAGAACATACCCTTGCACTTGTAGAGACACACAGTGGGGGTTCCTGAAAGTATTAACTCTTTACTGAGACGAGTAGCCCATGCGGTGATGTGCTACTCAGAGCACAATGTGATGTGGGAGGATTAAAACCTCACTGATGATATTTTTTTGTATAGTATTCATGACGATGTTATGGGAACGGGGACCCAACATTCTCCCCTTCTATGTACTTTTTTGATGTAATCAAACATTTTTAGTCACGGCATATATATATACATTTCTGATTTTTTATAGTGCCAAATGATTTGCAAATAATGATGTCTTTTATGTGATGCATTTTAATTTACATGATGATATGTTATGTGACTTATTTCATTTATGAAAACTCATCTATGTGTGAGATACCTATCCATGATGTAATTAGCTAACGAATTTGAAATGGTGTTGAGTTCTCTTGGTATGTGTCTGTATTCAATAAAATAAAACATTCGTTAAAGACAACGAACTCGTAAGTGGAGACGTAGTACGATAGAATTGTGAAAAGCATAGATTCGATTAAGATGACAGACCATGATTTGGGAGTCTAGGTTCACAATCATGCGAGAAGAGCCTAGGGAGGAGGCTTTGGTTAAAAGTACGATGAAAGCATGATATTTTTCCATGTTGTTAGTTGTCGATCTTAAGAAAATACCTCCGGAACTCACCAACTGGTCAGAGTGGTAAATGATCCAAGCTGCAGAAGCAACGTTCTAGGTATTTCTACTAGTGCCATCTACAAACCCGAAAAAAAGGGAAAGGAAGATGTCATATGTGCATGAAAACACAAGACACAGTATAAGTGGCTAAAGAAAAAACTCTAGCATGCAAAAGAAAAAGACATGCCAAACCAAAAATACAATAGTGTACAAAGCACGTATGCTATATGTTCTATGCATAGTACTTCTTAAGGTAAATCTCGTTATGAGTCTCACCCAGGGAGATTCCTTCGTAGTCAACTAGGTTGTAGGAACCTCTATGTAGAACATGTTTCACGATGTAAGCACCATGCCATAGAGGTTCTAACTTCCCTGTCCCTAACTTATCATGAGAATATTGTCCCTAACTTATCGTTAATGAGAGTGGCATCACGATGTGTTTCATCCAACCTAGTCAAGTGTAAGAAATGTTCCTCTTCAACAGAAGTGTGGGGCAGGAGTTCTACTTTTAGTTTCATCGAGGGAATTTCTCATTCGATTGGTAAAACAACTTTTATGCCACATACTAGCTGGAAAGAAGTGAATCCAGTAGAAGTTTTCACTGAAGTACAATAGGCCTAGAGAGCAGAGAAAAGTTGTAGATGTTAGGATGTCTTGTTTGCCCCTACCATCTGTTGGATCATAGTTTTGAGGACTTTGTTGATAGCTTCAACTTGTCCATTCACTTAAGGATAGTACGGGGATGAGTTATCATGGAGAAAACCCAACTTGGCATGCAACTCACTCATAATTTTTTTTTTTAAGTGTGAACCATGATCAGTGACAATGGCATGTGGAACACCAAAATGATTGATGATGTGGTTAAAAAAGAAAGGAGTTGCAGTATGACCATCATTCAAAAAGGTAGGCATAGTCTCAGCCCATTTTGTAAATTAATCGACGACAATGATTATATAACCGTGCCCCCCGACCGAGGTAGGCTTACACTACATGAAATCAATTCCCCATTTGCCAAAGGGGTTGATGGAAATAACAGGATGCAATGGAGTAGGGTGGGTGCGTGCCTTGTTTTGAAAAACCTGGTAGGGTGGGAATTTTTTCACGGCCTTGATACAATCTTTGAAGATGGAGGGCCAAAAGTAACTGACACATAACATTTTTTGGGTTGTAGCCATCCTAGAAAGGTGACCGCTAGAGGCTCCAAGGTGACAGTCATTGAGGATGCATTCAGCCTCTTCATGATTCAAACATCGTCATAGGATAGTATCAATACCACAGTGATACAAAGTATCACAAAAGATAAGGTAGCGACGAGAATGATGGTGAATATGATGACGTTCTTCACAAGAGATATCAGGATGAAAATGTTGGGTCTAGAAATAAAGAAGGATATCCCCATACCAAGGGTCAAACGTGTTGATGAGGAACAGAGTCTCATCAAGGAGAAAGTTTCTAGGTTTAGTATCTTCATCAGCATGGGGAAATTCATAGATAAGCTTCGCAAACACCAAATATTTTTTAGATTTGGACTTAACAAACTCAATATCGAACTCTTGAACGATGACGATCCATTTAGAATATTTTCCCCCAAGAACTTGATGTATCAGAATGTGATACATGGGGTTTGAGTCGGCGATGACTATGGTGGTGCGTAGAAAAATGTAGTGACAAAATCTATGGACAACAATGACAGCTTCCAAAGACAACTTTTCAACATGTGAATATCGGAGCTCGGGACCAAATAGAATTTTTTTCAAATAATATATCACATGTTCCTCACTGATAGGGTCCTCTTGAACTAACACCATAGAAATAGTGGAAGTAGAGGTTGATAACTAAAGGATATAATCCTGCGTATAGTTTGGAGGATGCAACAGAGGTGCATTGGTCAGTGCATGATTAAGAAAATAAAAATATCATTGAGCAATGCCATCCCAGATGAAAGAGGTTTCTTTCTGCAACAATCGCATAAATCCTTTGGTAATATTAGCATAGTTACAAATGAAAGGGCGAAGAAATTTTTCTTTCCCCTACAAACATTGAAGTTGTGTCAGATTATTAGGTGGAGGTAAAGAAAGGATATCTTTAATTTTTAAGGGATCCACCCGAATCTCATCCTTGGAGAAAATAAAGCTGAGGAGTCAGCCTGATTCAACAACAAAAATACATTTATGTGGGTTCAAATGAATACAGTAGAATCGACATCGAAGAAAAATCATCTATAGATGACCAAAATGGATTGATCGATTGGATGAGTGGGAGGTAAGTCGTTGAGGTAAGGTTCCTCAATATGTTTGATATTGTGGAAAGCATATGCAATGGCTCACTAGAATGTAGAACCAGCATTTTTAAGGCGAAAATGTATTTTTCGATAGGAAAAAGTTCCCCACGGTCAGATGAAGGTTGTATTATGTTGATCAACCGGTAAAATGTCAATATGGTTATACCCTAAGAAACCATCCATAAAAGAGAAAATTATGCTACCAACACAATTATCAATAATTTGGTCAATGACGGGTGTAGGGTAGTTGTCCTTCGGACAAGCCTTATTGAGGTCCCTATAATCAATGCAGACATGAATGGTCCCTTGCTTCTTAGTAACCAAAACAATGTTTGAAACCCATTCCATCAAAGGGACAGGACATATGAAGCCATATTTCAATAATTTCTCAACTTCTGCCTTAATAGTCGCGGTCTTCTTAGGATGGACCGGTGGAGTTTCTGTCAAACAAGTTTGACACCTGGGTAGTTTTTAATTGCATGCACAACGATCGATGGATCAATGCTTGGAATATCTTCGTAGCTACAAGCGAAGACATCGCGAAATTATTAAAATAAAGTGGTATAATAAACAGCTTCCTCGGGTGAACAATTACCACCGAGATTAATATTTTCCATGACACCTTCCTTGATCAAAATTTCAATAATGACTGTAGAGGTGATGTTGCCTAAATTCCCCTCAGAAAGAGTATCTTGTGTGAGGATGGGATATTGTGGAAAATTGAAAACATCAAGAGGGAAGACAGAGTGTATGTCTTCTTGAAAGAGTATTGATGATGGCTATCATCCCAAGGTAGATCATCAATGCTAATAATTTCCATTATAGATTCATCAGAAGGAAAAATATGTGAAGTGTAGTCAAACACAGACGTCAAGGAACTTAACGACAATGGCATCAAGTAAATGTCATGTGCCAAGAGATGTTGGTCATCCGAGAAGGGAGAGGCAGATTGGATGGAAACCTATGAGGTTTCTGCTGGACTAAGTGGCATGGTGTCACCTAATGCATCAAATTCCAATGGAATAGGTACAATCCAAGGGTTAGATGATTGCAAGGATTGGTAAACCGTAGTCGAAATCATATTGATTGTGGAAACATGATGTGTGGTGGGTGGAAGTGGTGTAGGGAAGGTACCCATAAGTCTAGAGTCTTTCAACAAGACAACACCAATGCTTTCATATGTGATCTTGCGATCTCCCAAGAATGGAATATTGTTGGTAGCAGGAGCGCAAGCATCAAGTGTATAGAAATCTAGTTGATCGATAGTGACAATTTTTCCCTGGTGGGGAAATTGTACACATCGAAACACCGATGAAGCAATGACAATCATAGTATAAAACCAACTTCTTCCAAGTAATAAGTTGCAATCGAGGGGAGTATCGACCACCTCGACGTCAACAATGACATTTTTTCTACCCAACTGGAGGGATAGGGACTGAAAGACTCCATGGGGATGAAAACCTCATCCATTGAATGCATGTAACATCATTGGGGATTTGTTAAGTGTAGGTGATTTTAAACCTTTCCAACATGCTAAAGACATGACACAAGTAGAGGCTCCCTCATCCAAGATGGTTCAGTGAATTTGTTGATTGTGAACAACAACATCAATTTGGAAAGCAAGTTGGTGGGAGAGTCAAGATGTATAATTTTCTAGGTTAAACATGATATTTTTGGGTGACTCAGGATCAAAAGTGCCAATAGCAGCAAAGAGAGTTCTACGTTGACTAGGGTAGTGTTGTATAATTTCTAACGTAGACATAGAACACAGTGCTTGAGCCAAATATTCAACAATGTTGTAGTTTTGGGTGGCACATGAACTAGGATTAAAGGTAGATTTATGGATAGTGCTCTTAGGAGCACGTTGGATAGAGTCGAATGCAAGTTTCTCAATATGAAGTGGTCCAGACAGAGGACTAACGGAGGATGGTGATGGATCCGATAAAGTATCGTTAGTGACTTTTCCTTTGTCAGGTTTAGTTGGTGTGTCATATGTTGTAGAGAGGGTGGTTAAATAAATATCATTAAACATGTAAGTATGGGCACTTTTCGAGGCTTCATCATGGGAAGGATGGCTGGAACTGCCCCTCAGAGAGGGGGTTTCAGAAACCATAGATTGTTGTTGTGTAATGACTTCTTTGATCAACCTTCGTCATCGTCTCCACTCATGAATATGATTGGAAATATGCACGGAGTTTTTCTGATGAAGGGAGGTCAAGAGTTCGATACTCGTCTCATATAAAATGGGTAGTTGAAAGTGTGTGAGAAAGGACATGGCAAGGGATTTAAAATCTTGGAAAGAACCACGTGGGAGTTCTATATACCACTTGGCTACTGATCCCGTAAGCATTCGTTGAAAAAGACGTAAACGAATAGAGTTGTCCATTAAGGAGTTCGATGAACACCATAAATGGAAAGTCATCACATGGTTATTTGGGTCTTCTCCAAGTTTATCATCAAATTTTGGAATATCAGAAGGTAGTTTAGCTGGAATCACCAGCCAGAAAGGATAATGACGTATAGGATCATTGGTCAACTGAGACATGTCTGGGAGATCTAGAGTAGCAAGGAATGGAAACTGTCAGTTAACCTGAGGGTGATACTGGTGTGGCATAGGGACACTAATAGGACCGTAAACTAGATTAGGTGGATAATTATAACCGGTAGGTCGTCCTGCATATGGGTGTCGCTAACCAGAGTAAACAAGATTTGAGGAGGGTTGAGAAACATGTGTGAGTGGAGGATAACCTGATGGGTTTTGAGAATTATAATTCGGTTGATGGGTTTTTCCATAAGGTGGATAGACATTTTTTCCATAAGGAAGACAAGTTTGTTGTTTTCCTTAAGGATGTTTTCGCCCAGGGAATAGTGGATTTCCTAGAAAAGGAGTGTGCCAAGGATTGGGCATGGTAGACGCATTATGTCTATAAGGTTGATGATGCATTCCAGTTTGAGGTTGCCCCCCAACATGTGGTTTCCCTCCAAACATAGGTTTCCCCCAAAATGGAGGTTTCCCTCCAAAAGGAGTTTACAAATATCGGTCCCTCCAAGTTTTTGTATAGGTATGGAACTTCCGAGTATAACTTGGGTAGTGTTGACAATGGAAGAATTCAGTGTTGTGTACCCAAGGGGAAGTGACGAAGAAGGCCTAGATGAAAGTGGTGTACCAATGAAAGCTTGGCTAACCACCACATTACCAGTGGGAATGGTCACAATGTGAGGGACCATCGTAGAATGGGCCATATGGAGAGAAATAGTGGAACTTGGACCAATAGACTGCATGTTCGGATCAATGAATGGTGTGGTTGAAATGACTGTCGTACCAGTAAAATGATCGAAAGGTATGGTATAGGTAATAGACATTTCATGTATTTGGAATATGACAGGTATATCAACACCTATTCCTAATCTGTAATGGTCTCACACCATGCGAGGTGGGATTCGAACTATATCAGTAGTCCAAAGGGGGTCTTCGACTCGAGGAGTCGAATGAGACCCAGTCAAAATTTCAGAATGATCAATGAAAACAAGTTATTCGGTTGAATTCATATGGATAAAATGCCTTTCATATCCCACGGGAATGCGGAAAGCCTCCATAGGATCTGTAACAATTAGAAAATTTTCTAAAGAGGTAGAAAATTCCTCCTGTGAGGTTATAATTTCATAGACCTCGCTCTGTTGAGGAGAGACATCCATTGATTGAGGGGGTAAAGGGGTAGAATCTTCCATTTTTTCTGGGGGAAGTCCCTGTACCCTACACAAATGGCGTGGAGGGTCGATGTTGGTGGAAAAAGTTGATGGAAAAAATTTATGGCCAACTAACGAGAAAAACCAGCATGCACTAATCAAATCTAGGAATCAAACCAAGCAAATAGAACCTTCTCTCGATGACCGTACTAGTTGGTGATGAAATCCAACCTCACGTGATCAAGTCAAGAAGGGGCTAGGATATGGTGGAATAGTTACGATGGTGACCTGCTTAATGGACTTGTAGTTTGGTGCAAGATTCCACGCAGTAAGTCTGGATTTACCCTCCAAGCAGCCCAGGCGAGTTTGACCAATGTTTGTTCCAGGTACAATGAGACTTCCCTTCACCATCACCTTGTGTAATTAACTAAAGATTGTGGCTACTAAGGACAAAAACTCACAGTTATCCCCTAGGAGTCTACAGTCAATATTCCTCTCTGAACGTATGAGTAGGATAACAAGTCCGAAGTCCTTTGAGAGAACTGAGGACAAGTGGACCAATAGAACTCTAGAGCACCTCGAATGGATTCAAAGTTCACGAAGCACTGAGACCAAATGAAACCAGCTGAACCTCAAGAATAACTCTCAATATAATATCTGACCACTACAAATGGTTGAACCATAGAGGGATAATCTCCGTAACTCTCCCGAATGCGACCTCGTGCATAACCCCTGTGGGAGAGGGGGATCCCATAAATCCTATATGACAATTGGATTTTTATCTCCCTATCACAAGATGCTAATGTTTGTTTTGAATACTTTGGTGAGTTGTGCTCACAACCTAATCCAAAGTGCTAATCCTAGTCTACTGTTGGTGTAAGATTCTAAAAACAAAAGGTTTTAGACAAATTTTAATTAGCGTTAAATTTGCAGTTCTTTACTCAAGGGTGTATGAAAATGAAACTGATGGTATTATGACTCAATTCCAAAAAATGCATAAGAAATGATAAGCAATTTTTTTTTCAATGAATGCTTATTTAAAGGAAAGAGAAGAATGTTCTTTTCATAGTCAAACACTAAGATGAAAAATCCTCAATCAATTGTTTCTCAATCAAATCCAGTATAATGCTAAAATTTCATAGAATGTTGTTCTAATATCCAAAACCAATGATAAAAAATGTATCCTTTTCTTTATGTGTGAATGATAATCAATCTAATGTAAAGCTCCCTATGTCATTCAAACTTTAAAATCAAATGAGATTTGGACAATCAGAAGCAAGTTTCACACAAACAAAAACACACTCTCGTTGTGCTTTAAACAAGAAAAACAAAGATAACAAAGATTTCAAAAAGAAAACCAAAAAAAAAAAAAAAAAGGCTTGGACAGGATGACCTCAAAATTCAAATGGAATCAGACATAGACCATTGAAATTCTTCACAAAATATTTCGCTCAGTCACATAAGTGAAAGGAAAATAGTAATTTGACTCTGAATCATCAAAGACAAAGGGTGACTTCAAGGTAAGGAAAAAATATCAAAATTCCAAACAAAAGGTGGTCAATCCTCAGAAAACAATGTGTTGAAGACCAATACCAAGGTGTACTGAGGTTGTATGACTTTTAAGCAAATGCCAAAAGAAAGAGAGAACTCAGAGAATGAAATCCCTAAAATATTTTTCAAAGAAATATGGAAACGCTCTAGTGTAAAGGGAACCAGAGCGTTTCAATGCTATGTGTAAGCTCGGTAGGGAGAACCAATGCTCTAGTAGAGGAGGCAGGGAGGCATTGACCACTAAAAAATTAGAAAGATTCCCAAAAAACAAAAAATTCAAGCAACTTCAAGAAATTAAAATGTATGAGATGAGGTAAAAAATCAATCAACACAGTTATAAGAATCAAAGACATGGTATGGAGAAGGTCAACAATGAGAAAAGTCCAAGACAAGACCTAGGAAAGGAAATAGAAATCAAGGTCCCTCCCTAGTGAAGTCGCCAATTTATGTTACAGAAAAATCCCCTTGTGGACAAGTGAATTATCCCTTGGATAATAGACCCCTATGACCAAGACATAAAATGGTATTGTGGACAATAACATTCCTTTTATATAATTAATATAATGTATGAAGAGGAAGAATAAAAGTGTACCTTTTTAATGGTGTTTGTCTTCAGACAGTCCAGGTTTATCTTCAATCCTAACCTCCTTAATAAGTCCTATAGAACAAACAAAGATACAACAAACTTCCTATTCTATTGAGATTGGCTCAAAAATAGATCTACCTAATAGAGAAAAGTTCATGAAATGTACGCAAAATTTAAAGGAAGCAGGCCAAGCATAGATTTATATTTATGAGAACAAAGTGGTTCTTACAACCATGGATGCATTGCAGTAGCTTCACCAAGATCCCTTTGTCTATACCCTTGCTCAAATAATCCACACAGAATGTTGATGCTTCAATGATATCTCCCTTATGAGATCATATGTTTGATACTTCACAATCTCTCCTCTTTCACCATGAAGAGGCCTCCTTATATAGGCTTGGAGAGGCCTAACCGCTTAAGATATCCTTGGGATAAGTTGAGGATTATTCTCCTTTAGTTGTGGATATTTCCTAAGGTCAAGATTTGACCTTAGATCCGAACCCAACCAACTCTAGATATGAAGGGATTCTTCTCTGATTTCTCTCAACAATCCAAATATTCACTCAAAAAAGGTGAGTGCTCCCCCAGAATAGGGCATACAGAGATAGAATGCTCCACCAAAGTAGGTCACAGAGCATTGGCACTCCCTGACAGTGTATAGGGGAGCACTCCCTTCCAAAATGGATTTTTTATTGGTTTTCTCAGTGGAAAAAGATTTGCACTTTTTGTCAAATGACTTCTCCTCTTCATAATCAGTCTTTTGAGGTGTCTTCTAAGTGTTCTTGATAATATCGTTTCAGACACAACATGGACAAGACAATAGTATGATATTTGTGACACTTGTAGACGAAATGAAACACTTGCAACATTGTTAATGACAACACCAGGCCATCATAATGAGTAATGTTGATGTGTAACACAAGCAACTCAGGAGAGCACGTATATTCCAAGCAATAAGAGCGAACAGGGAAGTAGCATGAGTCCTATGGAAAGAGGCAACGAAGATACCAACACCCCAATGCAGGAGGTAGAGAGAGACTTAGGGATGACACCAAGCAAGGTAGGCATAGAAGATCTTGATCTCAAAAATATTTTGGAAAGGGAAGGAATAGACCTCCCAAACATATTGGAACAATGGAAAAAGTAGGGAGCATACAATGTGCCAGTGGAGAAACTAGATTGTAACCAATACCTTTTCCTTCTAAGAGAGGAAGCAAAAAATAAAGGGATCAAGCACATGCATGGAGAGAGACCTATGAATCAAAGCAGGTGAGGGAAAATCAAAAAAATCACCCAAACATACAAGGTGGAAGAAAGGTAGGAAATGAAATAGTGTAGCCCTATAAGAACTAGGAGCCATGTTGATCAATTCAGGTAAGATCAAAAATCTCTTCCCCAACTCCCCCCCACATGTTAAAATGAATATTATAACATGGAATATAAGAGGACTAAAAATCACACGAAAACAAAGAATCCTTAAAAATAGACTGAGGAAGGAACAACTTCACCTCTATTTCATTCAAGAGACAAAATGCACTATAGACAGAATGGAAATAATCAGTAAAAAACAATGGAGTAAGTACAAGATTTTGGCTATAGAAGGCCAACAGATGGAAGGAGGTATACTCACATTATGGAACCCACACTCACTAAACCTACTAGCAGTCGAAGAAGCCATACACACACTTTCGGTTAGAATGCAAATCATAGGTAACACTGAGGTGATTCTATGCACAAATGTGTATGGCCCCCAGAGGATGGAGGAAAAAAGGAGAATGTTCCTAGACCTCGAAGATCTACAGAATTGAGGCCCCAAACATCCATTTGATATTAGAAGGGGAATTCAACATCATCACGAAACTTGTGGAGAAAAAAGGGGGCACCAGGAGATTAGGTAGAGACGTAGACTAATTTTCAGCTTTCATTGAAGCAATGGATATGGTGGATATTAGAACCAACAATGGCCAATTCACCTGGAATAAAAAATAAATTAACCACAACCAAGTATCTACAACTCTAGCTAGATTACTGGTGTCACATTCCATTATTCTACAGGGACTAAAATTAGAGTGCATCATCCTCCCATGGGGGGGTTTAGACCATTGGTCAGTTCAATTGGAAGCAAACTTCCAAAGAACTTTGAAGAGCAAACCCTTTATATTTGAGAAATTTTTTATTGATAATCCCACTTTCAAGGAGAATATCAAACAATGGTGGATGGAGGAATTATCGGACCAAGGGACAAGGATGTTCAAACTTATAAGAGACTCAAGTACATCAAATACAAAATCAATGAGTGGAACAAGGAAATATTTGGAAACTTAAAACAAGAGAAGAAAAATATCGAGGAAAGCATGAGGATACTCCATGAACTATGCATAGATGAGGATTACATAGAGGAGAGGAAAAGAGAAGAGATCCATATGGTTTAGGAATGGGAAGCAAGATGCCGACAGGAAGAGACTTTATGGTGCCAAAAGTCCATAATCAGGTGGCTAAAGGAAGGGAAGTTGAATACCATATTGTTTCATAGAACAACCATTGCAATAAAAATACACAAAAAAATCTTGAAAACCAGAGATTAGGATGGGATCGAAAGAGAATCTCACAAGGAAATTGAAAATACACTGGTCAATCACTTCGAGGGGATAGCCCAGGAACCAAATCAAGATAGAAAAGAGTCCATACAAAGGATAACTTATCACATCCCTAGGCTGGTCATCAAAGAAAAAAACATCAATCTAATCAAATGCATAACAAAGGAGTAAATTCACAAAGTGGTCTAGGAGATGCTCAATGGAAAGGCCCTAGGCCCAGATGGTTTCACAGTGTAATTTTTCAAAGTCTCCTCAGAAGTGGTTAAACAAGATGTTTATGGGGTTGTGGAAGACTCCAAATGCTCAACTTCCATCTTGAAGGCTTTAAATTCCACAATGATCACACTAATCCAAGAAGAAAATGAAGCAAGGACCCTAGATCGCTACAGGCCTATAGCTCTATGCAATGTAGTGTACAAGATAATCTCCAAAGTCATAGCCAATCACTTGAAACCTCTCCTACCCACACTGATTTCATAGGAATACACGGGATTTATAGAGGGAATAAAAATAATGGAAAACATTATCCATGCCCATGATCTTATACACATGCTAAAAATCCAAAAAAGAGTGGGGACAATTGTTACACATGAATATTACTCGATTTGATAAGTGTCGCATGTTCCTCACAACTGTCGCAAGTGTCGCATGTTCCTCACAGCTATCGCATGTTGTTCACAAATGTCACAAATGTCAAATAAAGAATATTGCCATGATAACGACACCAAAGAGACACTTAGAACACCTCAAATACCTTATTTGGAGGAATAAGGATGGTTAACTGAAGTTAAGAATCTCTTACCACCTGAAAGGAGCTCTCAAACTAGGGTTTTAAAGGAGAGCACTCACCTATTTCACCCTTAGGAGCTCTAGCACTCCCCTACAAGGTTCTAGGGAGCATTATAGCACCAAATCACCCCTCTGAAGGAGTGGTATAAATATTTGAAGCACTGGCGCTCCCCTTGAGCCTACTAGGGAGTGTTATAGCACCCTGATGCCCCTTTTGAGGGAGCGTTGTCTAATCTGGGCAGTTGTTGATCTGTTGAGGAGAATAAGGGGAGGATCTTTCAAGTTTGGAAGGCAGTTGCATTCAAATTCCTGGTTCAATCATGATCTTAGGAGAAAATCCCCGATCTAAGGAGGGAATTCCTCAACCTACCCTAAATATAACTCAAGAGGTTAAGCCTCTCTTAACCTATACAAGCAGGCTCTATGATGGTGGAAAGGGGGGAAGAATTGCAAGCATGAAACCTATGATCTCATAAGAAACACATAGTGAACTGGAGGAGAGTAATCAATGAAGTTGCTATGATCTTGGTCATGGGTCTTTTGAGCAAGGGTTAGGCAAAGGGGACTTGACGAAGCTGTCACATTTGCATCTACGATTGTAAGTTACTGTTGTCATTGTTCTCATTAATATGACATGCTTGGCATGTTTCTTTCTAGTTTGTGTCTGATCTTACATGAAATTATCTCTGATATATAGATCTATTTTCAAGCTAATATCAATAGAGTAGGAAGTGGTCGCACTACTATTTGTCTACAGGGATCATCGAGGAGCGAAAGATTGGAGCTCAACTCAGAGCGTGCAGGGACAAACGTCTGTAAAAGGTACTTTTGTTCTCCTTCCTCCTCATGCATTAGTTTTTATAGATCTGAAAGGAAGTCAGTGTCGACATTAAGCATATTTTGTCTTAAGAGTTAAGAGTATAGCTCTCAAGAGGAGATCTACCTATCCGCAAGGAGATTTTCCTTCAATAGAAACTGGCGACTCCACTGGGGAGATTGAATTGAAACCTTTTTGTTTTGATTTCTCCTCATAGACCTTGTATTACCCCTTGATTGTTTTCAGACCTGGTTCACCCCTTTTTGATTGATTTCATGAGCTTATTGACTCCCTACCCCATCACACTCAGCTTAATTGACAAGACTAGACTGCAATTTTTGGATTTTTTGACACTTTTAGGAGATTTTTTAACCTGGTGCCCCTATGGCTGTGTTAACAGAGTTCCAGCGCTCCCTCACTATCTTACACAGAGTGCTATAATGCCTGGTTCCCATTACACCAGAGAGCCAGCCATCTTTCAACCAAAAACCTTTCCAGAATTTATTGTTTCAGGGTCTGATCTATGTGCCTCACTTGCTGAGCCTCCCTGTGAGTCAATGCTTCTTCCTTTTCAACTTTGACATCCTTCCTTCTAAGGAAAAAATACCTTTCTATTTAGATTTTGTAGCCTTCTTCACTATTGTTGAGTTTTTCTGTTGTTTGGTGTTTGAAACCAATGCACTATCTTTCTCTCCTTTTTGACTGAGTGAGAAACTCTGGTGAGGGAGACCATAGGTCTACGAAACTCTTCATTTGGTTTTAGTTGAGGTCATTGTTCTTCGACATTTATTTTGGTGTGAAGTTCTTGATTTTTCTTTGTTTTTTCTTTTCTTTTGCTTCTTGTTTTTTATCATAACGAGAGGGTGTATTGTTTGTACGTAACCTGCTTGTGTTTGTCTGAGTTTCCTTGATCCAAAAGGATAATTGGCAAGAAATGCATCGTTTTGAATTAATCATTATTCACATACAAACAATAAAGAGACATCTTCATGATTGATTTTTCATATTAGAAGGTATTTCCAAAAAATTTTAGCACCACATCGGATTTGATTGAAGAAAATTTGTTTGAGGACATTCCTTATTAGTGCTTGTTAGTGAAAAGAACTCTCTCTCTCTCCCTTAAATAGATATTCATCAAAAATAAATGACTACTTATCATCTTTGATGCATTTTTGGGGACCGAGTCATTATTCCATCCGTTTCACTTCCATGCACCCCTTTTGAGTAAAGAACAACTATAAAATGAACGCTAATTAAAAATTATCTAGAACATTTTCTTTTCTAGGATCCTCCACCAACAGTAGACTAGGTCTAGTACTTTGGATTAGGCTATGAGCATAACTCTCCAAAGTTTCCAAAACAAACATTAGCATCCTGAGCTAGGGAGAGTCAAATCCAATTGTCGTATAAGTCTGCCTAGGATCCACCTCTCACACAGGGGTTACACATGAGGTCACATTCGGGAAAGCTACAAAGATTATCCCTCAATGGTTTGACTGATTGTAGTGGTCAGATCATATTATGGGGATCGCTTAAAGGTATACCCACAATGTTGAGTGGAAGCCTTTCAATTTTATTTCGGGCTAGATACCCTACCCATACATTTGGACTAGACTGTCGACTGTACCTGCCCAGGGGCTGACTGCGAATTGGTAACCTTAGTGGCCATAATCTTTAGGGCCTTACACAAGGTGACAGTGAAGGGAAGTCTCACTGTACCTGGAGAAGACATTGGTCAAACTCACTCAGGCTCCTTGGAGGGTAAATCCACAATTACTGCGTGGAAGCTTGCACCAGGGTGAAAGTCCATTAAGCAGGTCACCATTGTAACTGTTCCACCATATCCCTACCCATTCTTGACTTGATCACACGACGTTGGATTTCATCACCAACTAGTACGGTCATCGAGAGAAGGTCCTATTTTCTTGGTTATGATTCTTAGATTCTATTAGCGTATGTTGTTTCTTTTCGGTAGTTGGCCATAGATCTTTTCTGCCGACTCTTTTTCACCAACATTGACCCTCCATGTTGTTCATGGAGGCTACAGGGACTTCCTCCAGAAAATATGGAAGGGAACACCCCTTTACCCCTTCATTCTATGGAGGAATATCCTCAACAGAGCGAGGTTCAAGACACTACAACTTCCCAAGAAGAATTTCCCACTCCTTTAGAGAATTTTCAAATTGTTTCAGAGTCTCTGGAAGCTTTCCACATTCCAGAGGGATATGAGTGATGTGTTCTCTAACTAAATTTAGTCGGTGAATTTATCGTCATCAATCCTTCTAACATTCTGACTGGGTCTCATTCAAACCCTTTATTCGATGACCCCTTTTGGATCGCAGACATTGTTCGAAGTCCACCGCGCATGGTGCGGGATCTTTATGGAGTGGGAATAGGTTTCGACACGCTTATCACCTACACAGTACCCTTAAACCATTTTACCGGTACTACCGTTTTTTCGGCCACACTGTCCGTTAGTCCGAACACATCGTCCGTCGACCCAAGGTCAGATTTTTCTCTCAAGACGACCCATTTTACAATGGCCCCTCACGTTCTGACTATTCCTACCGGTAATGCGGTGGTTAGACAAGATGGAATTGGCACACCAGTAACACCGAGACCTTCATCATCACTCCCTTTTGGGTACAGAGCATTGAATTTTTCTACTACTACTACTACTACCCAAGTTATGCCGAGAAGTTCCATACCTATCCAACAACCCGGAGGGACCGGTCTTGGTGGTCTTAATCCGTTCAGCGGTACCGGTCAGTCATTTACATCTAGTTCTCAAATTCCAGGAACTCTACCTCAAGCTGGGGGGCATCCTCCCACTAGAGGACAACTTCCATTTGGAGGGAACCTTCATGCTGGGGGGAAACCTCAATCCGGAGCTTACCATCAACCATATGGAAAAAATGTGTCTACCACAGCTAGTTCATGGAATATCCTTTTTCCAAGAAACCGACATTTCTCGGGGGGACACAATTCTCAAGATCTACAACAACCTCCTTATGGATAAATGCCAAATCCAACTTACAATCCTAAAAACCCATCTGGTTATCCTCCACTCGCACATGTTTCTCAAAACACCTCAAATCCTGTGTACCCTAGTCAACACCAACCTTATATAAGAGGGCCCACTGGTTACAATTATCTGCATAACCCAGTGTATGGTCCTACTGGTGTCCCTATGCCACACCAGTATTACCCCCAGGTTAATTGAAAACTACCTTTCCTCACAACTCTGGACCTTCCAGACTTGTCTCGGTTAACGAATGATCCTATTTTTCATTCTCCGACTTGGCCAGCTATTCCAGCTAAACTTCCTTTCGATATTCCAAAATTCGATGGAAAGTCTGGAGAAGACCCAAACAACCACATGATGACTTTTCATCTATGGTGTTCATCCAAATCCCTCATGGATGATTCTATACGTTTGCATCTTTTCCAACAAATGCTTACGGGATCTGCAGCAAAATGGTATATTGAACTACCACGTGCCTCTTTTCACGATTTCAACTCCCTTGCCATGTCCTTCCTCACACACTTCCAACTACCCATTCGATACGAGATGGGTACTGAACTATTGACATCCCATCATCAGACAACCTCCGTACATATTTTTTATCATATTCATGAATGGAGATGATGATGAAGGCTAATCAAAGCGGTCATTCCTGACCAATTATTAGCGGAATGGTTCACTAAATCATTGTTACCCAAAATCGCTCGTGATGTTGCCATGGGTGGTATAGTAACCAAGGAAGAAGCTATTGCTCAAGGTCAATACTTAGACTTGGTTTATTCGCAGTCTGGTACTCTATACGAGTTGATACCAAATGCTACCCATGCCACTAATTATCCATCCAAACCATCTTCTACCTCGCACGCGGATGGAGTTATTGGCTCTGTCAAAACCCAATCTACTTCCCAGTCGACTGGAACAACCCAGTGGCCCATTTCGTTGGCTACTCCCAGTCCAACTGCACCCTCTTCTACCCACCCTCAAACTCAGGTCTCTGAGGTGAATGTGGTCCAATCGACCCCTTCACAACAACCTGGGGGAAAGAAGAAAGCAAGAAATAAACCAAAGAAAAACAACAACAACGAACAGCCAAAAATCAACCGCAAACCGTTGTTGCCGGAAAACAACCACAACAGAAACCGAAATTCCCATGTCTCATTTGTGGCAATGATCACTACACTCGAGACTATCCACATCACGATGAAGTGGCCAAAATTTTTAAGGGAAATTCACAACCCACTGTGCTTATTTAGCCTTTTCCATAGCAATAATCTTTGGTTTCTCAAACCCCCAGTGCAGGGGGCAGTTCCAACCAATCCCATGATGAGGCCTCGATAGGTGCCCACATTTACATGCTTAACGGGATTAATCTAACCACTTGCACTATGACTTATGACACACTGATTAAACCTGATAAGGAAAATCCTGTTAATGGTTCCTTACCAGACCCATTACCATCTTCCATTAATCCTCCATCTGCCAGCCCTTCGTCTGGGCCACTTCAGATTGAGAAACCTTCATTTGACTCCATTTTATGCCCTCCTAAGAGAACTATCCGAAAATCTACCTTTAATCCTAGTTCACGGGCTGCCCAAAACTACAACATCGTTGAAGATTTGGCTCAAGCACCATGTGCTATGTCTGCTTTAGAAGTTCTAGGACACTGTCCCAGCCAACATAGAATAATATTAGCTTCCATCAGTGCTTTCGATCCTAAGTCATCAAATAACCTCACGTTTAATCTGTATGATCATCAACCCCAACTCTCTCACCAACTAGATTTTCAGATTGATGTTGTTGTTCACAATCAACAAATCCACCAAACTATATTGGATGAGGGAGCCTCTACTTGTGTCATTTCTTTAGCTTGTTGGAAAGGCTTAAAATCACCTGCCCTTAACAAATCCATTACAATGTTACGCTCTTTTGATGGGTGAGTTTTTCATCCTCATGGATTGTTACAATCCTTAGCCATTCAATTGGGCGGAAAAACTATTACTGTTGATGTCGAGGTGGTCGATGCCCCCCTCGATTACAACCTACTACTTGGAAGAAGTTGGTTCTATGCTATGACGGTCATCGCCTCATCGGTGTTTTGATGTGTACAATTCCCCCATCAAGGCAAAATTGTCACTATCGATCAACTCGATTTATGTACACCCTGTTGGAGCTGCCCTTGTTTTTCTAGCCCGTCAAAAATTTTAGTTTAATGCTTGAAATCTAAAGATGGTTTTCATTTTTCCCTCTAAGATATCGAGATCTTTGAAATTTTGTCATGCGAGAAGCGATGATTTTTATACTCTCGAAATGAGTCCTACCTTTCATTAAAATGCTTCCTCTTTTGTTCTACCTCGGAATCTCATAGGTCGGATACTATAAGTCACGTAGTTCACACGTCTCGAGTCACAAAACAATGAGATTGTTTTAATTTTTCACTCAAGACAGTAACGAGGGTAAATTTATAGGTAACTCATGATCAATAAGTCGTCGTGGTTTCGCGCCTCAGCGTTTGCCAACCCAAAAATTTATTGTGTTGGCCCCGATAGCCGAGAACACGAGATCCTCATTTGACTAACCCATGTCAAGGTTAAAGTCAAAAGAAAATTGTGGTAAAAGATTCTCTCGGCGTTTCGCCACTCGACGTTGTCCTTTTCAAAAGTTACACCGTCTAAACCCCGACTCACAAAATCACGATGCGGTTATAACGTGATTAATTAATCACTTAATCCAAGATTATCTTCCTTTTAATTAAGTCATGTTATCGCGATCTCACGGCCTCGTAGCTCGGCATGTAAATCTCCCAGAAACTTATCTTCGAAGCTCTGAGTCATGATATGGCGAATATAATAATTATAAAATTAATCAAGCCCCAAATCATGATTACCTTTTATTAACCAAAATTGATCTTTGCAATCTCGGGTGTTAGAGACTCAAAATGTTAAAGGAAAATCCCCGATATAACGAGTACCGAAACACTGTTAACAGCGGTAAAACCGGATTAATTAAGCTAAATCAAAGAATATCCCGTGCTTTGATGTCTGTGTGATTTACGAGGTAGCCTTTTCCTCCATGTGCCAAATGATATTTTAAAACTGCCAAAATTTATGACATTAATGAGGAAATAGGGTAAATCGATGAGTTAAGATCAGATTTTTATGGCAGAATTTATTTCCAAATGTGATTTGACAGACTTGTTCTGAAAGGTACCGAGTTTTTTGAGTATATATAAGAGTTGTGTTTTATTATAACAAATGCATTTTCATAGCACACAGAGCACATCACCTCTGAGTAAACTGACTCTTGTATGTATACGCAGTCCTATCGCAGAAGAGATAAAACACAAGCTTCAGCCATGGCTTCATGAAAAGCATCAAAGGCAAATGTTGAGGTTTTAGGACAAGGCTCAGACAATGTATCTGATACTTCACCCCGAAGTATCAACTCGATCCCAAACTAGTCATATGTTTCAGATATTCTGCAAGTAGAATTGGTGGATTATTTCGACGACTCCTACGACAACGAAAAAGATGATTTAACCACCAAGTAAAAAACAGTCATCCAATCTAGAATGCACAGAGTGGCAGCCAGAACACGGTTGCTTTCATATTATGATATGGTCTGATGGGCATTGGACCATGTGGACATACCGACCAGGACTATCATGAACAAGCAGAGAGTCACCATTGGGAATTTAAGGATGGAGCATTTGCAAACCATGTATAAGTTGCTCGCGATGTCCGACTACACTTATGGCACTGAGTTCTTGGGAGAGTTAAAGGAGAAGGAATGTGAACAGTATGATAAAACCATGTCCAGTTTGATAAAAGATTGGGTTTTGAACACTGCAAAGTCTAGAGCTGATACTCATGGCATATATTCAATCGCTTCGTTAGAACCGCAGTACAGATATGTGGCCATGATGACATGCCGGTTATATGGGAAAGTGGACACATTGCATTTTTTCCTTGCGTGGGTGCCTCTAATGTTTCGGGTCGCCGAAGGCTATTCCTTTAACTGGGCAAAGATTCTTTCGGACAGCTTGACCAATCGGGTCACAGAGTATCAGGAGCAGAAGGAGAATGGGAAGGCATTTTCATTCTTCATGTCCGCATATATTATGGATGTAATATTTTCTATGACACCATTTCCATTGATGAGATGGAGTTGGACTCCCACCGAAGACGAACCCATACATGTACATCATGCAAAATTATGGGAAAATAAAGCGAAAAATTTTGCGTATGAAATTTTTAACTCGGTAATGGTGCCCCTGCATGTCACCATTTTTGGTCACCCACCACCCCGGATCTCGGACAACATAGTAACGAATCTGAGCAGTATAACAGACTGGTATGTGGAAGCAGAATTTTCATACCTCAGAGTTTTTGGGGCTTCTGTTCCCTCGCATCTGTTTCCATTGTTCATTCCCGACAAGTTGGCTTGTCGTGAAGTTGTCCGACAAATGGTAATTGGTGGTGTTAGCAAAGAACTTAAAGGATACTCGAAGAAGGTATGGTCTTCATTTCATGTTCATTTGAATTCTTATTCTTTATTAGATTTTAGGCATGCCAAAGCCGAGGCGACGGCCCTGCAAGACTTAAATTTGGTCTCCATCAAATACAAGAAGCACGATCCATAGAGTGTCGTGAGAAATCATTTGTCTAATTGAGGGCTCACGAGATTTGAGCATGAGAATTCACCCTCGGATGACATTTTCTGAGGAGCAAGGTCCTATGAGGAGGTTCTAGCCCGGATACAATCCTTGGCACCCAAGGAAAGAGTCGATGTTTTGAAGTTCCAGGAAAATTGACATAGCTGTCTTCTCGCTGTGTTGCTAGGTGAGGGTCCAGGTATTTCGGAGATGAAATAGAAGGACGATGAAGTTTCTAAGGATGCGACTCCTGACCAAGGAAAACACCAGAACGAGGGGGAACAAACGAAGAATCTGGAAGTAGAGAAAAGGACTCCAGACCCTCCAAAGAAACAAAATCCAGAGATAGAGATAAAGACTCTAGAACCGTCGAAGAAGCAGAGTCTGGTCGATACTCTAGGAAAATCGGTGAAGCAGATCGGAGAAACCATCACATCAGTTACCCCCTTGAAGTTGATGTAGGGAAATATCGATGCAGGATGGATATTCAATGAAGAGTTGAGGCCCATAAGAGTAGAAGAACTCCCTCCGAATGATTTTTTCTTCGATAAAAAGAGAAAGGAAGTAGTGAAAAGGGAATTCTATCAAGAATGAGAGTTGACTGCCAAGAAGTATAAAGTCAAAATTGATGGAAAGGACAAAAAGAATGAGCAATTTGCCACTGAGATAGTAGGGATACTAGGAGCATATGCCTTGGCGAATCAATTTTCATTCGGGCTCTTAAAAAACCAACTTAAAAGAAAAAATCACCTCATTAGGACCCTTGAAGCCAGATTGGCCACAGTAGCAGAGACTGCTAAAGACCAGGCGAGCATAGGAATGGAGCAAGCCAGGTTGGCGGATAAGAACAAGATAGAGATGCTCAAAACTAAGCTTGAGCAAGCACAGCTGGTGGTCTGGGATGGTCGGATGCAAGCAATCCAACAGAGGGATTTGATCGAACAACTTTAGGCTAGGGTGGAGATCGTTAAGAATAGAATGATAGACATCAGGATGTTCAAATCCTAGGCAATCGAGATTTGGAGCAGAGTATCTATGGTGCAGTGAAATTTTTTCACCAAGGTAGAAGCGATCCGGAACAACTGTCTATTGGTAAATCATGTTTCCAAGAACTTATCTGGTAGAGAAATGGATTCCATAGTGGCTTAGGTCGCCTTCCAGGAGGTGGTGATAGCCACGAACAACAGGGTTTTGGTAGGTACTCCTTGGCTCACCATTTCAGAGAAAACTAGGGGAAACATTTTATTAAAGGAATGGGAGCATAACATCGCCAAAGGTAAGAATCAATCCCAAAATATAACGAATTCCTTAGAGGAGGCCTTTAATTCCATAGACGGTGAGCTACTGGGAATTGATAGCGGGGGTGATGCCGAGACATTAATGCAAATGAATGTGGAAAAGATCTCGCTTGATCTGAAGGAAAAGGAAGAAAGAGATTCGGCCGACATCTCTCAGATGACTATGGTGGACATAGTCCAAGTACATAAATGCATGATTAAACCTAGCGCGCAGTTATGTACCATCGACATCATAGATGGACAGATGGAAGACAAGCTGTAGCAGTTAGCCCGAGAATGTTACTTCTTTGAAGCCAGCTATCAAGTAGAACCGTCTCGGCTAATATCTCAGTTGGTTAAGAAATGTGTCGCTTGTACCGAGCCCATGCAAATACAAACATCTGGCACGAAGTGAAGACATAGAAGAAGAAATAGAGCGATTTCTCTCCTCCCTGTCATAACCGAAATTTTGTGACTATTGAGATTCTATCTTATTTGTAAAATGGTATAAATATACCACAAAATGAAATAAAGAGGGTTGGACCTTTTTGTGTCATTTGTAACAAAGTTTTTTACATTTGAGAGTTAATACAAGCAGATATGAAGATTCTCAATTCCTTCACGACTGTGTTACAAGTTTGCTTCCTTGTATCTCATATTTCATTTCATTTCATATTCCTAATTGATGTGCTTCGTTATAATTTAGTACGACCACTACTATAGCGAATGAATTTTGGTTTTCTGTAATTGTTTACTGTTTTTCCTCTATACCAGCTATCAGTGCGTGTAAGACCAGTCTACATTTTTAGGATTCTACACATTTTCTCTGCTACATCGATTATTTCCTTACAATTTTCCTCATCTGTTTATACGTGAGATTTCCCTCTGATAGGAGCCTTACACTATAGACAACTAAATTTTTTTCTCCCACCTCATACTTTATTAAAATATAATACAGTTATGGGAAAGAGCCTTTGATTTTCATCCCTATTTTATTCCTAAAACCATAAATTCTCTTTTATACGACCAAATTGAGACAGCAGTTAATCTCTCTCTGAAGTTTTTACCACCTTTACTGATCCTCCATGACTGTCCCTGTACCAACATAGCCTAACATAGAACTTGCACTATCGAACCAAGCGCACATTTCCTTAAACCTTTTTGACACAATTCTTAAGATGGCTACTAACTAGGTCAAACTTGAATGTTCATGGGCAGCCATTGAACAAGATATAACTATCCAGGAACAGTTGGAAGCTAGACAACACCAATGTACAAATTTTCCCTAGTTTCCTTTGCCGAAGGTTGATGTTTCTCCCTTCTCCATATTTTACCCACTTTTGGATGCCTTGACACTATACTTCTAAGCCTTAAGTACAGACTCAGGAACAACATCTTTCTGGCACCACTGCCAGGGACTGAAGTTACGAAATCTTTTTCCCTGGGAAAACGACATTTGTTTTTCATTGAAAGTGTTACCCTTTGATAGTGAAAAAAGAGTACACACCTTTTAAGGCTTCATAATCTTTCACTTGGAGACTCCACAAATAATAAAATGGCATCTGGTCGAAGGAATAACAGACAAAACCCGGATGGTAAGAAGATTACGCCCGTTACCGATCCCGAAAAAATTCTAAAGGCGAGAGGCTCTTTTAAGCCAACCGCTGCAGTTTACAAACTCAAAACCCCACCACCGTAGACTAAGAGTTCATCCGAGCCCTCAACTTTTCTCAGTACTCTCTTTGATACAAAAGTTTTAACACCAAACTGCTCTGAAATTAGGAGTGATATTCTTCCGACAATCCCCTTAGTACACAAAGGAAAGGACCCTATTGAAATTTCATCGTCTTTTGACATACCATCTTTCCTTCAGTTGAATTTCCCGACTTCACCAAATTCTGAAGAGTGTGTTACACACTCAGTTTCCACACCTGTCGGTTCTCCTGATTTCATCTCTTGCAAATCCGAGGAACCGAGTCCTCTCGTCCCTTATCTTTCCTCGTCGGATTTCCCTCTTCGCGAAGAAAACAAAGAGTCACTTTTAATTTTCCAAAACCCCCTTTATAACTTTCTACAAATAACAATGGAAGTTGCTAGAGGAGGAGGTGGAGGGTTTATCAGAGGAGGAGGGGGAGGAGCCCCTCTAGGAGGAGTTGGAGGCCAAGGGCCTACTCCCCCTCCCATATTTTTTGTGAAATTTGGAGCCATATATGCTCCCTTAGTATTTCCTATACCTCTACATGACCTTCCAAAAAATTACATAAAAAATCTACCAAAATTCACTGGGGAAGGGGATCTAACTGCAACAGAACATATTAATTTCTTTGATCAATTTTCCGACATTATAGGTATCGAGCATGAGGACATATATTCGAGACTCCTTGTCCAAACCTTCGAAGTTTAGGTATGAACTTGGTTTGAGCCTACCCGCAGCTTCTATCTTGTCTTATGACACTTTGGAAGATGCTTTCCTCAGACAATGGGGCGAGAGAAAAGACCATATATATTATTTAACCGAATTTGGGTCTTTAAGGAAAAAGAACTCAGAAACAGTCATGGAATTTATTCAGATATTCAACAAACTATATAATAATATCCCATCTGAGGTTAAACCGTCCGAACCCACGGCCAAAGTAACTTTCGTCGGAGCTTACGAACTAGATTTTGCAGTCCTTTTGCGAGAGAGAAGGGAGCCATCTTAAACCGAATGTAGGACGATGCGGTAGAAATAGAGTCTAACATGATGGCTTCAGGTAAGCTTAAAGCCAAATTAGAGACTGGAAATTGAGAGACCAAATGATTTAGAGAACAAGCAGGTCCTTCAGGGTCAAATAGATCTGCAGATGATAGGGTGGATGATATGGCCAGAGTGATTAAAGAACTAGAAAATAAAATATCCAGAATGGAACTCGAACAGGATAAAGCTGACTCTTTCCCCAAAAAGGATTTCAAGTGGAACCCCAACCCCCAGAATCAACAAAGATAAATAAAAAATGAGGATCAAAAAATACAAGCTCCCTTAAAGAACAAAAATTTCATAGGAGCAAACGATTTTCAAGACTTTGGAGATTTGGATAATGATGTCATGAACTTCAGTGATGACTGCACTCAACCATACCTAACTCGAGAAGACTATGAAAAATCCCTAAACACGCAAAAACTGATGAATACGGGTGAAGAAGGTGATCACACTAATCTCTGTGAATCTCAACCAGAAACTGAGATGATAATGGTTGAGTTTCAGCCAAAGTACAACCTAAGATCTAAGAGTAAGCCCACCTCAACTGCTCAACCCAAGAAAATCCTTCAAAGAGGTCAAGATTATGAGCCTCCTCCGGAAGAGACCTTATTATCCAACAAAAAAATGAAAATGCTAAGAACACAAGAGTCTGAAGTGGAAAAAGTTGAAACCCAAGCACAAGGAACCGAACTAGTAAATAAAGTTATGTCTTCAACCAGGACCATGAGTGATAAAGAGGTCCAAACAAATAAGTCGGAAAGGAATGATTCATAAGTCTCAACCAAAGAAATAGACAGGGTGAGTGGAACTTTCAGTTTTTAAAATGAGATAAATAAAATTAAGATACCAATCCCTTTGGTAGAATTAGCAAAAAACCCTGTTTATCGGAAGAAAATTACCAAAGCGATGGGCTTCTCTGAGCTAGAAAGCCAGTCTGATGTTTTAAACCTGGAAGATGACAAACCTAACATCACCTTTGGTCCCCATTTTGAAGGGGCCAAAGACACCATAGCTCCCTTTTATATCACTCTAAATGTGTATGATCAATTGCTACACAATTGTATGTTAGAGTCTGGAGCCTCCCATAACGTTATGCCCAAGATTATTATGGACAAGTTGGGTCTCCAAATCACTATACCTTATGGAAATCTGTATTATTTTGACTTAATAAGGGTTAAGTGTATGGGAATGATTAAAGATCTGGTAGTTACCCTGGCGTAGCTCCCAGTTAAGAGTATCCTGATGGATGTGGTTATCGCAAATATTCCCCCTAAGTATGGCTTGTTGTTATCTAGGTCATCAGTAGCCAAGTGGGGGGGTTCTCTTCAGTTGGACATGAGGTTTGCCAAAATTCATGTGTTCGGTGTTTAGTTCACTCGGTTTTACAGAGAAACAAGATTAGTGTATACAGTCAGTGACCCTCAAAACCCAAACAATTTCCCTATTTACATTGTGGACCAAGATCTGGGAAATTGTATCTTGTCTTTTGACGATGGTTTAGATGGTTGTTCGGAAGAAAATGATGTAGAGCGAGAAGAATCAGATTACATGATTGAAGACTTGTGTAACGCTGGTGTCTGGAAAATGTATTTTGATGGTGCTTCATCTTTTGAGGGGGCAAGTGCAGGAGTGATTTTAGTGGCTCCCGGAGGTAAGTTCATTGTTCCTTTTTCCTATTGACTGCAATGGGACATAGATTACACTAACAATGTATGAAAATATGAAGCGTTGATATTAGGATTAGAGGCTGCCAAAAAGCTAAATATAAGTAACTTGGAGGTATATGGTGATGTAAAGTTAATAGTCAAACAAATAAACCGACAGTACCTAGACAAGCATCCCAGACTAAGAACATATAGAAATTGTGCTTGGGATCTCATGGAAAACTTTTTCTCATCCGTAAATGTCCACTTTATCCCTCGCACAGAGAATTTACATGATGATGCATTGGCAAAAGCAGCTTCAACATTATCTCCTCCCATGACTTTCAAATTGAAGTATCACATTGAAATCAGATACAAACCCTCTATACCAAATAAAATCTGACATTGGCAGGTCTTTGAGGATGACGAACAAATTAAGAAATTTCTTGCAGCAGTGGGGGGATTCTCCGAAACTCATGTAGACCAAGAAAATCAAAAAGACCCAATGTGGATCATGCAAGAGGGGGAAGATCCTGAAACCTTCCGAGAAAAAATTGTGGATCATCGTATGCTCATCCTTAAAAGCAACCAGATTCTGAAAGTCTTGATTCCTTTAGAAAGAATTTTTGACTAGAACGACCTACCTGTGAAATACACTTTGCAGCCCCAACCAGAAGAAGTGGAGGACTGTGATATAGGAACTGAAAAAGAATCCAGGGTGGTAAAAATATCCAAGTTCCTCCCTCCTGAAGTAAAAGATAAGTACAAAGACCTACTCATATAGTATACAGATGTTTTTGCCTGGTCTTATGATGAGTTAAGAACATATGACACTTCCATAATTGATCACAAGATACCTTTGAAGCATGGGGTCAAACCGTTTAGGAAAAATCTTAGGCAAACTAACCCCATTTTGTTACTGGTGATCGAAAAGGAAGTTAAGAAACTTTTAGACATGAAAATAATTGTACCTCTGAGATACTCGGACTGGGTAGCAAACTTGGTCCCAGTCAGGAAAAAGAGTGGGGAAATCAGACTGTTTGTGGATTTTCGAAACTTAAATAAGTCATCTCTCAAGGAAAATTATTTGCTACCCAAAATGGACCATGTGTTAGAAAAAGTTGTTGGATAAAACTGATTGTCTATGATAGATGGGTTCTCTGGTTATAATCAAATTGCCATGAATGAACAAGACAGGGAAAAAATTGCTTTCACCACAGCATGGGGTACGTTTATGTATGAAAAAATGCCTTTTGGTTTGATGAACGCAGGGGCCACATTCCAGCATGCTATGGACATCACTTTCATAGGAGAAAGGGACAAGTTCGTAGTCATTTACCTCGACGATTTGACAGTTTTATCTAAAACCGATGAAGAACACTTGATCCATCTTAAACAGACATTCGAAAAATGCTGCAGGTTTGGTCTATCTTTGAACCCAAAGAAATCACATTTTGCTATGCGGGAAGGTAAGCTTTTAGGCCATGTCGTATCTAAGGATGGGATCAGGACTGATCCTAAGAGGATTGAAGCAATAGATACTATAAATATTCCCAGAAATATAAAAGAGATTCAATCTTTCTTAGGAAGAATAATTTTTTTACGAAGGTTTATCCCCAATTTCACTGAGATTTGTCAAATTGATCACAGGGATGTTGAAGAAAGACAGTGGAGTAAATTGGACAACCAAGGCTAGAGCATCGTTGGCACATATTAAAAAAGTCATAAGTGAGGCACCTGTGTTAGCAAGCCTAGACTATCTGAAAGATTTTCTTATCTTCTCATTTACCTCCGAACATACTATCGCCGCGGTGCTCCTACAAAAGAATGAAGAGGGATTCAAACAACCAATCACGTTTTTTAGCAAGAGCCTTAGAGACACAGAACTGAAGTATGACATAATAGAAAAAAAGGTGTATGCAATGGTAAAAGAATTAAAGGCATTCAAAACTTATGTACTACATTAAAAGATAATCGTGTATGTGCCTACCAGTTCTGTCAAAGATATATTGGTTCATCTAGACAGTGACGGAAGAAGAGGGCGATGGCTCGCTAAAATCTAAAAATTTGATCTGGAGGTTAAGCCGACCAAATTAATAAAAGGGCAAGGCCTGGCCAAACTCTTAGCTGAGTCAAATTTCAGATCCCTTGATATCAATTGCCTGCACGAAAGAGACGAAGATACAGACCTAAACGAGTTTAATGAAGAAACAAGTCCAAACAAGATCGAAGATAAGTTCTTATCATCAGGATGGTACAGAGACATAGTGTCATACCTACTAACCCTAAAATTCCAAAATGAACTATCATCATCTAAAGACATAACTTTAAAACTCCATGCAGTTAAATATTGCATCGTCAAAAGTCAGCTATATTAGAAAGATCCACTCAGTTTCCTATTAGTCTGTTTAGTCGAATCGAAAACTCAGCGGGTTATAGACGAATTTCACGAGGGAGTTTGTGGGGGGAATCATGCATGGAGAGCTACAACTTACAAGATATTTAGGGTTGGGTACTACTGGCCGAAACTCTTTTCGGACGTCAATGCCAAATTGCGTGCCTACAACCCTTGTCAACTATTCGTAGGTAAACAGAAGCTCTCGGCATTGCCTCTAGTTCCAGTCAAAGATGAATCCCCATTTCAACAATGGGGTCTAGACTTCATAGGCAAGATTAATCCCCATTCCAGTGCTCAACATAAGTGGATCTTAATAGCTACATATTATTTCACTAAGTGTGTGGAAGCCATTCCAAACAAAAGGGCTACAGACTCGGTGGTAATCGATTTCTTGGAAGATAATATTTTGTCAAGATTCGGTTGTCCCCAAAAGATAGTTACCGACAATGCACAGGCCTTTAAATATATGGCTATGATCAACTTCTGTCAGAGGTATGACATCGTTCTTGGCCATTCCACAACATATTATCCCCAGGGGAACGGATTGGTCGAGTCATCTAACAAGAGCTTGGTAAATATAATCAAGAAAGTATTGGATGAAAATAAAAGGTCTTGGCATGAACACTTAAAATACGCATTGTGGGAAAACCGCATCAAAACTAAAAGGTCTATTGGCATTTTTCCTTTTCAAATGGTCTATGGGACAGATGTTGTTCACCTATAAACGTAGCACTACCAGTGATGAAGCTATGGAAGGATCAAAATGAGGAACCCAATCATGTAACCAGGAGAATTAATCAGCTGATTGAGGTTCAACAACATAGAGTTAAAGTTGATGAAAAGAGGCAGAAGTACCAAGATGATATGAAAGAATTGTTTGACTGCAAGGAAAAGGATAGGGAATTCCTGCCAGGCGATTTAGTGCTAAGATGGGATGCAAGAAAGGAAGAATCCGTGAGGCATAGTAAATTTGACCACCTCTGGTATGGACCATTCAGGGTCTCGGCTCCGGAAGGAAAAAATTCTTTCCTACTGGAAAATATAGGCGGAGAATTCCTCAATGCCCCTGTCAACGGGTGGTATTTAAAGCATTACATGATGTAACAGTTGCCAGATTCAAAAAAAAAAAGAAAAAAGAGAAGACATAAATAAATAAATAAATTTTATTATATATATTTTGTACATACATGTATTTTCATTTAAACATTTGCTTTTTTATTTTCTATTTTTCCGTTCATAAAATTTCGACACATTTCGGATAAGATTCGTATTTTTCTTTTACAGGATTCTAGTTGCATACGAGACAAACAAGAGGAGTAAACTGAAAGTCGGTGTCAGAAATAAATCGCCATAAATAGGTGATACCTAAAGTAATTTCATATTGAGCAAAGAAAGTAAAATGAAAAGGTAAAGATGAGATTTCTCAAAAGACATGTTATAAAGGACTGTTAAAGAAAACCGAGGTAATGCCATTCAAACTGTAGTATCAGCTAAAATGATAGTTAACATAGTTGTTTCTTGGTTTGATAATCTTTGGAAAAAGTAAAACAATTTAAACGATTCAACCAATCTAAAAACAGTCAGTCAAAGTAAATTATCCCCGAAAGTAGCTACAAGAGTCGATTTTGAATTGTTTGACTTTGTATTTTCAGTCAGTAAATCACTACCTAGCATCCTTTCTATCTTCAGGCTTACCTTTAAAAAAAAAAATCACCATCTTTCTGTTCATATATGAAGGGATGAAAGTTTTTCATTTCAACCTCATGAGTTTCAAAACAAATTGTGGAAAGAAAGTGGGTATTCACAACTACTCATTCCCCTGCTAAGAGAAGGAACGTTTAGAGTAATCCTAATTTCCTAGGTATTTCAACGACATCGGAGGGTTGAAGTTTGCTCAAATAGAATGCCCTTAAAAATTTATTTTCCTTTTTCTCCCTAAGAATGAAGATGTTGAGAAGGCCAAGGAAAGGTTGGTATCGAGTAATAAAAGTAAGTTGACAGACCTATAATGCAAAATATTACACAGATATCAACCTTGATACAAACTGATTGCCCCCATCTTCGCGCTCTGAAAAGTAAATTATAAGACAGGTGGTGAAAGGAAATTCAGAAATGATTGCCCCCACCTAGTCCAAGAGACAATGAAAGGAAATTCAAAAATGGTTGCCCTCATCTCATCATTTAAATGCATAAATATATTCCGAAGTGGTGAAAGGAAATTCAGTAAAAGGGGCCAGATAACTTCACCGGGGTACTGAACAGGCTCGTTGGCAGTGAAGCAATGTCTGAGATAACTGTAAGGCTATTATAAATGAATATCACTCTACTCTGGTAACCAATGCTTTTTAAAAAAAACCTGATCCACATCCCAAATTTGGACGGCACTCCCCAATTAAAAACATATAATCTTATTCTTTTGATGCAAGCCGAGAGCCGCAAGATCTGTTGGGTCTCCTAGGACTATTTTGATTGTCTTAAAACATACCTGAATTTAGTAGAGGGAAAGGGAAAATTGTGAAAGGGACTACAACTATGTTTAAAAAGAGTATCTGATTTTCAAAAAACTTTTCAAGGTAAAGAACGAAGTCTTTTTTCCCCTTCAATCCTCTTTTCTCGAGAACTTTTTTGCCTGATTGAGATTTTGACTCCATTTACCCAATATTGGTCCGTGGTCTACTATTCTTCCCGCCTCACAGGAAGGTGGGATCCCTATGGTTTTCATTTTTCCCTCTGAGATATCGAGATCTCTAAAACTTTGTCATGCTAGCAACGATGATTGTTATACTCTTGAAACGAGTCCTACCTTTCATTAAAATGCTTCCTCTTTTTTCTACTTCAAAATCTCGTAGGTCAGATACTATAAGTCATGTTGTTCACACGTCCTGAGTCACAAAACAGAGAGATCGTTTTAATTTTTCACTCAAGACAATAACAAGGGTAAATTTTTAGCTAACTCGTGATCAATAAGTCATCAGGGTTTCGCACCTCGGTGTTCGCCAAACCCAAAAATTTATTGTCTTGGCCCCGATAGCTGAGAACACAAGATCCTCATTTGAATAACCCATATCAAGGTTAAAATCAAAAGCTAACTGTGGTAAAAGATTCTCTCGATGTTTCGCCACTTGGCGTTGTCCTTTTCGAAAGTTATACCATCTAAACCCTGACTTGTGAAATCACGATGTGGTTATAACGTGGTTAATTAATCACTTAATCCAAGATTATCTTCCTTTTAATAAAGTCATGTTATCACGATCTCGCGGCTTCGCAGCTTGGCATGTAAATCTCCCAGAAACTTATCTTCGAAGCTCCGAGTCGCGATATGGTGAATATAATAATTATAAAATTAATCAAGCCCCAAATCATGATTACCTTTTATTAACCAAAATCGATCTTCGTAGTCTCGAGTGTTAGAGACTCAAAATGTTAAATAAAAATCCCCAATATAACAAGTACCGAAACACTGTTAACAGCGGTAAAACGGGATTAATTAAGCTAAATCAAATAATATCCCGCACTTTGATGTCTGCAGGATTTACGAGGTAGCCTTTTCCTCCATGCACCAACTGATATTTTAAAACCACCAAAATTTATGACATTAATGAGGAAATAGGGTAAATCGATGAGTTAAGATTGGATTTTTATGGCAGAATTTATTTCCAAATGTGATTTGATAGACTTGTTCTGAAAGGTACTGAGTTTTTTGAGTATATATATGAGCTGTGCTTTATTATAACAAATGCATTTTTATAGCACACAGAGCACATCACCTATGAGTAAACTGACTCTTGTATGTATACGTATTTCTATCACAGAAGAGATAAAACGCAAGCTTCAGCCATGGCTCCATGAAAAGCATCAAAGGCAAATGATACTTCACCCCAAAGTATCAAATCGGTCCCGAACTGGTCATATGTTTCAGATATTCTGCAAGCAGAATTGGTGGATTATTTCAACGACTCCGACAACAATGAAAAATATTATTTAACCACCAAGTACAAAATAGTCGTCCAATCCGGAATGCAGAGAGTGGCAGTCAGACCGCAGTTTCTTCCATATTATGATATGGTCTGATGGGCATTAGACCATGTGGACATACTGACCAGGACTATCATGAACAAGAAGAAAGTCACCATCAGGACTTTTAGGGAAAAGCATCTGCAAACCATGTATAAGCTGCCCACAACGTCCGACTACACTTATGGCATTGAGTTCTTGGAAGAGTTCAAGGAGAAGGAATGCGAATAGTATGATAAAACCATGTCTAGTTTGATAAAAGATTGGGTTTCAAACACGCCAAAGTTCAGAGTTGATACTCACGACATATATTCAATCACTTCGTTAGAACCATAGTACAGATATTTGGCCATGATGACATGTTGATTATATGGGAAAGAGGACACATCGCATTTTTTCCTTGCGTGGGTGCCTCTAATGTTTCAGGTTGCCGAAGGCTGTTCCTTTAACTGGGCAAAGATGCTTTCAGATAGCTTGACCAATCGGGTCACAGAGTATCGAGAGCAGAAGGAGAATGGGAAGGAATCATCATTCTTCATGTCCACATATATTATGGACACAATTTGTTCTATGACACCATTTCCATTGATGAGCTAGAGTTGGACTCCCACCGAAGACGAACCCATACATGTATATCATGCAAAATAATGGGAAAATAAAGCGGAAAATTTTGCGTATGAAATTTTTAACTGGGTGATGGTGCCCCTGCATGTCACCATTTTTGGTCACCCTCCACCCCGGATATCTGAAAACATAGTAACGAATCTCAGCAGTATAGCAGACTGGTATGTGGAAGCAGAATTTTTATACCTCAGATTTTTCGGGGCTTCTGTTCCCCTGCATGCACTGCCCGGAAAATGGTAATTGGCGGTGTTAGCAAAGAACTTAAAGGATACTCGAAGAAGGTATGGTCGTCATTTCCTGTTCGTTTGAATTCTTATTCTTTATTAGATTTCGGGCATGCCAAAGCCAAGGTGACGGCCCTGGAAGACTTAAATTTGGTCTCCATCAAATACAAGAAGCACGATCCACAGAGGTTCGTGAGCAATCATTTGGCTAATTGCGGGCTCAAGAGATTTGAGCATGAGAATTCACCCTCGGATGACATTTTATGAGGACCAAGGTCCTATGAGGATATTCTAGCTCGGATACAATCCTTGGCACCCAAGGAAAGAGACGATGTTTTGAAGTTCCAGGAACAT
The DNA here is from genome assembly GCA_009831015.1 of Picea engelmannii. Lineage (NCBI taxonomy): Eukaryota > Viridiplantae > Streptophyta > Pinopsida > Pinales > Pinaceae > Picea > Picea engelmannii. The sequence continues at coordinate 112,227 of ML780346.1, forward strand.
CGACGTAGTTGTATTCCTGTTGTCTTGTGAGGTGAGGGTCTAGGTATTTCGGAGACGAAATAGAAGGATGCCGAAGGTTTTAAGGATGTGACTCCTGACCAAGGAAAACACCAGGACGAGGGGGAACAAACGAAGAATCCAGAAGAAGAGAAAAAGACTCCAGACCTGCCAAAGAAACAAAATTTGGAGATGGAGATAAAGACTCCAGAACCGCCGAAGAAGAAGAGTCTGGTCGATACTCCAGGAAAATTGGCGAAGCAGATCGGAGAAACCATCACATCAGTTACCCCTTTGCAGTCGATGCAGGATGGATATTCAATGAAGAGATGAGGCCCATAAGAGTAGAATAAATCCCTCCGAATGAGTTTTTCTTCAATAAAAAGAGAAATGCAGTAGTGAAAATGGAATTCTATCAAGAAGGAGAGTCGACTGCCAAGAAGTATAAATTCATAACTGATGGAAAGGACAAAAGAATGAGCAATTCGCCACTAAGATAGCAGGGACACTAGGAGAATATGCCTCGGGGAATCAATTTTCAGTCGGGCTCTTAAAAAACCAACTTAAAAGAAAAAATAGCCTCATTGGGACCCTTGAAGCCAGATTGGCCACAACAACAGAGAATACTAAAGACTAGGCGAGCATAGGAATGGAGCAAGCTAGCTTGGCCGATAAGAACAAGATAGAGATGCTCAAAACTAAACTCGAGCAAGCACAACTGGTGGTCTGGGATGGTTGGATGCAAGCGAGCCAGCAGAGGGATTTGATCAAACAACTGCATGCTAGGGTGGATATCACCGAGAACAGAATGATAGACATCGGGATGTTCAAATCCTAGGCAATCGATATTCGGAGAAGAGTCTTTGTGGCGCAACTAAATTTTCTCGCCAAGGTAGAAGCGATCTGGGATAACTATCTGTTGGTAAATCAGGTTTTCGAGAACTTATCAGCCAGAGAAAGGGATGCTGGAGTGGCTTGGGTTGCCTTCCAGGGGGCAGTGATAGCCACGAACAACAGGGTTTTGGTAGGTACTCCCAGGCTCACCATTTTAGAGAAAACCAGGGGAAACATTCTATTAAAGGAATGGGAGCATAACATCGCCGAAGGTAAGTAGTAGGCCCAAAAGATAACCAATTCCTTAGAGGAGGCATTTAATTCCATAGATGGCGAGTTGTTGTGCATTGACAGTGGGGGCGATGCTGAGACGTTAATGGAAATGAATGTGGAAAAGATCTTGCTTGATTTGAAGGAAAAGGAAGAAAGATAATTGGCCTATATCTCTCAGATGACTATGGTGGACATAGTCCAAGTAGATAAATGCATGGTTAAACCCAATGCACAATTATGTACCATCAACATCATAGATGGACAGATGGAAGAAAGGATGCATCAGTTAGCTCGATAATGTTACTTCTTTGAAACCAGCTATCAAGCAGAACCGTCTCGGCTAATATCTTAACTAGTTGAGAAATGTGTCGCCTGTACCGAGCTCGTGCAAAGACAAACATCTGGCACCAAGTGATGATATAGAAGAAGAAATAGAGTGATTTCTCTCCTCCCTGTCATAACCAAACTTTTGTGACTATTGAGATTCTATCTTATTTGTAAAATGGTATAAATATACCACAGAAAGAAATAAACAGGGCTGGACCTTTTTGTGTTGTTTGTAACAAAGTTTTCTACATTTGAGAGTTAATACAAGCAGATCTAAAGATTCTCAATTCCGTCACGACTGTGTTACAAGTTTGCTTCCTTGTATCTCATATTTCATTTCATTTCATATTCCTAATTGATGTGCTTCGTTATAATTTAGTACGACCACTACTATAGAGAATGAATTTTGGTTTTCTGTAATTGTTTACTGTTTTTCCTCTGTACCAGCTATCAGCGAGTGTAAGACCAGTCTACATTTTTAGGATTCTACACATTTTCTCTGCTACATCGGTTATTTCCTTACAATTTTCCTCTTCTGTTTATACGTGAGATTTCCCTCTGATAGGAGCCTTACACTATATACAGCTAAATGTTTTTTTCCCACCTCATACTTTATTAAAATATAATATAGTTACGGGAAAGAGCCTTTGATTTTCATCCCTATTTTATTCCTAAAACCATAAATTCTCTTTTAACGACCAAATTGAGACAACACTTAATCTCTCTCTAAAGTTTTTACCACCTTTACTGTTCCTCCATGACTGTCCCTGTACCAACACAGCCAAACATCGAACTCAGACTATCGAACCAAGCACACATTGCCTTAAACCTTTTCGACACAATTCTTAAGACAACTACTAACTGGGTCAAACTTGAACGTTCATGGGAAGCCATTGAACAAGATATAACTATCCAAGAACAGTTGGAAGCTAGACAACGCCAACGTAGAAATCTTCCCTAGTTTCCTTTGCCGAAGGTTGACGTTTCTCCCTTCTCCATATTTTACCCACTTTCGGATGCCTTGACATTGTACTTCTAATTCTTAAGTACAGACTCAGGAACAACACACCCGACGCTCATGCCCCTATCACCAACAACATTCCTTTTTTGGGAGACCACCCAGTTACGTATGAATGTGTTGGTGTTGGCTTATTGAAATATTCTAGCCTCATGGGTACCCTCCCTACACTACTTCCACTCACCACGCATCATATTTCCACCATGAATATGATCTCGACTATGCCTTATCAATCTTTGGAATCATCTAATCCTTGGATTGTACCTAGTCCTATGGAATTCGATGTGCTTGGTGACACCATGCCACTTAGCTCAGTCGAGGCCGCATACGTAGCTATCCAATATGCCTCTCCCTCTCCAGACAACCCACATTTATTGGCACCTGATGTCTACTCTATGCCCTCATGGTTGGATTCCCTATCGTCTGCAATCGATTAAATTTCCCAAATTTTCCCTTCTGACAAATCTATTATGGAAATGCTTAACATTGACGACGTACCTTGGGATGATAACCATCATCGATCCTCTTTTCTTCTGCCTTTGGAAGAAATTCACCAAGACATACACTCTATCTTCCCTCTTGATGTTACCAATGCTCCGCAATCTCCCATCCTCACACAAGATACTCTTTCTGAAGGGAATATGGGTAACATCTCTACTACAATCATTATTGATATTTCAATCAAAGAAGCTATTGTGGAAAACATTAACCTTGGTGTTAATTGCACACCTAAAGAAATGATCTCTTACACCGTTCTGTTTAAATAATTCTATGATGTCTTCGCTTGGAGCTACGAGGAAATGCCAGGGATCAACCCTTCGATCATTGTTCACGAAATCAAGACTTACCATGGCACGGAACTTGTTTGACAAAAACTCTGCTCGGTTCATCCCAAGAAAATCATGGCTATAAAGGTATAAGTTGAGAAACTCTTAAATCTGGCTTTATCTATCCTGTCCCTTTGACAGAATGGGTCTCCAACCTTGTTCCGTTTGCCAAAAAACAAGGAACCATCCGTGTTTGTGTTGACTATCAGGATATCAATAAAGCTTGTCCAAAGGACAACTACCCTATGCCCTTCATTGACCAAATCATTGATAATTGTGTGGGGAGAGTAATATTCTCTTTCATGGATGGCTTCTCCGAGTATAACCAGATTGAAATTTTACCTGTTGATCAACATAAGATAATCTTTATTTTCCCATGGGGAAATTTCGCCTATCGAAAGCTACCTTTTGGTCTCAAGAATGTTGGTGCTCCTTTCCAGCTGGCCATGTCATATGCTTTTCACGATATCAATCATAACGCAGAACCTTACCTCGATGACTTACCTTCCCACTCATCCAATCGATCCGATCACGTTGATCACTTACGTGCTATTTTTCTTCGATGTCGGTTCTACCGTATCCGCTTGAACCTACATAAGTGTATTTTTGTTGTCGAATCCAGTCGACTCCTCAGTTTTGTTATCTCTAAAGATGGGATTAGGGTGGATCTCTTAAATATTAAGGCTATTCTGGCCTTACCCCCACCTACTAATTAACCCAACTCCAAAGTTCGCAAGGAAAAGAAAACGTCCTTCGCCATTTCATTTGTAACTACGCTGAGATAACTAAAGGATTCATGTGGTTGCTGCAGAAAAACACCCCTTTCATCTGGGATGACATCGCTCAACAGTCATTTGATGCTCTCAAGCATGCCTTGACCCATGCACCTTTGTTGCACCCTCCAGAGTATACAAAGGACTACATCCATTACTTAGTTGCCTCCACTTCCACTATTGCAATGGTGTTAGTTCAGGAGGACCTCAACGGTGAGGAACATGTGATCTATTACCTGAGCAAGAGTCCATCTGGACCCGAACTTCGATATTCACATGTAGAGAAATTGGCTCTGGCAGCTGTCATTGTTGTCCAAAGATTTCTCCATTACATCTTACTACGCACCACCACGGTGATTGCGGACTCAAACCCCATGTACCACGTCTTGAAACGTTAAGTGCTCGGGGGAAAATACTCAAAATGGATCGTCATCCTTCAGGAATTTGATCTTGAATTTACAAAGTCCAAAGCCAAAAAGTCCCTGGTGTTTACGGAGCTTATCTGCGATCTCTCCTGTGCTGATGAAGACATTGAACCTAGATATTTTCTCCCCGATGAAACTCTTTTCCTCATCAACACCTCTGATCCTTGGTACAGAGACATCCTCCTTTACCTCCAAACCCAATGTTTTCAGCCTAACACTTCCCATGAAGAGCGTCGACATATTCTCCACCATTATCGTCGTTACCTTATCGTCGACAACGCCTTGTATCGCCATGGTATTGATACTATCCTTTGACGATGTTTAATTCATGTAAATTCTGAACACATTCTGAACGATTGTCACCTTGGCACCTGTGGCAGTCACCTTTATGGGATGGCCACAGCCCAAAAAATCCTACGTGATGACTATTTTTGTCCCTCAATTTTCAAAGATTGTATTGAGGCAGTCAAAAAGTGCCCACCCTGCCATGTTTTTAACAACAAGGCATGCACCCACCCTACTACGCTGCACCCCATTATCTCCATCGACCCCTTCGCCAAGTGGGGTATCGATTTCATGCAATGTAAGCCTACCTCATCCAGGGGGAACGGTTATATAATTGTCATTGACGACTACTTTACCAAATGGGCTGAGGCTATGCCTACCTTTCTGAACGATGGTCGTAGCGCAGCTCTGTTTCTTTTTAACCACATCATAACTCATTTTGGTGTACCGCGTGCCATTGTCACTGATCATGGTGCACACTTTAAGAACCAGATGATGAGTGAATTACATGTCCAATTGGGTTTTCACCATGAAAACTCATCCCCATACTATCCTCAGGCCAATGGACAAGTTGAGGCCATCAATAAAGTCCTAAAAACCATGATTCAACACATGGTAGGGGAAAACAAGAGACCCTAGCATCTACAAATTTTATCCGCTCTCTGGGCTTACCGTACTTCCGTGAAAACCACAACTAGATTTACTCCTTTCCAGTTGGTGTATGGCATCGAAGCCATTTTACCAATCGAGTGTGAGATTCCATCTCTGAAACTCAAAGTAGAACTCCTACCCCACAATTCTGTCGAAGAAGAACGTTTCTTATATCTATCCAACTGGACGAAACACGTCGTGATGCTGCTCTCGTTAATGAGGCGCATCAAAAATGGATGAAAAATCAATACGACAAATCTGTCCATCCTCGAACTTTTGCAAAAGGAGACTTAGTCCTCATCTATGACCAAGCTCATGACAAATTGGGGACAGGTAAGATAGAACCTCTGTGGCATGGCCCTTACATTATGAAACATGTTCTACATAGAGGCACCTACGAGTTAGTCTATTATGATGGAATTTCCCTAGGGGAGCCCCGGAATGGGATCTACCTTAAAAAGTAATATGCCTAGATCACCTAGCATGTGTATGTTGTACATTATTGTATTTTAGTTTGGTGTGTCTGTTTCTTTCATGTGCTTGAGTATTTACCTTTTCCACTCATAACTATGCCTTGTGTTTTCATGTGTAGATGACGTCTTCCTTTCCTATTTTTTTGGGTTTGCAGATGGCGCTAGTCAACACACCCAGAACATTGCTCCGGCAGCGTGGGTCATTTACCATTTTGATGAGGTGGTGAGTTCAGGAGGTATTTTCTTAGGACCAGTGACTAATAACATGGAAGAATATCATGTTGTCATTAGACTCTTGACCCAAGCCTCCTCCCTAGGTATCTCTCGTACCATTATTAACCTAGACTCCCAACTCGTGGTCTATCAACTCAATCGTATATACACTATCTGTAATCCTATCCTATTACATCTCCACCTACAAGTTCATCATATTGAATGAATGTTTGATTATATCGAATACAAACATATTCCAAGAGAACTTAACAATGTTTCGGATTCGTTATCCAATTACATCATGGATCGGTATCTTGCCCATAGATAAAATTTCATAAAGGAAAGCAAATTTTACATCACATGTAAATTAAAACACATCACATTAAAGGCATCATCATGTACAAAGGTTTGGCACTGTAAAAAATCGGAACTGCATATATATACATAGCATCACTGAAATTTTTTGATTACATCAAAAAAAGTATTTAGAAGAGAAAAATGTTGGGTCTTTACACCCATACAACATCTCCTGACAAGTCATACAAAAATACAATCACCAGAGAGACTCTAATCTCCTTGCACTACATTGTACATAGAGTAACATATCACTACACACACTACACATCTCAGTAGAGAATTGACATTCTCTGGCACTCCCACAGTGTGCCTTTCCAGATGTGAAGGCACTTCTCCCCTCCATAAAGGAGGAATACCCATCGTGAGGCTTTGAAGGTTTCTTTCAACCTCCCAGAGACCTATCACTGGTGCCCCCAGATCTATTTCAACTGGAGCACCCCCACGACATCCTGGTATCAGTATCTCATCCAGGTGCATTGCTCCCTTGTCTACATGTTGAAAACAATACATCTTTTAAAAACTCTTCTACATACCCAAAAAAATATATATACATTAAGAACTTAAAAAATAAAAACTAGACAAGGTGTTTCTCAGTCTTTTACTTGACGCATCCCAATCTTCCCCCATAGGTAGAATCAAATCCATGCTCTCACGAAAATCCACCTCAACATATGGGAAGTCTTCTATCCAGAGACATTGTCGTCTCAGCCAAGCGAAGAAGTCACTGGTGAAATGGAACTCTGACTCTACTACTAGCCTCGAAGATAGACTAGTCCACCTCTCCATCCGTGGTTCTTCCACTAATCGCAATGCCAGTTCTATCTGAGGCTTCATCTGGGGGATGCGCTCCAAGAAAAATGAGACCAGAAAAGATCCGTATCCAAACTTTTTCTGCCCCATCCTACACTGCAAGACCTGTTCCTTCACATTCTGAAGGAACCCTGCACTCCAGTTAAACAATGTTGGTTCCAAACACTGTACGCCATAAGCTACTTGCGATCTCGATGCCATATGTGTGCTAGTTCTTCCTGTCACACTCATGATGGAAAAAAAAATGGACCAGAGGGGTAACTCTCGGATATCCTTGATAGGGATTCTACCCCCCACCAGTCTTGCTCCTAGGACACAATGACATGCCATATACACGCCCACTTTCTCAGGAAGTGCCCTCTGTCTGGAAAAGGATATAGGGACCCCTCTTTTCGAGAGTCTAGTCAAGAAATACATGTCTTCCAACTCGATGGTTAGAAGCTGTGCTTCGATCTGGAACCCTTGCTCCGCGACATCCCACAAGCTGATCATGTGCTCAAGAAATAAAATCTCTTTCTTCATTTTTTGCAATTTGAAGAATTTCAGTAAGCCACAATCTCTCAACGTGGCACATGTGCAAGGACTCCGCAAGGAAGCCAAGTCATCAATCTCATGCTCTCATTCTTTCCACTCGATCATGGTTGCCGAAATCACCTACAAACAAAAAACAAAGAATTTCATTATTCAATTTTTTTGGCAATTTTGGCAATTTCCTAAACAATCTAAAAACATGAAATCTAATGCCCACATTGGTCAAAGAGACCACGCCCTCTTTTATAATCATCATGCCCTCTCTTTACCATTCAATGATCGTCACACAACAATAAAACATTTTTTTAATTAAGATGATATCTATGATGGCTGCGTGGGTGTATTTTTTGAGTTTTCTATGACTTCTTTGACAAAAACAACCCATCTACTCAAGTGTCAAGGCATTGGCATATTGGTTATCACTTTCTAAAATGTTTTTTGCAAAAGAATGTCTTACTCCCATCGTTTCTAATAGAGGTCGATTTGATCTTTTTGGGGTGACTTAGGGCTTCATTTTTTAAATTAAATACTGCTATGAAAATGAATATCAAACCATGTAATTGAAAGAAGGGGAGATGAAGATCTACCTAGTCCAAACGGCAATAAAAGAAGCCAACTGTAGCTTTGGTATCAAGCGAAACAAGATCCACCTCCAAAATGAGAATCTCCACTGCCACAAATCCTTATGAAAAATGAAATGGTAAATGAAGTTTTTCTTGTATTACTATTTATGAATTTCCATTTTTTATAAGGTATAGTTATTTATGAGTTTCTCTGGCAATATAATGTCTTCACTAAACCTCTAGATTGCAGTTTTGACACTACAGGTTTCCTAGCAGTTCTGATCGTTTGTTTACCTTGTCACATCCATGAGCATGGTCTTAGTTCATTTTCAAGCTCGAAAATATGAGAATGCACCGATAGACTTTTATCTCTTTTTTGGACCCACATGGACACACAAAAAAGGAACCCCCTAGAGTCACCTTTAAACTCTTTTCAGACTGATCTCTAAATATGAAAAGATCATCGAGTGACCTTGCTTCCTTTCACACTCATTAAAAGGTTCGAAAGGGAGTCTTTCGAGCGACAGTTTATCTCTTTTTCGGTCTTGTCAGACTACTGTACGAAAAAGGAACTGAGAGAGTTGTCTTTTAAGTGTTTTTCTAGACTCTATAATCATGAAAAACATTCAATTTTTCTATCTTTGGACTCGCTAAAACACACATCAATAGACCCATACGGGATCGAACCCTTACTTCTTCTAGTTCGTTAAACAAAGGAAGAGGAACTTAACGAAGGTGAGTTGTATCGAGCATGTGTTATCCTCCTCGATCTCATTAAATCAAAAATAGGTACTCATCTATCTGGATGGGGGAAAATTTGAAAGAAGCAAGCCAAACATTCTTTTGAGAACATTACCAAGTGATTCTTAGAGTCGCCCTTGAACACAACACTTTGTCATTTGCACACATTATAATCCGCTGAACCTCTACACTGAGCCAATCCTTTGAGCTTCTTTCACTCCTTTGGGTCACCTGACGTAAGTCACAACATCCACTGCATCATCAAGTTTTGGTCCATGTCATGTTTTTGTTGTTGTGCCTCAATGTTCAAGGGAAGTATCTGCCTCTAGAGTCAACCATCAAAAATATCTTGTCTCAAAACCCATGTCATTCCATGTTCATTTGATCTACCAATTACACCTCTATGTCTGTTTCGTGTCGTTGATGGGGGATACATCAAGGCCCTGCTTCGACGAGCCTAGTCCTGTCGACCTCGGCACATTATCCGGGAATTAGGCTTAGAAACTAGTTAGTACTTTGGGACCTGCATGCCTCAATGGCAAGCCTCCTCACATTCGACAATAGGTTTTCATAATTGATCTCTGATCGGATGATTCCATGGATGTTCAACTCCAGCTCATCCATTCACATTCGTTGGAATGTACTAGGGTACCTTGGGAATCGTTGACATTAATGGTGATCTCCCTCACACTTGTTAATGGTTTATACCATTGACTGGTAATCAAGTGGTTTCTGCCATGTTCGACATCAGGAAATCTATTCACATGGTTAGATTCGTACCACATTGGGATCAGTAAGAAGACCCTGGGTTGAGTGATCACTTTGATATGTACTTTTCCTAGGTTGCGAAGGAGTTTTCTCTTGGACAAATGATACATACACTATTACATAGATCCACTTTGTATTGGTCGTGGCTATGTCTTGTCATCTCGTAGATCCACTGTGTATTCTTCGTGGCTACGATCAGTCGAGATCATCAGAGTATAGATCCACGTTGTATCCTCAGTGGCTATACCTTTTCATCAATACAATTATGGATCCGCAATGTATTTTATTGCAGCCATATCTTGCAAGCCTTGATCACCCAAGCATAGGTATGCCTGCCTTGGGTTTTGAAACATGTCATGATAGTTGTTGGATGTTTGTGTGTAGCTTCCATCAGGTTCTCTGAGTCTATACCCTTTCTTGAAAGTCTAAAAATCATTTTAGTTATCAGTTCTCATCTTCTAGCTTCATACTTTGGGGTGAAATCTGTTACACATTAATATTACTCAATTTGATAAGTGTCGCATGTTCCTCACAACTATCGCAAGTGTCGCATGTTCCTCACAACTGTCGCAAGTGTCGCATTTTGTTCACAAGTGTCGCAAATGTCAAACAAAGCATATTTCCATGATAATGACACCAAAGAGACACTTAGAATACCTCAAATACCTGATTTGAGGAAGAAGGATGGTTAACTGAAGTCAAGAATCTCTTACCACCTGAAAGGATCTCTCAAACTAGGGTTTTAAGGGAGAGCGCTCCCCTATTTCACCCTTAGGAACATCGGCGCTCCCTTACAAGGTGCTAGGGAGCATTATAGCATGACGTGTTGGCACTCCCCTTGAGCCTACTAGGGAGCGTTATAGCACCCTGATGCCCCTTTTGAGGGAGCGATGTCTAATCTGGGCAGTTGTTGATCTGTTGAGGAGAATAAGGGGAGGATCTTTCAAGTTTGGAAGGCAGTTGCATTAGAATTTCTGGTTCAATCATGATCTAAGGAGGGAATTAATCAACCTACCCTAAATATACCTCAAGAAGTTAAGCCTCTCTTAACCTATATAAGTAGGCTCTATGATGGTGGAAAGGGGGGAAGAATTGCAAGCATGAAACCTATGATCTCATAGGAAACACATAGTGAACTAGAGGAGAGTAATTAGTGAAGTTTCTATCATCCGGGTCGTGGATATTTTGAGCAAGGGTTAGGCAAATGGGACTTGACGAAGCTGTCACATTCGCATCTACGATTGTAAGTTATTGTTCTCATTGTTCTCATTAATATGACATGCTTGGCCTGTTTCTTACTAGTTTGTGTTTGATCTTACATGAATTTATCTCTGATAGATAGATCTGTTTTCAAGCTAATATCAATAGAGTAGGAAGTGGTCGCACTGTTTTTTGTCTATAGGGCTCATCGAGGAGCGAAATATTGGATCTCAACTCAGAGCGTGCAGGGACTAATGCCAATAAAAGGTACTTTTGTTCTCCTTCCTTCTCATGAATTAGTTTGTATAGATCTGAAAGGAATTTAGTATCCATGTTAAGCGTCTTCTGTCTTAAGAGTTAAGAGTCTAGCTCTCAAGAGGAGATCTACCTGTCCACAGGGAGATTTTCCTTCAACAACAATAATCCAACTTGACCTGGCGAAATCTTATGACAAAATTAGTTGGCACTATATGGCTAAGACATTGGAAGCATTTAGGTTTAAACAACATTGGATCAATTGGATTGGCAATCTAGTCTCAACAACAAGCCATTCTCTTCTAATAAATTGTGCCCCAATAAAACCCTTCTGGCCTTTGAAAGGCATAAGACAAGGATATACGCTATCCCCATTTCTGTTCAATCTAATGATGGAAGGGCTCCGTAGAAGCATAAAAAGCGCAACTGCAATAGGAGAATTAAAAGGCATCAAACCTTTCGAAAATTATATAACCTCCACACACCAACAGTTTGTGGATGATACCTTACTCCATGGTACACCCATGGTCAAGGAAGGAAAAACCTACAAAAGAATATTAGAAGACTTTGGGGAAGCCTATGGGGTGGATATCAACCACTCCAAATCCATGATCTGTTTCTTTAATACTAATCCTGCAATTCAAAGGAACCTTACCAACATTCTGGAGTTTGAACGCAAAATTCTCCCAACGAAATACTTGAGAATCCCCTTGATGGACAAATCTTGAAAAATGGCAACATGGGAAGGAGTGATCAACAAACTACAAGAGAGGGTAAAAAATTGGACCTACAAATCTCTCCACCTGGCAGGGAAGCTTATCCTTACCAAAGTAGTTCTATAATAAATTCTAACGTATATGATGCCAGTGTTTCCATCTCCCAAAGGAGTTCTACAAAAGATAAGATCCATTTAAAGATACTTTCTATGGTGAGGTGCGGAAACTAAAAATAAATGGGCGTCGATAGCCTGGGAGAAGGTATGCAAACCAAAAGGCAAAGGAAACTTGGGGTTAGAAGGCCCACATATAACCAATGAAGCCTACGGGGAGAAACTCTAGTGGATATGGGTCAAGGATGACTCGGTATCGTGGACAAACCTATGGAAGGCCAAGTATTCCCAGAACATCAATGCTCATGACCAAATTCATTTCATGGGCACAAGGAAGGGATCATCCATATGGAATCTAGCATGGTGCAACAAGAATTGGATCCATCAACACAACTTTTGGGAAGTTAGAAATGGTCAAACAACTAGATTCTGGGAGGATGTGTGGCAATAGGAACCCAGAATGGAACATCCAGACAAGGAGTAACTACAACAAAAAATGATAGCACAAGGTAAAACAAAAATCCATCACTACTGGAAGCAGAGAATAGATGGTGACAAATGGAGTACCTGGGATCAACTCAACCCTGAAAATAGAGATTGTATCGCAACCCAAACAAAAGAGGTGGAATAGAAACTGGGAAAAGGAAAATTGCAATCTCAGAGGACGAGGATCAATTAAGGTGGGGAAGGGAAAATGGGGGGAAATTCAACTTAAAAGAAGCATGGAAGTACATCACAGACCAGGATGAGGAGGACCCGATGCAACAGTGGGGAAACATTTGGCACAACCTCCAATGGCCAAAAATCAAATTGTTCGAATGATTAGTACTCCACAACATAATTCTAACCTGTGAAAATATCAGGAAAACGGATTATATAGGTCCATCTCGCTGCCAACTCTGTTAATCCAAGGAGGAAACAAACAATCACCTCCTCAACGAGTGCAGTTACACAAAAGAGATATGGGACTGGGTGGTCGATATATATCTCCAATCCAATAAGATATGGTGAAACATGAGTGCAACCATCAACAATTAGAATGAGAGTTACAACAAAAACCAAATGGTGAACCTTTGTTGGGAACTAACTTTGGGTATGATAATATGGACAATATGGAAATAAAGGAACTAGCACATCTTCAGGAATGAAGGCCTACCAAAAGGAGAGGTCAAGGAGACAATAACCTCACAAATATGAGAAAGGTGCAGAGATGCAACTGCAAGAAGGAAACAATGCAACTCATTGAGAAAGACTCTCGCATCCTGGAGTTCTTTCACCTAAAGGATGGGCGCAATAGTTCAACGGTTGCACGGGATACGCAAATCCAAATAGGATACTACAACTAGAACACCCCCCCAGTTGGGGATCCTCAAACTAAAATTTGACGGGGCGACAAAAGGAAACCCACGAGTGGAAAGGATGGTAGAGGCTATCAGAGATAGTGGTGGTAACATCATCTGGTTGTATGCTCGAAGTATGGGAAACTCAACCAACAATGCAGGGGAATATGGACATATAGAACTTGGCCTTGAAATCCTAATACGCAAAGGGATGACAAACAAAATCGTGGAAGGTGACTCCAGCCTAGTCATCAACATGGAAAAGAGACTCCAAAAGGGAAGCATAGTCAGAAAGGTTTAGAGACACTGGCTCCTATCCCTCTCCCAATAGAAAATATAGGAGCATATGAAAATTATGAACACAGTGGAGTTGCGTTGGGTCCGTAGGTCAACAAATGGCCTAGCAGATAGACTAGCCAATGAGGGGGTATATAAGGAAGGATCAAAACTAGAAACTACCTGGATCAACATCCTGAATGGTCAACTCAGAGTAGACTCCATCCAGATAGTGACAAAATAACATGAAGGAAATTTAAGCAAGGCAGGTCACATCGAGAAGGGAAGCATAAGGCCTAACAATGGGCATGCAGAACCTGGGTAGGATATGATTTTTGAACACTTGATCACCATTAAACATGTAGGATCAACATCAACAACAAGCGAGAGTATGAAATCAATACCCTAGTGACAGAAAGAGGAGTAGAGAAATCACTAGGGAAATTACATATGACAAACTGCATATAACGAATGATGTAAGGCATGAGGGAGTGACATGGCCCGAACTCGATCTACCATGCAAAAGCATAGATACGAACAAAAATACAGTAGGATCTCATATGAGGAGGGGCAAGGACCTGTACATGGATACAAGGTGAGTCATCATGATCATACAAACTACAACCAGAGTAAAGATTTGGAGCAATTACCAATATGGGTAATCCATGATTAGAAGGACAAGAGAATTAGAGGAGAATCCCAATAAGAGGAACATAATCAGAAATAACCATAATTAGAAGAAGTGCAATATCAAGGACTACCAAAGATACAAGGATAGGAAGAAAAAAGAACTTCTGTGAAGAGAGGTGCATGAGGAATAACCAACAAAGGAGCTACAACAGACCCAGTGGGATGGTGAGAATGAAGCAAATGCACTGGAAGAGAAACCCCCTTGGAAAGGAAGTCCTGAATAGTCAACGATAGATATCAAGAATTTAATAGGTGGAAAAATAGGCAAAGGACACCATCCAAACTCTAGTAACGCCAAAAGGAAAACATACCATTACCCACTGGGAAAAGGAAATAAAAGGAAAAAGAAAAGTAAAATCATGGGATGCACTGGAACAGGAAGTGGACTAGGTAACTGATTTGGGGGCCACATAGCCCAAGGAAACCCTATACCAGAAAATAATGGAGATGGTGTGGACAACTAAAATGATGACTGGTAAAGCGATTATAGAAACAAAGGATGCTAGACATGAGGATAACAAGGAACTCAAGAAGATGCTCAAAGAAATCCCGAGTCGCATCAACAACTTGGAAACCATCACCAAATTGTTAATCGAGGTAGAGAAGGACCATAAATCTAAGCTGGAGAGGTTGGATACTCAATTTCACCTCTATCTCTGCTATTTCCACCACATGGATATTACACCAGCCTATGGAAACGGTGTGCCAACCCAAATCAAGAAGACTCGCATGATCCCCCGGAAAGAGGAAAATAAGATCCAGGTGGATGGTGGGGAGAAAAATATCATTTTCTTGGACTAGTGAAAGATCACATGAATGGTTAGTGTGGCTACGACCCTCTCGAGCCTAGGAGGTTGGTGTAACATATCTCTTCCTTTTATGTTAATGTTGATTTTCCTTTTTAAAATTGATTATGGTGGGACTGGCTTGATTTCCCCTGGTGGAAGACTAGTCCCTCCCTTTGAATATTTCAGTAAGCGCAACTCAAGAACCCCTGGTCTGGTTTCGTATTAGGTGGACCAGGAGGCCCCCCTTTTTTGTATCATAATTTTCATAGTAATATAGTTACATATACTCACTTACAATATATATATATATATATATATATATATATATATATAAGTGAAATATCTCTTTAAACCATCCCAATTAAATTAAAGCTCCAAAATATGGAATGAAAAAGAAACTTTGGATAGATTTTTTATATTGGTTTGAGAAGAAAAACATAATTTGTAACATAATATGTAAAGCAGGTTAAGTGTAACTTGGGAAAGAAGAAACAATGGGTGGCATAATATGTAGAATACATATAATGATTTTTTTTTTAATTAAATTATTTATTAATACAATTTTGAAAGTAAATTGATGCAGGAGCATCGCTAGTGCATCAAGTGAGCCAGTGCGGAAGCGGGGAATAGCTGGACAAGCCAACACACATTTTTTTTTAAAATGCCTTGGAAGTGTTGTGCAAATCTTAAATGACTCATTTAAGAAGAGGCACCTTTGTATATTGTATTGGACCTTGAGCCTTTAAGCTCTCGTCCTTAGGTAGATAGACGACATTTAATTTAGTTAATGTTGGTAGGTAGGATTTAAGTCTAGATTTGATAGCTTTAGAGCCCAAGAGGGAAAATGGATATAGAAACCCTCATTGTATCATTGTAACATTAAGCATTCAGCACAGGAGCAAGAAGAGAAGAGCAAGCAGAGAACTGTATGAAGAACACCCATGTACAAATATTGAATTAATAGAAGAAAGCTTTGATTCAACTCCATGGTTTGTGTTATTTCTCTGTGTATTGATATTATTCTCATGAATGTTTTCTTCCTGTCATACATTTGTTGTTATATGTCGTGTATGTGATTTCATGGGGAATTGAAGTCTGAGAGGGTAAGTGAATGAGTTTCAATTGTTTCTCTAAATTGAGCCAGAGGATTCCTGCAAGGAGTGTAGTTGAATTTTCTGCAAGGAGTGCATTGACAGAAGCGTTCAATTAGAGTTAACTTTTGTTCTCATTTCCTCGAAGGTGCAGTTAGGCACAATGTCGTGCAAGGAGTGCGTAGGCCAGGAAGAAGTTTCAAAGTTGCGATTCTGATCGAAGTATCAAAAGACTGCTGCTGCAGGCGAGCGCAGAGTTAGGGGAGGCTGGACACTTGAAGTGTTTGCAGAGTTGCCGCAAGGAGTGCGAGCAAAGGGTTCCAAACTCTAAAGAGAGTGAGAAGCTGGGAAAAATCTCAGGAGGAGTAGGCCTTCAGAATTATTGAAAGGTTGCACAAGATATTTTCGTGCCGAGAAATCCCCAAGGGGGGGGAAGAAATCAACAGTTAGAATTCGTAGGGGAGATTCACAAAAGACCGACAGCCATTAGATCTAGTAAAAGTTGTGCCAGGGTTAATCCTTAGTGCATAGAGGAGAAGTTCCGCGAAGGCATCGGGATATTGGAGCCATTGGGATTTTGATAGGCAAGAGAATCGAGACCTTGTGGGTTTCAAAAACCCGAAGGAGATCCTAGTCGTTGATCTCAGGGTAGGACACGTGTTAGAGGATCCAAAGGAGTCAGGGTTCAGCTCATCGTGAATTCCGGGAGTGAAGAAATCGTTGCATCAGAAATCGCGATGCTCGATAGAGCGACGAGGGGACAGTGACTTAGAGGGTTCATTTCTCACGTGCATCGGGGATCGAGATATCAGGATTTTTGGTGACGTGAAAATCGTAGCGAGAGAAGTCGCGAAACTCCGAAATGCGACGCCAAATAAATTACACGCCCTTGAGTGGAGGATAGGTGTCATGCCACATCGGTGTATCGGCATATCGAGAGTCGGGGATCAGCAAGGCAAGTTGTTTCGACATCAAAAGTGTCGAAATCCCGACGGAAGGATTCCCGATAGGAACAGGAGGCATTGACGTTTACCCATCGGGTTTCAGGGTATTGTGAAGCACGAGGAGTGTGACCATGAGACTTGTGAAATCGCGAAGTTCGATTTCCCAATCATTAAGGGAGGTCAGTTGGAGAGTTTTTGTGGTTAAGGAATATTCCCGATAGGAAATCAGAAGAACCTTTGAGTTTTCGGGCCGGGAACGAAAGAAGGTTCTGAGGAAGTGGGCGTGCCAGTGAGGGTGCGGCTACGCCATAAATAGATATCTATATTTTATTTATATATAAATAGTATAAATAATTTTTTATAATCTATCTACTCTCCTTTGTATTAATCTAAGATAAAACTGTATAATTATTGTGCTATTGGTTTGTCACTAGGAAAACTATATTAGTGACAAAAGGTGAGGTCAAAGCTCATAGACCTTTGAAACTAGAAAGAAATAGAATTATTTGAAATATCATAACAAAAATTAAACCAAGGGAAGATGACCATGTGCAATAGGGACCTAGGGATGTGGATACTCTAGGATGTATAAGTCTAGGTCTGCCTTATTCTGAATCAAGATCTACTTGCATTAGACTATTCCAGTTGACATGGAGGGTCAAATGGGGTGAGGGATCCCATCTTGAATCCAATGGTTGGTTCATGCAAATAACTCCTTCATTGTCTAATCTATGAGAAACTTTGTTTCATAGAGCTCTTAACATGCGAAGGGATTATAGATTCAATCTTGGAAATGAGGGACTAGATGCATTATAGGTTTCCTTCTAGATTCTAACTAAGGGATAATTTGCTGAGGGGAGATATTTATGGGAGTTTTTTAAGCATTCAAATGATGATTTGAGAGTCCCCCTTGACAAATAGTTTATGAAATCCCTCTTAAATTGCAATGTTGAGACCCTTTTCTAGGGTATCTGATTCTCCCATGTTTTTGTTATAAAAACCTATATAATCTATGAAGAGTTGGAGTAGATGACCATTATTATTGTGGAATATTTCCCCCAATACCTACAAGGCCAATATTACCCTTCGAATATCCATCAAATTTGAGTTTAAGGAATCCAACAGGAGGGGGATACATTAGATATTCATCATTATAAGAATAATTTAAGATATCCCAATAAGAATTTTTGGGTACTATTGAAATTTTTAGAACCAAAATTAAAAATAAAATTGATTAACGCTTCTTAGGGTTAGATAGACTAGGGTTTACACTTGTGTTGTAGCAACTTATGGTCTATGATATTGCCATATTAATTAATTCAACTAACATTTATTGATTGATTGATTAATGGCATGCCTGGGACTTTAATAGAATTGCACCTCAAGTCAATTTTTGCTAGATAGATTGTGTATGTCAATTCTTGCATGCTTGTAAATTAAAGTTCTATTGATGTAGTGTTTAAATGTTTGGATTATCTGATGGTGCATCTTACAAAATTATAAGATATCCCAATGTAATCACTCAATCGAGTACATTATCTAAAACAATTCCAACAAATCTCAGGCAACACAACAAGAGATAGAGACGTCATCCAATCAGCTATGAACTGACTGCAAATTTACATGACAATTATTAAGTAGTAATTGTGAAAGGCGAACCAGAAATCTATATCAACATCCCTAGGCATTATTAATTATTAAATGGTTCTAATCAATAATTTTTTCTAGTTACTAAATGTTTCTAATATTGGTATCACTCTATTTCATCATTTAAATCCATAACAATTTGCATGTAAAAAACATTAATTGTGGCAAGGACATTGTATAATAAGGACGCTATAATTAACATTTAACTACTGAATTAAAAAAAAACAAAAAACGGTTGGGATTAAATTCAACGCACATTTGGACAACACGAACTCTGAACCCTGTGTTTTTCACACAGTAAATTTACTATGTCATTTATGGCGCTTCTCTAACCCCTCAAATAACATTTAAAATACATTGCGCCTAAAAGAATCAACTTCAGTTTTATAGGAATTACTAAAGGAATAAAGATATGGTTAACTGGGATTAAAAATACACTGCCATAAGAACAACGAAACAGTGATAGGCGTTATGGGGAAACAAACTGAAACCGGTTTAAAAAAACGCCAATCGCTTCTATGTGGGGAGGCATTCGCTGCCCAGATTTAATTGCGAATTTACAGTAATAAAATTTCCATCAAACCATTGCAAACTAGTGAACGATTTAACGACGAACTTACAGAAATATATATAAGGAATAAATGAAGAACATAGACAATTTTCCAACATGAAATATGTAAATAACACCAACGATTTTTCAAACGGAAAATGTGCAGTATAGAAACGATTTGTAAGTCAGCCCCTTTTAATCCAAAGAATGCCAACGATTAGAAATAAGGCCAATGATTTTCTAACACAAAATTTATACAGAAATATATAAGAAATATATGAATAACATAAATGACTTGCCAACACGAAATATGCAAAGAACACCCACGATTTGTCATACGAAAAAATATATAGCATAGCAACAATTTGTCAGTCAGCTCCTTTTATTCCAAATAATGCCAACGATTAGAAAGAATGCCAATGATTTGCCAACACGAAATTTGCATCCAGATCTTCTTTGTGGAGAAGAATAATAAAAATAAAACGCAAAGAATTAATACAACTCTGAGAATCAAAACACAGAGAATCAATGCCCAGAGATTCAATATAACTCTAAGAATCAAAAAGAAAAGAACCCAAATGCATAGAATCACTAAAACATTGAAAATCAAACACAGAGAAAAATATCACAATAATCAAAGAGGTTAAGGAGGGAATAAATGCCGAGGAGAGAATTCCTTGTTGGGTAGAGAAATGATCCTACAATTATTATCCATGCACACAGGAAAGCAGGGGATTTTAATCTAAATCTTTAACACCAGAGTGAAATATAGTCTATTCGGCTCCTGGATGAGACACTCACTAATAACTTAAAGGATAAATCAGTAGAATATAAAAACACAGATATGCATCCATACCTTCTCCGAGGAGAACGAAATAATGAAAGAAAACACAATCAAGGAATAAAGAAAACACATGCAATGTTTTGAATATGGGGATCATTCTCGCCATGCACAATTAGACAGTAACTCAGAAATAAAAGACATTGTGGGTAGCAAGGTTTCTTACAGGATGAATCAAGAGACAAGGAGATTACAATTACCAATTATTATTTTACAAATTTCTTTTACAACACCATAGAACACAAGTGCAAGGAAATCTCATGGAAATTAAATCCACATCCAAATACAGTAAAATAAACAAGTGTAAATTAAAGTTCATTATAAGTAACAACCTTAACAGGTGTACCTTTACCAATGACAACGAGGTGAAGATGTCCTCCCGCGCGTTCACTTTGTCAAGATCCCTCTTTCTCACCAATGAGACCTCACCAGTACCTCTCAGCCAATGCCATGGCTACTCTTCTTCTCGTGAGCCCCCCGAGTGGCAAAGGGTCCATGTACAAAATATCATAGAATGATAACACCCAACTCGCCTCACAAGGTCGACCTACAACTCGTTACTCGAGCTAGGTATCCCAACTCCCATAAGTGAAAACTCAGTCAAGATAAATTTCAACAACGTAACGTTATGCAAGTCGATTGTGTCTATACACCTCCTCCGCCATCCATTTTTATAGAGGTTTATTAGTCATTAGTTTCCCAAAATGATCATTAGATTCCTTCTTCATTTAATTAATTTTGAAAAATCTCCCTCGTACACATATTTCCAGATCCCCTAGTTGCACCAGAAAATCAATTTTATTAATTAATTAAATTTGTCTATTTTCCTCACCCACCTAAAAGCGTTCCTAAAAACGCTCCTTGGTGTCCCAAAATTCCCTTACAGTTCTTAAATGACTTACGCCTTACTTAATTCCTAGTTGAGTTCATAAATAGAAAGTCCCAAAGGCTAAATTCCTTACTAAGTTGAACATTCCCCTTTTTCTTTAAGTATCTTTTTCTTTTAAGTTTCCCCCTTTTTCCTTTTTAACTAAATATCAATTTAGCAAGTGTAGATAAAAACAACCATTTACCCTTTTAATAAATTTAATCCTCCAATATAATTTTTACTTTAATAATTAAAGTTTGAATTTCTTAGCCCCCTTCTTGTTACATGTTTATTTAGTTTTTCTTTTTCCACGTGTTCTACTTAGACCTAGGTTTTAATTTCACTAGGCTGGGAAACAATTTTTAAGGGAACTTTTAGTTATCAAATTTCACTCATATCATCATCTATTTTAAGGCCCAACTGGTCCTAAGGAGTCATAGTTTTATAGTCACTAGGTTCATTAACTTATCATATTTAAAATTGCAACATACCCTTCAAGACACACTACGTTCTCTAAGGGTGCCACTCGCCTCTTGGTTTTCTTTGCGCGATGTGCCCTTCAAGAAGTACTACGTGCTCAAAGGGTGTCACTTGCCTCTTGAATGAATTTGGCAGATGCCAAACCCCTGGAGTCAATACTCTGTCAGGTAATCTTGTGGGAGACTAAGGGCCTCTAAGGAATAATGACCCTGCCTTATTGCATGCCCTTTAGAATCATCGTGAGAAATTGTCACAGTCTACCCTGATGGCATTGTGGGTATTCTCAAACTAGGTAATCATTAACCTACAGTTCGAGCTATGAAGGGAGTGTTATTAGGCTATGACAGGGTTGCTACCACACCTCTCCCTCAATGTCTTTAGTTGTCATGGATGACCCCTTTACTCCAAATGTGAGTCTGGTTGGCATGCTATCGTCAGCCTATATCCATCAACGAATCATGTTATACATAATAATAAACATCATAATATCTAATCATATGTACATATCTAACATCAACAACATTAAAAACCTAACAATCAACTCCCTGACTCGATTTGGAGCCCAAGGGGTTTCAACAATGCCTCAACATCCTTAATGTACAAATTCCTTCACACTTAGGAGAACCTAGTAAATAACACCCGTTGATGTAAATAAAACAAAAATAACATAAGATCAAATCCACAATATCTCATAATCATAATCAAAGTAATCAATCGTATGAAGAACCAGATCACTTTTGTCCTCAAAGAATAAGTCCACTCAATGCGTGCAAGAGAGGGATGTTACAGACACCCCCTCTTTTTTTAAACTTCATCCTGAAGTTTCACAGTATATAAGTGCCGAAATAAAGTTTATCACAGTATCATAAGTCTATCTATCAAACAAAAATGGGAATTGTTGATGCATATCATATGCATCCTCCGAGGTTGTTGAGTGTGGACTATAGTTTTCCCACTAGACCTTGACCTGATCTATTGTTTGACGTTGTAGCCTTCGAATGTGATGGTATATGATGTGGATTGGCTCCGCCGTGAGAGAACCCTCATCCAATACCTGCAAGGAATTCATATCAATAACATGTTTATGATCACTAACATAATGTCTCTAAACAGATACGTGAAAAACATCGTGCATACACCTCAAATAATCAGGAAAGGTTGGTTGATAGGCCACAACCCCCTTATTTTCCATAATCTTGAAGGGTCCCATGAACCTAGGAGAGAGTTTACCAACCTTTCTAAACTTGATAAAACTCTTATGCGGTTTCACCCGCAATAAGATTTGATCGCCTACTTCATAAATCTTTTGTTGATCCTACGCTTCCTTGATCCTTTATCTTATTGTTTTCATTTTATCCTATAAGATTTGGTTTGTTCACTCGATCTTCCCATCTATTTATGGGTGATGCGCAATGCTAACGTTAAGTTGGGTTCCCAAGGCCTATTGGAGACGAGTCCAAAATCATCTTGTAAACACCGATCCTATATCAGATATAATTCTCTTCGGCATGCCATGCAACCTCAAAATATCACTGATGAAAAATCTAGCTATGTCAGGTGCCTGATACGTCGTACACACAAGAATAAAATGGGCACTCTTCGTCAGAGTGTCGACTACCAAAAATATTGAGTTGTATCTCCTTGTCGTCAGTGGAAATCCAAGAATGAAATCCATCGAAATGACCTCCCATTTCAATTCTGAAATAGCATGTGGTTGTAGTAATCCTTTCGGATGTCTATGTTCAACCTTCACCTGCTGACATACTAGACATCTGGTCACATAGTTGACTATGTCTACCTTCATTCCTTTCGAGAAGAATAAGGGTTTAAGGTCTGCCCTCATCTTTGTCACTCTAGGATGAGCCATAATCCATGTACACTACTCTATGAGCCTCGTTTAGGATCAAACTCTACAACTCATCATTGGGTGGTACATAAATTTGACTTTTAAATCTCAATAATACATCATTGTCCATAGTAAATCCCTCAAATGTTTGTACCATCATTGTGTTTTTCTTGATAAAATCCTTGAACTCTTTGTACCTATCATTGTCGCACTGTAACATTAGAATATTTTCATGTAGATTCATCTGAAGAGGCATCACTAAAAACATGTGTGCTCTCTGACTCAACACATCAACCAGTCTATTCACTATTCCCTTTATGTAAGTAATCCTGAAATCATACTTGCTAAGTAGTTCCGACCAACGTTGTTGTCACGTGTTCAAGTAGATTTGTGTAAAGATGTGTTGTAGACCACAATGGTCCATTTTTAGTTCAAATTTTCATCCAATAAGTTAGTGTCTCCAAACTCTCAAGGCATAAACAATGCCTAACAAATCCAAATCATGCGTCGCATAGTTCTCCTCGTGCCTTCTTAAATTTCTCGATATGTAAGCGATCACTCGACCGTCTTGCATCAAGACTCTGCCTAATCCTTCTTTGGATGCATCAGTGCATACCAAGAAGTCTGCATCCATGTCAAAGACCTTCAGTATTGGTTTTGTTGTCAACAACTCCTTGAACCTCTAAAATTCCTCTGCGCATTTCTTCATCCAAACAGACTTTGTGTTCTTCTTTTGTAGTTTCGTAATTGGATTTTCTATCTTCGAAAAGCCCTCGACAAATCATTGATAATATCCCACTAAACCCATGAATATACACACTTTCATGGAATTCGTCGGCATAGGCCATTCCATAATGGATTTGACCTTTGTTTGATCCACATTTATACCTTCGACGGAGATGACATGCACTAAGTAATGAATCTTTGATTGATAAAACAATCATTTGAACAACTTCCCATACAATGTTTTCTCTCTTAGACACTGTAGTACCAAGTGCAGGTTCTCATCATGCTCTTCCATCATCCAAGAGTAAATCAAAATATCGTCAATGAATACTTAGATGAACCTGTCCAAGTATTCATGGAACACCCCGTCCATCAAACTCATAGATACACCTGGGGTGTTGATCAGACCAAATGGTAAAATAGTAAAATCATAATGTCCAAACATCGTCTTAAAGGCAATATTAGCGATGTCGTCCTCCTTGATCCATAAATGGTGATACCATGATCTCAAATCAATCTTTGAAAACACTGTCGCACCCTTCATCTGATCAAATAGATCATCAATCCTTGGCAACAGATACTAATCCTTGATCATTTCCTTGTTCAACTAATGATATTCAATGTAGAGTCTCCATGACCTATACTTCTTCCATATGAATATAACAGGCGTAAACCATAGTGACATACTTGGATGTATAAGTCCTAGGTCCAACAACTCCTTCAATTTCATTTTCAACTCTTGTAACTCCGGGGTGGAAATTTGATAAGGAATTCTTTCTATCGGTTTCTTTCCCAATTTTAGGTTGATGGTAAATTCCAATTCCCTCTCAGGCAACATTCTAGGTAATTCCTCAGGGAAGAAGTCTGCAAACTCTCACACCAGTGGAAGGTTTTCTAGAACTTCCGCTACTCTCTTCTCATTTATCACCAAGATCACATAAATCTTACATCCCCTATGCATTCTCTTCTGTAGCTGAAAGGAAGAGATGAAAATCAAGGAAGCTCCTTGGTTCCGACCTAAAATCACACATATATATCCCTAATCATCGACTAGGATCAACTATTTAGTCTTATAGTTGAGGATCGCCTCATGCGATTCCAACCAGTCGATATCGATCATGATGTCATAAGATCCTAATATTGTGACATACAGTTTGGCCCTAGTGACAAACTCTCCTAGGTTAAGGCTACAACTCATAACCTTCCCTCCAACCTTTTGTTTGGCTCCCAAAGCAATTTCTACAAAGTTAAATGTGTGATGTTCAATTGCCTTTACCTTAATTCCTTTTAGCGTTGCACCATAAATAAAACTATTAGTAGCACCTGGATCTATCAAAATGTTGAGGGTCTGGTCAATGACGTTACCTGATGTCTCAAACATGGTCGACTGGTGCTTTGCCTAGTGATTATTCACCGTTGCATGAATCCAATGGGCCTTTCCCAAATATCCCACAATAGTGGGTCTGGCTGATCCAAAATCTCTGGTCCTCTCCACTGGGTAGTAAAGTTGGTTATGTGGCTCTCCACATTTCCAACACCCTTTCTTTGGTCTAGTACTCCTAGTACCTGAAGTAGAAGCTGACGACCCACCGACCTAGAACCCTGGTCTATTTTGTTGAATAAGCTTAAACTACTACTATTGTGGTCAACGTTGTTGTTGGTGTTATGGTTGGAGTGCATTGCTAAGTCATTGGTCACCTAGGTGTTGTTGTTGGAGTGCACTGCTAAGGCACTGGTTGCCTAGGTGTACTGAAAGTGGATCCTCTCTAGAAGCCATGATATCCTGGTGAATATCTAGCTAGCATATAATGCTACTACGCACCAGATGATACATGTCCTATTGGTCTCTCTAGAGTCCTTCTTTGAGCCCCATTGATAATCTCCTCCTCTTCTATGAGGGCCTTCTAGACAACATCATGCAATTTTTGAGGCATCAAAATCCTATCCTTTGCACAAATGATGACATTAAGGCCAAAAAGAAAACATATTAACCTTAAGTTTCTCAATATTTAGGTGTCGGTCATACCGAAGAATCTCCATAAAGTGGGCCTCGTACTCGAGCATCATATGATCGACCTATCAAAAGGCGTTGAACTCGTTGAGTAGACACTCAATGCATTCCTCAGATAAATACCTCTCCCAGAACCATTCCTTGAGAAGTTCCCATAAAACGTCTTTGATAACCATGTTCAACTGTATATAGAGCGTCTTCCACCATATAATAGTGATCCCCTTCAGTTGAAAGACTATTATGCAGAACTTCATGTTGGAGGTATAATCACAAAGTGAAAATCACATCGCCATACTCTCCAACCATGCCTCGGTGTCTGCATCATCCAGGGCACCAAAGAACTCGGGGAATTTGACCTTCTTGAGTTCGGGGTGAATGCTACCTATACCAATTGTAGCAGGTAGTGGATCCTCAGGGGGTTCCAGCTCTCTGGCCTCATCCATATACAAACGGTTGATTAGTGCCTCAAAAATCCTCTTAAAGGACCTCATCAACCCAACCAAATCACCCACATCTATCTAATCCTACCCACCAACCTGTTCATCTCCCCGGGGGTTAGAATCCTTAGGTGAGGATGTTTCTAGGGGCGTCGTGCCTCCTCCCCTAACATCACGTTGTCTACCTCTACAATGTGATCTAACCATGATTACCTGCATGAACAAAAATCAATTTAATTAGCGACATAATAATCAATTATCTAATCAACAGAAGCCATAGTGATCCCAAGTCATGAGTCAAACCCACTTTGATACCATATGTAAATACCCCATTCGTTACTTACCCCATTCGTTACTACTACATGTAGTGCAAGAAAGTGAGATTTTTTTTTTTGCTAAGAAAATAGGAAGAGAACAACAACATCAATAAATCCACGCAACTCGATGACGACAAACACAACACACACAATAAAGAAATACACAACAATGACCCATCATACTATCACATCACGCAAATGGAAAAAAACATGAAATAATCAATTATAAAAAGCAAAGTGAATACCCTCACTGACAACATCAAAATCAACCCAATGCAATCGACATCAATGACACAAGTGACTAGAACTCTTACGACGCGAGAGAAAAACAATCAAAGATTCAAAATTTTGCAAGATGCACCACCAGACAATCCAAACATTTAAACACTACTTCAATTGACCTTTAATTTACAGGTGTGCAAGAATTGAAATACAAAATCTATCTAGAAAAAAAAGACTTGAGGCGCAATTCTATTAAACTCCCAGGCGTGCCATTAATCAATCAATCAATAAATAAAAGTTAGATGAATTACTTAAGATGATAATATCATAGACCATAAAGTACTACAAGATAGGTGTAAACCCTAGTCAGTTTGACCCTAAATAGCATTAAACAATTTTTATTTTTAATTTTGGTTCTAAGGATTTCAATAGTACCCAAAAATTATTTTTCAAAGACTTGTAGTATGACAACTATGAATAAAATAATTTCAGGTATAAATTCCTCTATACACCTTTATATTAAGTGAATTAATTAATAGTTAGTAAATTCTTTCCTATTTTTAATTAGATATTCATCATACCCTTAATGCATTATAAGTATGAATTTAATTTTTCCTTCGATACTAAGAATCTTAGCATATAACACTTTTGCTTGACAACTATTCTAGTAAGAAAATAATAATTGCATAAGTAAAAAATTTACCTTTCTAAAAGTACCCTATTTACATTACAAGCATGAAACTTTCTCAACCTCAAATGAATCAATCATACTCAATTATTAATACCTCATTAATTATTTCTAAATCCACTACTTAATAATTTGAATATAGAATTTGATAATTACTACTTAATATTATTGATATTATTTCACTACTTAATAATTGAATATCGATATTGATAATTAGATTTTGAATATCAATAATGATTCTGTAGCAACGATATCGCTTTGTCAGAATCAACTTGTTGTCTTGCAAAAAGATGTACATTGTGTCATTTTTATCAACCAGGCGCATAATCACCTTGATGAATATAGGGATTTTGTAATCTTGTTTTCTAATTTGCATTATACCACCTATAACAAAAATGTTGTCTCAATTCTTACAAATACAATACAGACAGAGACCGAACATTCTAGAAACAATTAAAATATCCACAACTATTGCAAGAGTGTCCAATGTAAACACACAATTGAGTCCATTATCTAAAATGATTCCAACAAATCCCAGGCAACACAACAAGAGATAGAGACTTCGTCCAATCAACTATGAACTAACTGAAAATTTACATGACAATTATAAAGTAGTAATTGTGAAAGGCGAACCATAAATCAATATCGATATCGCTAAGCATTATTAATTATTAATTGGTTCTAATTAATAATTTTTTATAGTTACTAATTGTTTCTAATATTGTTATATCTATGTTTTAGCATTTAAATCCATAACAATTTGCATGTAAATAACATTAAGTGTGAAAGGGACAGTCTAGAATAAGGACGTTGTACTTAAACGAAATGAAAACTGTTGGGATTAAAGTCAACAAACAGTTGGACAATGCCAACTCTGAGCGTTGTGTTGTTCACACCGTAAATTTACTCTGTCATTTATGGAGCTTCTCTAACCTGTCAACTAACATTTAAAATGAATTGTGCCTATAAGAATGAACTTCAGTTCTATAGAAAATAACTAGAGGAATAAACACACGGTTAACTAGGATTAAAAATACACTTCCATAAGAACAATGACATAGTGATAGGCGTTCTGGGGAAACATAATGTAACCGGTTTAGAAAAACGCCAATAGCTTCTAGGTGGGGAAGTGTTCACTGCCCATATTTAATTGTGAATTTATGGTAATAAAATTTCCATCAAACTGTTGCAAATTAGTGAACGATTTAACTACGAATTTACAGAAATGTATATAAGGAATCAATGAAGAACATCAATGATTTTCCAACACGAAATATGTAAATAACACCAACGATTTTTCAAACAGAAAATGTGCAGCATAGCAATGATTTCTCAGTCATCCCCTTTTAATCCAAAGAATTCCAACTATTTTCTAACATAGAATTTATACAAAAATATATAAGAAATATATGCAGAACATTAATGATTTGCAAACATGAAATATGAAAATAACACCCATGATTTGTCATACGGAAAATGTACAACATGCAATGATTTGTCAGTCAACTCCTTTTATTCCAAAGAATACAAACGATTAGAAAGAATGCCAAGGATTTGCCAACACAGAATTTTCATCCAAATATTTTCCATGGAGAACAATAATAAAAATAAAACACAAGGAATCAATACAACTCTGAGAATGAAAATGCAGAGAATCGATGTGTAGAGATTCAATACAACTATGAGAATCAAAACACAGAGAACCCAAACTCAGAGAATCAATACAACACTGAAAATAAAAAACAAAGAATCAAATGAAGAGAAAAATATGATAATAATCGCAGAGGCTAAGGAGGGAACAAACGCCCAGGAGAGAATTCCTTGTTGGGTAGATAAATGATCCTACAATTAATATACATGCATAGGAAAGTAGGGAATTTAAATTAAAAAATTAACATTGGAGTGAAAGATAGTCGATTCGACTCCTTGCCGATTACTCAAGAATCGACGAATAACTTAAAGGATAAACAAACAGAAGATAAAAACACAGATATGCATCCAGATATTCTTTGAGGAGGACTAAATAATGAAAGAAAGTGAAATGAAGGAACAAAGAAAACATAAGAAATATTTTGAATCTGGGGCTCATTCTAGCCACGTGCAATTAGATAATAACTCAGAAATAGAATACATTGTGGGTAGCAAGTTTTATTACAGGATGAATCAAGCAAAAAGGAAATTACAATTACCAATTATGATTTTACCAAAATCTTCTACAACACCGTTGAACATAAGTGAAAGGAAATCTCATGGGAATTAAATCAACATATGAATACATTAAAATAAACAAGTGTAAATTAAACTTCATTACAAGTAATAACCTTAACAGGCATACCTTTACGGATGATGATGAGGCAAAGATGTCCTCTCATAGGTTCTCTCTATCTAGATCCCACTTGTCGACTGATAAAACCTCACTGATACCTCTCAACCAATGCTAGGGGTACTCTTCTTCCCCCTGAGCCCCCGAGCAACAAAGGGGCCATGCACAAAATACCAGAGAATTATAGAACCTAGCTCACCTCGCAAGGTCGAGCTACCACTCTTTACCCGAGCAGGGTATCCCAACTCCCACAAGTGAAAACTTAGTCAAGATAAATTTCGATAGTGTAACGTTACACAAGACGAATGTGTCTATACTATTCCTCGACCATCCATTTTATAGAGGTTTCTTAGTCATTATTTTTCCAAAACCTTCATTAGATTCATTTTCCATTTAATTAATTTTGAAAAAACTCCACCATACAGATGTTGCTCGATCCCCTAGTTGCACCAGAAAACAAATTTTATTAATTAATTAAATTTGTCTATTTCCCTCACCCACCAAAAAGAATTCCTACAAACACTCCTCGGTCTCCCCAAATTACCTTATAATTCCTAAATGACTTATGTCTTACTCAATTCCTAGTTGAGTTCATAAATAGAAAGTCCCAAAGGTTAGATTCATTATTAAGTTGGACATTCCCCCGTTTCTTTAAGTTTCCCTTTTTTTTTAAGTTTAATTTTATTTTAATCTTCCCCCTTTTTCCTTTTTAACTAAAAAACAATTTAGCAAGTGCACATAAAAACAACCATTTACCCTTTTAATAAATTTAATCATCCAATATAATTTTTACTTTAATAATTAAAGTTTGAATTTCTTACCCCCTGTTTTGTTACATGTTTATTTAGTTTTTCTTTATCCACATGTTCTACTTAGACCTAGGTTTTAATTTCACTAGGTTGGGTGACATTTTTTAAGGGAACATTTAGTTATTAAATTTCACCAATACTGTTAGTACTAGAAGTCACGCTCATATTGCAGGAGGATGAGCCCATTAACCATCAGAGTTTTTGGTGGACTTTTGGTTTATATGAGTGGAGGTCAATGGATAGAACTGAATATATGAATGATTTTCAACACAGAACTAGACAAGAAATGTACAGGGAAGTGAGGGCCAAAACTAACTTTAGTCAATGAATTGAGTTTAAGTGTGAGTAGAGGAAATAATTAGCAAGAAAGGTGGACAAAACTGCTATGGGCATCAGGCCTTCATTCATCTTGGAGAAGAAAATATCAGACTCAAGCTCACTCTTAAGCTCAAGTTTCAGACACTGAAATATGTCCAAACAACATAGTCATAACAACACAATGATCAAACCTACATCACCATGCAGCTATAGCAACTCGAATGGATCCTCCATGCCCGATCTATTCAATGTAAGAGGGAAAAAGATCACAAAGAAGCTGACTAAAAATGGTCACGATACCACTGCAATCAAACCCACATTACAACAACATAAAAACCCTCGACTGGATCCTCCATGCCTGAGTATTTTAGAACATTTTTTACAAAGAGATTTAAGGAGGCTAACTTCTATTAATGTGAAAGTCTTAAATCTGATACATAACCAGAGAACTTTTATGGCATCAAAACATTACAAAATAGGGATCTCTTCTCAACCAGTTGACAACCATAACAAAATATAAAACCTATCTATTGATACTCAGAATAGTCCCTCACTATCAGGAGTGTGATTTGATTACTACAATCAAATCTTTGCATCGGTGGCTTCTTCTGTGAAACTGAACGTGCATCCCTCTGTCAGATCCGAGATCAGATCAGCATGGGTGTGTAGGGAAATATACTCACAGGGGTACCACGAGATGACAGTTCAGTCCCCATGGTCAGGCCTTCCATGATTTCCATTTATGGGGTGAGCCGAGGTTTCAACCACCAAACCTACCTTCCATTAACTGTTTTTCCTCTGAGATTGAACTATACATAATTCTCAGGGTCGCGACCACTTGTTTCTCTTGGATAGGATGCCATATAAACATGTAATCGTGGGGCCGCTCAAAGGTGGTTTGGGTTCAGATTGTTTTTGGGCCCGCAATCCATCATATTTAGCCACATAATTGTTTTCTCCATACCATGGTTTCCACTGTGGGACCACTCAAGAAAATATCGCCTGAGCATGTTGCATCCCCACAATAGACTGTGTTCGTTGATCTAGTCACAATCTTAGATCTAGGCGCACTGACTGGATTTGGTGCCACCTCCAAGCTTACTCGACACCAAATTTAGGATCTACCAAAAGTGTTCTTTGAGGTGGAGTACTACTTTTGATGTTGAACAATAACACCTCTTGTAGGATGATCTGACATGGAGGCCAGATGTCACCATGTTGATGTGTCGTGGACAGAGAGGTAATATGTGTCACTTGAAAATAGGCTAGAGGCATGTTTGAGAATACTTGAAAAGAGTGCCACGTGTCAAAAATATAAGGGTGCCACCTGTCTATGTTGATAGCCGACATGCATTTAGATCTCCTAGGCTCAGGGGCTAGCTCCTATTTACCTGTTGTTCTTTTACCCGTAGATACAGATATAACGACACGTGGCTCTTTGAACTGGACGACCGAGATCCATTGCAGGTCTCCAAGTTCCAGGAGAATCAAAACTCAAACCTGAGCTTCCATGTTCTTTTACCCGGAGCCATGTATCTGATGACGCATGTCTTCTTAACTGGGTGGTCGAGATTCATGCAGGGTATTCAGGCTTTGGGAGAAACAAAACTCAAATTCCCTCTTCCTTCAATTTCTTTTACCCAGAGTCATATATTTACTAACGCATGGCCCCACTGATGGATGGTCCAAATTCACTTCGGGCACTTCATCACTTCGGGCTTTGGTCCTTTTCATTGTTTAACTCCCACAATTCTCCAGATCGTTGAACTCCGAAGCGAGGGATCTACCTCCATGTGTCCTTAGTTTTTGATGGATCATATTATTTTGGGAGTTCAGGCTTTGTCCCTTGGGGACTTTCACACACTTCTCACTTCAAAACTCTCGAAGTTCATTTCTTTGAAGACTTGGATCAGATGCCACTTGTCCCCTTCGATATCAACGACTTATTCTCTCTTTGGGACTCCAGTCCTTGTACCCTCTTCCCTGGCGCTATACTTCGCGTGAATTTGAACTTTCGAATGCTCATGATCCATTTATTAGAATTCTCTTAGAATCTCCCTCGCTAAAAGATTAAAATTGTTTGTTGCATTTAAGCCCAAAACATGCTACTTTGAATGTCGTCATTTGTGTCCATGGTTGCATCCTGCACGATCAAGAATTTGGGTGACTAACTATGGGTTGGGAAAATAGGGAGACCAGTGACCTAAAAAGGAGATGAGTGTTCATCCTTTGGGTAAAATAGTAGGGCTTTGGGCTGAGAATCCTTTCAGGTAGGACATTAAAGGAAACCGGGGCACAAAAATGAACAAGGGAAAACATAAGACGACTTTACATGTTGAAAGGGGACAAACTTAAGACTTCTCAATTCAAAAGGAATAGAGATAAGGAAAAATTACAGATTTAGGTAGAAACTACGAACCCACAAGACCCTGAGAAGTTCATGTGATAAAATTTGGCTCCACAGGGGATGACATGATCCCTGCGAGCTGCCAAGAATGCGTAGTTTTAGTTCCTTAGATGTTGGGCTATGGAGTCTCTTATTGAAAACGAAAAACTAAAAATCAAAACAAAAAGGGAGTGGTATTTAAAATGGGGGAATTTCAGTCACAGCCTAAACAAAAAATTTCTTGAGAAAATGCCCATTGACAGGGCCACCCAAAACCTCATAATCCTCCAAGTTCTACAATTCGTAAGTGTTGTTCAGAAAAAACTCAGAAATATTGAAGGAGCCAATCCATAAGGCTTCAAATTTACCATGTTTTCCCTTGTCTTTCTTGGCTGCATCCCATTTCAGCACCAGATCCCCTAGCTAGAAATTATCCTTGCTTGTGCTCTTCACAGAACCTTGTTTTATTTTCTGTTGATGGTCTTGTATTTTGTCAAGCAACTGCTCCCTGCTCTCCTACACTTCTACAAGTTGTAGTATCCTCTTGACCATGTCATCAGGTTCTCCTTGGTATTCTTGGAGGAACTTCTCCATGACAAAATCAAGTTGAGCAAGAAATATTGCCTTAACATCGTACAATAGCTAGAAAGCATAAATTCCCAGTGATATTTTTTGGTAACTCTGTCAGCCCACAATGCAAAATTCAACTTCAAATCCCAGGATTTCTTGTTCTCTTGTAACATATTTTTGATTATATTTATAAGTATCTTGTTATAAGACTCTTCTAATCCATTTCTACGATGGTAGTAAGGAGTAGAGTGGACTAGTGTGATCCCATACTAATCACAAAAATTACTTAATGGCCCAGCTATGAAAGAGGAAGCATTGTATGTAACGATCTTGTTTGGATAGACAAATATGGACATGATGTATTCAAGGGAACTTATGATTTCTTTGTGAGAGGCACTCCTTGTGTAGATGGATTCTATCCATATGGTAAAATAATCAGTGGCGATCAATATCCAACTATGTTGGCCACTCGAGGTTGGCTAGATATCTCCAATGAAGTCGAGACCCCACTGCTGAAAAGGTCCATAAACCACTACAAGATTCAAAGGAAAATATTTGAGTTGTTGTTTTCCAACAAACGTTTGAAACTTCGTATAGGCTCTAATATTTTCACAAACATCAATAAAAAGGTTGGGTTATAAATACCCAAATCTGAGGATCTTATACACTGTGGTCCTCCAAAAATGATGTCCCCCACATGAGCTATCATGGAAATCAATAATTTCCCTTTGGGCTTATTGTGGGTCTAGACATCTCAACAAAACTCCCAGAGGGTATTTCCAGTACAAAACCTAATCAATGATACAATACTTGATTTCTTTCAATTTCAAATCTCTCTCCTTGTTTTTGACCAAACCATCAGGAGGCCTCAACTTCTGCAGAAAGTATATGATATATTTATACCAGTGAAATACTGCTAAGTTGGGGCTAACATGAGAGCAGTCACCAACAATCTCAGCTTAGTAATTTTTTGAGTCTATATTCATGAAATTAACCCCCAATGCCTCGCAATTTGATTCATCCAGTACCCTCGCTAAACCTTGACCTTTCAGCAACCTGGTGGGTTTGATTTCCAGGTCAAACTCCAGAATCTTGGCAATCCACTTGCTTTTTTTCTCATCTATATTGTGTTGGATCAATATATCTATTATTGAAGACGAGGGGACATATGCAATAATTTTCGAGTGCATAATATATATTTTGAAATCCTTGAAGACTTTCACCAAAGCATAAGCCTACTTTTCCATGATATCATATCTTGTTTTTGCATCTCTCAGTGCTCTACTGAAAAAGGAAATAGGTTGTTCCAGCCCATCTGAATTTATCTGTAGTAGAACAACAACTAATGTGTCTGATGAAGCGAAGGAAAATATCATAAATTCCTTGGAATAGTCTGGGTTCATGATCACAGGTGCTTCATTCAACAACATCTTGATTTTGTTCAAAAAATTTCTAGACTCAACAGTCTATTTCACTTCATTCCCCTTTCTGAGCATGGATGTAATGTATTTAACCAACTCAAAAGAATTAGAAATGAATCTCCTTAGAAAATTGATTTTTCCCAAGAAATACTGAACCGCTTTCCTATATGTAGGAAGAGACAAGGAATGGATTGCCTCCACTCTGCTCGGATCAATCTTCACCCCTACAAATGACACAATACGCCCTAACAATTTTCTCTCTTGCATGGAAAATAAATATTTCTTAGGATTGAGCAAAAGGATAAACCTTCAACACTTCAAGAAGACTTTCTTTAGGTGGTGACAATGTTCTTCATCAGATATAGAGAATATTGTAATTTCATCTAGATAGATGACCATAATTTTTTCCTTTTCTCCAATGAAAGTGATGTCCATGGCTCGTTTGAAGGTCTATCCTCCATTCATCAATCCAAAGGGAATTTTAGCATACATGAATGTGCCCCAATGAGTCGTGAAAGTTTTATTCTCTATATATTCATGAAAGATAGATATTTGGTTGTACCTAGAGAAACCATCAACCATAGACATCCTGGATGAACCAGTGACTCCCTGAAAAATGTGCTCCATTTTCGGCAAGGGGTAGTTATCCTTTTTGGAGCTCCTATTCAAATTTATGAAACCAACACACAACCTGATTTCCCCATTCTTCTTCTTGAAAGGAACCAAATTAGCCAGCCACTCTAAAAATCTCAAAGGGATAATGATATGTGCATCCAACATCTTCTTGACTTCCTTTTCCATAATCAATAGCAGCATGGGATTTATTTGTCTGATCTTCTTTTTGAAAGGTTTGGTGTATTCTTTCAAAGGGGTTCTGTGTTCAATGACGCTGGTGTCATATGTTCTCAAATCCTCATATGTCCAAGAAAAAAGATCAGTGAACTCCTTTAGGAGTCTGGCATATTCATCCCTTTGTTCTTTTGACAATATACTAGACAATTTGACGAATTTGGGATCCTCCTCTGTCCCTATATTGCATTTAGTCACCTCAACATATTCAGTTGATCCTTCAACTTTTACAAAAACATAACTTATGTCAAACAATACTTCCAAAGGGACAAGCCCCTTTGGAATGTGGTTGCTAGGTAATTGAACAATATGATGGTTAGCAATCTTATTTATAAAATCCTCAACATGCGGGCCTTTTTTAGACTCTTGATCTTGATCAATATGCATATCAGAAAATTATTCCATAGTCTCAAGAAACTTCTTAATCTCAATATCATCCTCAAATACCTTCGAATGTTTGACATTGTCAGGAATAGAGGGTTTGTATTTTATCTCCACCTCATACTTGACTTTGGGGGGAAAGGGTACTTTGAAATTACTTGTTGAGACCGCCAAGGAATATCTCACAGAGTTCTCCTCCCTTGGAACAAATGAAATATTAAAATCCATGAAGAAACTGTCAATCATATCCCATACTTAATTTCTATAGGCCCTTAAACTTGGGTGCTTAGCCTGATACAAATTTATGACTTGATGAAACATTAACTCAACGTCTCCAAACACTACTAGCTCCTCAATTTTCAAGTCTTTTGAAGCTGTCAAACCCAAGACAAGAGCCTCATATTTTTCCACGTTGTTTGTTGTTTCATATTCCAACTTGTAGGATAGAGATATGGTCTCTTGGATGGGGGAAATAAAAACTACTCCAACACCAACACTATCCTTAGAAGAGGCTCCATCAAAAAACATTTTTCACACAAAGCTCTTAGGGGGAGGCTCTTTGCAAAAGGTAATAGGATGCTTTCTAATTTCAATAGGAGGCTGAGGAACATCAGAGAGCTGGAAAATTGATCTAGGTGGATATCGGGGGCCACCCATCTTTTCCAAATGGCTCAAAACAGTTTTCTGGCCATTTTGGCAATTTACTATTTTTAGCAGGTTTTAACTTTCGGGGCCATTTTGAGGGCCTAAATGAAGGTTTTTCGAGATCGAGGTTC
>ML780346.1:150021-162269 GCA_009831015.1 Picea engelmannii
TATGCAAAAGTTACGACCCCGGGAAGTTGATGCACCAACTTACCCAAACGGGGCCCACATGACTTTTGGCGCTTCATCTCCTAGGGTTAGGTTTTTGGATGTCTAGGAATTTTGGCATTCCCGTCTATTATAAAAGGGCCTTCTGATCCTCATTGTAACCATCATCTTGCGAATGCGAGTAGCCGTCACATCTCTTCTCAGAGATAAGCTGCCACCATTCTAGCGAGTCTTT
This sequence comes from Picea engelmannii, assembly GCA_009831015.1. Classification (NCBI taxonomy): domain Eukaryota; kingdom Viridiplantae; phylum Streptophyta; class Pinopsida; order Pinales; family Pinaceae; genus Picea; species Picea engelmannii. The sequence continues at coordinate 150,254 of ML780346.1, forward strand.
CACTCTGTATTTTTACAGTCTCTGTACATTTCTTTCATTAATAGAAATCGTGTATTACTGTATCTCTGTGTTTATGGTTGCATCTCTGATATATTTCTGTTATATTACTGGATATACGCGATATCTCTGTGCATTTCTTTATTATATCTCCGCTCTCATTTCGTGCCGAAAATAATCCGGATCAAAAATACTGGTTCTTAAATCAGTATCGACTAAGAAAATGGGGTGGTTGATGGGATTGGATTAATAACTGATAACGTATGCAATTTGTGCTTCTATATAAAGCCTTCTATGTTACCCTCCAAATACAACAATGGTGGCATATGAAAAATCCGTTTGCAAAGTTCCCGCTAGTCTTTTGATCCATGATCTAGACAAAAGCATCCCCAACTTAGGTGGAACATCGACTATCACTATATCCATGACAACACTCTTCATGGGAAATTGGAACAAGGAGATGAACAATAACCCCAAGGCATTTCACTTTCCTAGAATCGAATGAATACAAGTCATGGTAGGTTTTTCTAACTTCCAACCCCAAATCATACATGACAATTTTAGGCATAAGATTGTGATATGCTCTTGAATCCATCATGAAATTGTGCAATACCTTATCATGGATGTTCAATGATGTATAAAAGGGAGGTGAGGAATCATCTCTATCCTCTACCAAAGGGCCTAGTATAATAGTTGTCTTTTCATATTGAAGGTTGACTGAGTCTATGGGATGAGAAGAAGGTTTAGGCTACCACACTTTGGAGAGGCACCTTCTGAAGTCTTGAAACTCGATCAACCCCGAAAGAGGTATGGGAATCCTAATATTTTGAAACTCCTTCTCTAAGATATATGAGGAGGGAGGCTTCAAAATCTCTTTCACTTGTGGAATAAGGCCTTTGACCACTTATGGGGGGTCTTTCACCTTCTTTTCTTTACTGTTGTCTTCCACCTCTTTATCAGGATTCTTAGTTCTAGTAGGCTGTTCAAAAATATCAAGCTTCCCCTCTTTCTTTTTTGAACTTAGATTATATTTACTTGGATGATTGCTAGCATTTTCCCCTTTACTCGGTTCATTTAATTGACTATCCATGAGAGACTCCTCATATGTAGCTTGGGTTAAATGAGGAAATGAGGAGGTGTCCCCAATACAATGAATTTCAGGATCAAGCTCTTCTTCCTCTACTTCTTCGTCAATAACAAGGTTGTTTTTGAGAGGATCTTGAATTTTTTGATAATCTCTATCTTTGTTTCTTTGATCTCTTTGGATGATTTGGGGGGCATTATTTGGTCTTTTGAAGATACCCCTATAATCAAAAAATTTGGGATACCTATAGCTCTCCTTTTCTTCCAAATTCAACCTTTCCACCTCAACAGAAAGTGATTTTATCATCTTGGCTCTTTCATCTTCTGGGGTGTGAGAAGCAAAGGAATCACAGGTTAGAGATTTAGATTTACCTCTTCTCCTATCTCTATCAGATTTTCTCATGAGTTTGTCTACTACCAGTAGATTAGATTCTACTTCAAGGGTTTCATCTTTCATGTTGACCAACAAGGTGGCCCTTCTCTCTCTCAAAAGGAGGAAAAACTTGGGATCAAAAGCACTAGCATAGGTAACGATGGTCGAGGTTTCAGTAGGTTTTATTGCAAGGGGAATCTTGTCATACATCCTATTGAATATTTTTTAGAAATATGAAACAGACTCCCCTTCTTTCCTCTTAAGTTCCCAAAACTCTATAATATAATAAATAAATAAAACATTATCCCCCCAATGTCTTAAAAATGTATCATCCAGGGATCGAACCTCATCAATAAATCCAGGGGCCAAGCCCCTAACCATTTCCTAGCCTCACCATTAAGGCTATGGACAAAACATCTCATCCATACATCCTGATTCGAGATGTCATGATTATATGAAAAACTATAAAAGGCTTCAAGGTGTTCCTCATTAGTTATGCTTTCCTCCCTTATGAACTTGAGAAAATCCTTAAGGTATCCCTCAGCTAGGAGATTATTAAAAGGATGTGGTAGGATGAGAGGGGTGTATATGGCATCCACTATGTCAGCCATCCTGTCTCTAGGTGCATTAGCACTTTCCATTAGGATGTGAATCGGATGAGAACAAGGAGGATATGGATTTTGGATAGGCGAGACTAGGACTGATCTCCTGGGAGGAAAAGGAAACGACTGGGTATTGGGGAAAAAGGCTATGGGGCTCAAGGGAAAAAAGGTTTATCCTTTTGTAAATGGTGCAATTTTAATAGGAGGAGGAGTAGTAAACACCGTAGTGGGAAAGTCTCCCAAGGTTATGGGTCTAAACCATTGTATGACTTCAGGGGAAATAGGGGTGTCAAAGCTTTCTCCTTGTAAAGAAAGGCTAGGTGGGGAATAATCAATAGGAAGACTCCAAAAATTTAAAATTCTTGAAACTCCAACAGATGGTAGCATAGGATAACTAGAAGCAGTTAATGGAATTTTTAAAGAAGGATTATGTAAATTACTAGAATCACCTAGTAGAGTAGTTGAGGTACTTTCTTTAGAGGTCTTTCCTTTTTTGATAATTTTCTCTGGGTTAGCTTCAAGTGTCGCTAGAGGAAGTTGCAGAGTTGACCTCATCTGTCTACTTTTTGGAGCCACAACTAACACAATGGAGTCGCCAGGTGCAAGTTGCAATCTTCAAGGTACTCATTTATGATGCACCCTCAGAATAAAAATTTCTTTGTTGTTCTTGCCTAGGGAAATGTCTTCAATTCGTTCCCCAACAATGATGACATGAATGTTAGCACTAGACTTCACCCTTAGATTGTAGGAGGATGAGCCCAGTACCCATCATAGTTTTTGGTGGATGTTTGGTTTATATGAGTGGATTTCAATGGACATAACTCAATATATGAATGATGTTCAACACTAATATGGAAAAGAAATGTAAAGGTAAGTGAGGGCCACAACTAAATTCAGTTAGTGAATTGAGTTAAGTGTGAGCAAAGGGAAGACTTAATGAGAAAGGTGGAAAAAACTGCTATGACTGACTTCTATTAATGTGAAAGTCTCAAATATGATACATAACTAGAGAACATTTCTGGCATCAAAACATTACAAAATAGGGAGTTGTGCTCAACCAATTGACAACCATAAAAAAATATAAAAACTATATATTTATACTTGGAACAGTCCCCGACTATAGAGAGTGTGATCTAATTACTACAATCAAATCTTTGCATCAACGACTTCTTCTTTTAGACTGAACATGTGCCCCTTTATCAAACGCAAGCTCTGATCACCATGGGTCTGCAAGGAAATATGCTCCTTGGGGTATCATAGGTTGATGGTTCATTTCCCATGGTTAGGCCTTCCATGCCTTCCATTTATGGGGTGAACTGAGGTTTCAACCACCAAACCTACCTTCCATTAACTGCTTTTTCTTAGAGATTGAATGCAACTTAACGCTCAGGGGAATGACCACTTCTTGCTCTCATATAGGATGCCATATAAACATGTAATTTTGGGGCCACTCAGAGGTGGTTTGGGTTCAGACTGCTTTTGGGCCCACAATCAATCACATCTATCCACATAGTATTTTTCACCATACCATGGTTTCCACTACAGGACCGCTCAAGAAAAATATCCCCCGAGCATGTTGTATCCCTGTAATAGACTGTGGCCACTGATCTCGTCATGATCTGAGATCTGGGTGTAATGACTAGATTTGGTGCCACCATCAAGCTTACTTGGCCACCAACTTTAGGATCTTACAAAAGTGTTCTTTGGGGCGGGGCACTACTTTTGGCACTAAACAATAACACCTCACGGAGGATGATCTTACATGGAGTCTAGATGTCACCATGATGATGTGTCATGGAAAAGAGTTAACATGTGTCACTTGAAAACAGGCTGGAGGCATGTCTGAGAATACTTGAAAAGAGTGCCACGTGTCAAAACCATAAGGGTACCACCTATCTATGTTGATAGTCAACATGCATTTGGCTCTCCCAGGCTCGGGGGCTAGCTCATGTTTACATGTTCTTTTACCCAGAGCTACGGATCTGGCGACACGTGGCTCTTTGAATTGGATGACCAAGATCCACTCTGGGTCTCTAGGATTTGGGAGAATCAAAACTCTGGAGCCATGGATTTGATGGTGTGTCTCTTCTTGAATGGATAGGTGAGATCCACTATGGGTCTTTGGGCTCTGGGAGAAACAAAAATCAAGCCTCCTCTACCTTCATTTTCTTTTACCTGAAGTCATATATCCACTGACGCGTGCCCTCGTCGATGGATGGTCCAAATTCACATTGGGAAATTTTGAACTTTGGGCTTCAGTCCTTTGAAACGTTTAACTCCCAAAATTATCCAGAGCATCAAACTCTGAAGCAAGGGATCTGCCTCCATGTCTCCTCAGTTTTTGATGTCTTATATTATGTCAGGATTTTAGGCTTTGACCCTTCAAGACTTTCACACGTTTATCGCTTTGAAAATCCCAAAATTAATTTCCCTGAACACTTGTCTCAGATTTCACCTATCCCCCTTGAAATCAACAACTCATGCTCCCTCTGGGCTTCCCTTCTTTGGACCTTATTCTCTGGCACTATACTTTGTGCGAATTTGAACTTCTAAATGCTTGTGAGGCACTGATTTGAACTGCTCCTGGAATCACCCTTTTTGAAAGATTAAAATTGCATGTTGCTTTTAAGCTTGAAATGGTCTGCTTTGAATGTTTCCCTTTCTATCCATTGTTGCAGCCTGCACAATCAAGAATTTGGATGATTGGTTATGGGATGGGAAAATAGGGAGACCATTGACCGAAAAAGGAGACGATTGTTCATACTATGGGGAAAACAAAAGGCCTTGGGGACGAGATTCCTTTTGGGTAGGACATTAAGGGAAAATAGGGCGCACAAATGAACAAGGGCACATAGAAGACAACTTTGCACGCTGAAAGGGGACAAACTTAAGACTTTTCGATTCAAAAAGGATAGAGACAGGGAAAAATTATAGATTTAGGGAGAAACCATGAACCCACAAGACCCTGACAAGTTCATGTGATAACACACACCATCATTTATTTTAAGGTCGAACTAGTCATAAGGAGGCATAGTTTAATAGGCACTAGGTTCATTAACTTATCATAGTTAAAATCGTGACATGCCCTTTAGGATGCAATATGTTCTCCAAGGGGGGGACCATTTTCTTTACAAAACATTCCCTTCAAGATGCGCTACATGCTCCAAGGGTTCCACTCTCCTCTTGGTTTTTCTTTGTGCGACATGCCCTTCAAGACACACTACATGCTCCAAGGGTGCCACTCTCCTCTTGACTTATTTTGGTAGACGTCAAACCCTCGGAGTCAATACTCCATTAGTTGATCATATGGGAGACTAAGGGCCTCTAAAGAATAAGAACACTACCTTATTGCACTCCCCTTAGAATCATCGTGAGATACCATCACAATCTACCCTCATGAGATCGTTAGTCTTATTGAACTAGGTAATCGTTAACCTACAGTTCAAGCCATGTCAGGAGTGTTATTCGGCTATGGCAGGTTTGCTACAACACCTCTCCCTCAATGTCTCTAGTTATCGTGCATGACCCATTTACTCCAAATGTGAGTCTAGTCGGAAATATATCCTTAGCCTTCATCCATCAACGAATTGTGTCAGCAATAACAATCAACATCATATTATCTAATCATATGTACATATGTCAAATCAACAACATTAAAACCCTAATAATCCACTCCCAAACTCGATCCAGAGTCCAAGGGGTTTCATCGATGCCTCAACATCCTCAATGTATAGAATCCTACACACTCAGGGGAACCCAGTAAATAGCACATGTCAATGTAAATACAACAAAAACAACATAAGATCAAATCGGCAATATCTCATAATCATAATCAAATCAATCAATCGTATGAAGAACCAAATCACTTACATGTAATTATCCTCAAAGAATAAGTCCACTCAATGTGCACAATAGAGGGATGTTACAAATGTTGATACCTTTTTCCAGGGTATGTAATTCTCCAATGGTTTTGTTATAAAAACCTATATAATCTATGAAGAGCTATAGTAGATGACCATTATTATTATGGAAGATTCCCCCCATACCTACAAGGCCAATATTACCCTTGGAAGATCCATAAAAGTTGAGTTTAAGGAATCCAACAGGAGGGAGATACCATATATCAAAAGGGATGATGTGAGGGGCTATGCATTGACAACAACAGGAAGATGAGGGGGGGGTATAAATCAAGGTCATTTAAGATGCATTTCACTTGGGATTTATAGTCTCAGTATTGTACCGACCATTGAGATTTGAGTTTTGTTTATAAGATCCTACTTTTAATATTTATCCCTAACATATCAATATCCATATGCAAATATTTAAATATTTTACGATTATGGTCCTTCCATATTTTCTAGAGAAAGAATCCAAGGAGTTTTGAAACGTTGATTTAGGATAGGGTTAGAGAAAGTGAAAGTTATCCATTTTCCAATGGTGGAAAATAAGATTTGTTTATTGTGATCATAGGTGAAAAAGGTGATGGCTCATTGATACTGTAAGGAGGAGGATATGAGATATGAATTGAGGAGATGCTCCATGGATTCCCCTACTTGATGATAGAGCGGGAAAAGGGAGGGTTGAGAAACTCTCAATGAGAAATTTATTCTGAGGTGAGGATTGTGCCATGGGATAAAATCCATAAGAAGAATAAGACTTTTGGCCACATGTTTTTGTTCCAAATTCTCTCCCAGTGATCCTAATAGGTTTTTTCCTAATTCCCTAGTGTTGAATGGTAGGCTTCCTGAAGTTTGAAGTAACATGCTAGATGATAACCCTATCAAAGTTTTTTCGACCTATTGTGGATTCAAATTTTCCTACTTGATATTTACTGCCAAAATTTGTTAAAGTTGAGCTCTGGTTGAAGATTGTGCAATTGATCCCGGGGGAGCCAAGTGTTCATTTTATCTTTTGGATGCTGAGGAAGCCAATGTTGGTGGAGCCATTTTTTGTCTCTGGTTATCATAATTTTTCTTAGAGTTTGTAATTCATTGTGATATCAAAGAGGAGGTTGTTTCTTCCATGCATCATCCTAGAAAAAGGAGTGGCGCACATATCCAATCTCCTAGAAACATTTTTGATGGATGAGAAACTTATTATTGCAAGCTGTGTTGGGCCTGTTATCGCACAAATTGTAGGTTGGAAAAATCCTAACCCAATTCACAAGGCAAAAATAACTAATTCATTGTGATATCAAAGAGGAGGTTGTTTCTTCCATGCATCATCCTCGAAAAAGGAGTGGAGAACATATCCAATCTCCTAGAAACATTGTTGATGGATGAGAAACTTATCCTTAAAAGCTATGTTGGGCTTGTTATCGCACAAATTGTAGGTTGAAAAAATCCTAACCCAATTCACAAGGAATAAATAACTATGGGATAGTCTACCCATTGCGACCTTAGCTAAACCCTCCCCTCACTTTAGTGAAGGAGAAATCTTACACAAGGGGGAATCATCGGTGAACCTAAGGGGAAATGAGATGGAAAGTCAGGTTATGGAAGATGATGCACATATAGGTCAAACTACTAAGAGTAAACTAGCTTGGGAATGAGTCTTGGATACATTCAATGGTTTCCAAGTGCTTGAGTACTTGGGAAAGATATTTGTACCTACCCGAGACACAAAAAAAGATGGATATAAAATCCAAGATATACAATGTAAAATCAAGTGAATATTTATGTCCTATACAACAACAGTAATTTTTTTTACAAATAAGCAAGTAAATGATAATCAAAGTTGCTAAATAAGTCACTAAAAGTTTAGTTAAAGATGCAAGAGTTAAGCTAGTAATGGCTAGTATAACTCAAGTAATATAGAGAAAGACTTTAGAAACAATATAGGGATTTCCAAAGATGTTATTTGAGAGATATTATAACATAATTATTCCTATAGAAAAATATTTCTACAATAGAAAATTCCAATCACCAAAACTTACAAGTAAACCACCCAAAATATGCACGATGACTAGTAGTTTATTATGGAACCTTTCTAGCAAATTCTGACGATTGAAAAGAGAGAAAAAATAAAAGTCTAAGAGAAATTTGTTGCATCCTTAATGTATATAGATTTAATGTTATAAAATAAATAAGATATCATTGGACAAATAGGATGCCCTAGTGTATCAAGCAAGTTAGTAGATCATAGAATTGGTTCCACTTCAAACAATTTGAAAACATTGTAAATCAAGTTATCCCATGCAAAAAATGTATTTATCTAATGAAAATTTCATATTATTTCCTTTAATATTTTGGTTAAATGGAGTATTGGATGTGATATTTAAACCCACAATATCTTGAGGGGTTTAATCCCTCTTACTCCATAGGGAATGTGAATTAAGCTAAGGTAAATCTAGGAGGGTGTACACCCTTGTACTCCTCCTAGAAACCTTACCAAAAATAACTTATCAACCAAAAAATGAGATGAAAATTGGTGGAGGGTGTATTCACTTATACTCCTCCTAGGGTTACAAACAAGAATAGCATGGAACAAAAACAAATTACCAATTAATGTATAAATTTCCTTACTAATTCCACAAGGTGCAAGATCAAACCCTAGTTTACCAAACCATATCCATCCATAAGTGATGTAGGAGCATCACTCCACCTCAGCATGTGCCAGACGATTTACATGCATGGTGCACATTCAATAAAGGGAGAGGTGTCACCCTCTCATTTTTCCTCAAGAATCAAAATAATGATCCAAGAATTTAATGATAACAAGCTAGAAGAGAAAAGTTTTGCATTCGCACAAGTAGGAGATAAGGTCACCATTAAGTGTTTGACAATAGGATGGATCTACATATGATTTGGAGCATATTTCCATAATTTTAATTTTCACATTAGACATGCATTTTGAATGGTGATTTGACACCACTAGTTTAGCCAGCGAGGGAAGATCATCGAGCCCCTCTTGTATAATTATTTGTATTGTATGCCTGGTAGAGGCAGCTGGTGTTTGATGAAAAACCATTGTAAGCCAAGTTAGAGAGATATGTTGTAGGTTAGCTAAGATAGAGTTATCCAGGATAAACACAAAGAGCCAAGACTCAGTTGTAGCTCAAACTCCACCATTGTAATTTGACATTCCATTATTAATAGAAAATGAAAGTTTTTCTTGTTATCATTTTATGTGTAATGGATATTGTGTTATGAATGTCATTTACATGCACTTGAGTTGTAGATGAATGTTACAAATCATTTGTAGGGATAGAGATACAATTTTCTATCTGTGAGTGTGTTGAGTTAAGTTTGGTTCTCTAGGCTAAGTACAAGGAGTGCATGACAAAGAGAGGAAACTCTATGAGCCAACGCAAGGAGTGGGTGTCTAAACTTAGTGGAGTCATAAGAGAGGTTGTCGGGACGACATACCAGGTTAATTCATAGACTCAATGAGAAATTTCAAGGTGGTTAGGTACCTTCGAAGAAAATACTATGTGGGAGGAATCACAGTTCAGAGTTACTGAACATTGTAAAACACTCTACCAGGAGGGCATCAAGCTATTGTGAGCACACACAAGAATAAGATAGTTGGAAGTGTTGTAACCCTTAAGATAATACTAGAATTACTAAACATTTTGAGGAAGGAATGCTTTTCAAGAGTGCAATGACAAACAAAATGAGATGCCTTAAACCATTCAAGAAGGAAAAGGGAGAGGCCTTTGAATATCTTAGCCGAGTGCAAGGAGTGCGTCGAGGATGTTGTAATTCCATATTAAAAATGTCAGGAGGAAGAGAGAGAAGTTTCCAGAAGGGCATGATGAAGTTCACAAAGGAACGGTGAACTTTGAAGGTTTTCAAGCCAAGAAAAGTCGTAGAAGAGTCTGCACAGAGTTCTACAAAGAGTGGAGAATGAATTGTTGAAGTCCCGGAGGTAGAATAATCATCCATCATTGGAAGAGACAGGTGGAAGAAGGTCGAGAGGTTTGGGAGTAGGAACTTCAGGAGGTTTTCCAGGGGAAAACAAAGGTATTTGTGAAGTCGTGAGGCATGAAGTGATTATGAACCATTGGATCTAGAAGGGATGTGGCAGAGATCCACGCATTTCATAGGAAGATCCCTTCAAGAAAAGTCAAGGAGAGAATAGCGGAGGAAGGGACTCGTGAATTCTGAAATTATGAGTTGATCACAGTCATTGATCGTGAGAGGAACATGGACCGTACATTTGGTCCCGAAGAATTCATCGATTAGGGAATCGGGAAAAGGGAGTAAGCATCTCACGAATTTCCCAAAGTATGGGGTTGTGAAGGCAGCTAGCCCACGGTCATATTATGTGGTCACACAAAGAGGGAATCCTAGCATAGAGAGCTAGAGTTGTTGGCGTGAAACTTTTAAAGAACTAAGGAGAGGTTCTGCGATTGCCACACAATCTATGCCAAGAAAATAAGGACCTATGATAGAGGTTTTGGGTTTCAAGAGGAATATAAGGAGTCACTTCGACTCAGATATCAAACAATCCTAGACCAGGAAGTCGAGTCAACCCTGAAGGAAAGAAGGAGTCTACGCCAGAAGTGGTATCAAATCTTGGTTTGTCTACAGATTGTAGGCAATGGAGATATCAGAGATAATACAAAATTTATTTCTATAGGAAAGGGGGAGACATAATGCAATGTGTGTTGAAATTGTTGTAAGGTGTGAAACATATCGTGAATAGCTAGGTGGGTTGCAGGTGAAGCAATATGTCTGTTGGCAGTCATGTGTAGGTGTAATGCCCCATATTTTGACCTTAGGTAATTAGAACATTGTTGTTTACTAATCTTAATAATTCAAAATTTATCATTTGTTTGGAGTCAGTTAGACTTTGTTAGACATTGAGATGTGTACCTCTAGACCTATTTGTATGTTACATGATATATGCTCATGAAAAAGATAGTTATTTGATTATTTAAACATGAAAATTAAAATGGGTAAGTTCGGTACATGTATACCAATTCAAGTTATGATGTGAATGTATAATAGATGCAATGCATGATGTAAGTAGGAATACATTTCTTAATTGAGCATCAATGAAAATATGGATTCTTATATAAATTTGTGATGTATATGCATCAATATGTGTTATTGGTGAACCAACCTACAGGATGATGAGCTATGTGATAGCCAAATAACTATAGTATCGAGGTAACTAGGATGTCATAGACATCAAGAAGATATTGTATGCTATAAGTTGTACTTACTCTTTAATTTATGATTCGAAATATTACTATGATCTATGGTAAGTGTGGTTTTGATAGGATGCACAACTTACCCAAAGTGGATGTTTGATGATGTGACTCTAAGAACAGTAGTTGCACAATATGGTTCGATATAGGGTGTTGACCCTATTTCTATGAGGAGGGGTGGAGATATTTCCCACCATTTATCCTCCGAAACCTAGAGTCGTGGGAGGGTTGTGTGAAGTCACACTCCCCTAGACGTGTGATGACGACTGCTAGTTGCCTGTTGGGGAAGCTTGGTCAAGATGTATGACACTTCCACTTATGGGTTCTATCTGGAGTTAGGTCAATATAGTTGACGCTCCAACTTAGTCCAATAGAGGAAAGGATAGGATGGAAGATGGAAGTAGGTTAGGAAGGAAGGATGCCTCGATGTTAGTTAAGAATACTGATTGGGGATTAGAGATGCCACTATTGTTTACTCACTTGGTTCCTACCATGTTTAAAACCCTCTTTGATTTCCTATTGATATTTTAAGTGTGACAATGAGTTATTGATGAATTGGGGTAATTTAGCTCGTTAAAATTATTAAATGATGCATTACTTGATCTATTGTTCTACATGTCTTTGTAATCATATAGGAACTATGCACTAGAGGCAATGATTCTTTATCATTAGTACATGCATAAGATATGTGTCTGCTAGCTACGCACACATACCCTACCCATGTATACTAGTATAAGTAATTAATGTATTAATTATTAAAATAAATTATTAACTATTTAATTGAATGTTTATTGAATATGTAAA
>ML780346.1:172843-194328 GCA_009831015.1 Picea engelmannii
GAATATTGTGATTGTACAAGCAAGGATTGCTTGAGGAGTTTTATCCTTCCATAAGGATTAATATATGGTGTTACCCTACCTCAAGGGTTTTCTCTATTTCTTGTGTTCATGTTATGGTGAATGGTTTATGGTTTATTCTGGGTTATTTCTAAAGTATATTTGTAGATATGGTATAGGTACTTAACAAGCGCCTTTTGTATGTTGTATCATACCTCGAGCCTTATGCTCTTGTCTGAAATAGATAGGAGGAATTTAATAGATTTAATGATGGTAGATAGGATTTATTTCCAGATTTGATAGTTTAGAGTTCGAGAGGGAAAATGGATATAGACACCCTCATTGTATCATTGTAACATTAGCAATAATCAAGCATTCAGAAGAGAAGAGCAAGCAGAGAAGTTGTGAAGAACACCCATGCACAGATGTTGAATTAATAGAATGAAATTCTGATTCAAATTCATGGCTGGTGTTGTTTCTCTGTGTATGTTGTTTATGTGCTCATGAATGTTTGTTTTCTGGTTATGAATTTTCTTTGTATATGCTGTGCATGTGATTTCAGGTTTTAACTGAAGTCTAAGAAGAGAATAAGTTTCAATTGTTTCTCTATCTGAGCCAGGAGATTCCTGCATAGAGTGCAGTTGAATTCATCTGCAAAGAGTGCATTGATGAAGGCTCGATAGATTAGATTTTGTTCTTATTTGCCCAGAAGTCGATTTGGGTTGTTGCAGCCATGAAAAGAGTGTGCAGGTTGAAGGAAGAATTCTCAGTTGTTAATCTGAGTAAAGAACTTCACAGACTGTTGCTGCAGGAAGTGCGCAGAGTCTGACAAATTCAACACCTGGAAATTTGTTGAATGTTGAGCGCAAGCAGTGCACACAAGCTCAGGAGGTATAGCACCTTCATGATATTGTTGAACAATAACCCAAGAGGTTTTGGGTTGAGAGAAGCTCGACCAGGAGTTGCAAGAACAGGCTTTGGGGGATAAGTTCTGAGAAAATACAATTAGTCCTCTCCAGAAATCTTCAAGGAGGAGAATTCGACGGTCAGGATTCGCAGGGAAGATTAGCGAAGTCCTGACAGTGGTCAGATCTAGTGGAAGATGCGCACGGTTTAAGCCTCAGTGTGCAGTGAAGGAACTGGAGCTCATCGGGACTCGACTCATCAGAGAATCGGAGTCTCCAGGGACACAGAATTCTCACAGGGAGAAATCGCGACCCGTGATTTCCCGAAAGGATTATAGCCGTAGATCCCGAACTTGACATGTGTCAGAAATCCCGGAGAGTCGAGGTTCGACATTCGAGATTTTCCCATGCAAAGGAAATGCTGCAATAGAAATCGCGATCTCGTGATACCCGATAGCGCGATGAGGAGAGGGCGACATGGAGGAGAGCGCCTGCATGTGCATCGGGGTTCGGCACTTCGAAATTCTTGATGTCGAAAGAATCATGGAGGAGTCATTAAACTCCGAACTAAAACGGGTCCCACGTCTATAGCATTGTGGTAGTCGACATGTGTCACTCCATATCGGAGATCGGGAATTGGAAGGGTATGTGACATTGTGCAACAGGAATCGTGAATTCCCGAATTGCGAAATACTGATTACCATTGGAGCGGGGACCACAGGTGTCAGAGAAAAGGACAGGTGGCATCGAAAGTCGGGGATCGAAGATCCCAAAGGCATGAGTTCTACGTTGTTCAAACTCGCAAAGCCTGAATTTTCGATAGGGAACGGGTCGTGGTCTCGTGGACTGGCAGGTCATGTGGGGAAGGAGTAGACGGAGGGGCTAAGGCTGTAGCTAGGGTGCCATCATGGATCGGGGATTGGGAATCCTTGAGGTGAGTAATCCACTACCTTGCAAAGGTCGATTTCATGATGGGATAATTCCCGACAGAAGAGAGGAAGGCGTAAAGTGAATATTTCATCGAGTTTCGGGAATTGTGTGACCCGAGTGTAGGACTCGCAACATGCGAGTTTCGATTTCCCGATAACATAGCAGGGAGATCTTAAAGAACATCCTGGGGGTGTAGAATATTCCCGATAGGGAATTGAAGATAACTTTAGCTCTTTGGGCCTGGGGAGAAGAAGGTCCTGGTGGTAGCAGACGTGCCTGGGGTGGTGCATTTTGCATCAAGTGGTATCAGAGCATGTCTCTATTTGTATACTTCAGACAGAGGAGAAAAGAGAAATTCACCATTCCTCCCAAAAGGGAAAGACAATCGCCTGATCCAGAGGACAGGGATGTGTGAAGAAGAGGTAGGCCAGCACAGAATTTAGAACTGGAAAGGCAAATGAGAGATCTCGGAGGGAGATTGGAAGATATGGAAGCAGCACAGAGACGCACAACAAATGTTGGATATCTAAGTGACTCCGAAGGAAAAGTTGAAGCTGAACAACAGGGAGAAGTTGCAGCCGAAGACACAACCAATGAGAGGTTAATTAAGGCTATCGCTCGGATGAGTTCAAAGAAAAAAATGGGCATTCCAACTTATGAAGGAAGTCTGGATGCAGAAGAGTTGTTAGACTGGATTAGAGCTCTTGATACCTACTTCGATTATGAGGATATCGAAGAGGATAAGAAGGTAAGGCATGCTGTCACGAAGTTGAAGGGACATGCAAAATTATGGTGGGATGAGCTTCAAGCAGATAGACGTTCCAAAGGAAAGCAAAATATCAAAAGCTGGGATAGAATGATTGCGAAGATGAAGGAAAATTTCATCCCAAGGGATTATCAAATCATATTGTTTAGGAGAATGCAGAACCTGAGACAGAAGTTGATGACGGTAAAGGAGTATACCAAAGAATTATACAAGCTCAATATCAGAGTAGGTCATCGGGAGAGCGATGATGAAAAAGTTGCCAGATATATGAACGACTTAAGATACGATATCTAGGATGAGATGAGTATGACAACCATCAGAACGGTTGAGGATGCGTATCATATGGCGTTGAAGGTAAAAGAAAAGCTAAGCCGAAAAATAGCACAGCGAGGCCGAGGTAAGAGCCAGTCGAAAGGTAAATCAGTCACCCAGGATAGGTTCCAGAAACCTAAAGATGACTGGAAGAAGCCTCAGACTAGAATGGAAAGAGGTGGAAGTTCTCAGTGAGGCTAGCATGCTGAACAACAAAGGCAGCCGATAGAGCAGAGCGGAGGATACGCTGATAATAATACGTTTCCTCGTACCAGAGGTAGGGGAAGAGGCATAGGGGGAATCATCACATGCTACACATGTGGGAAGAATGGGCACAAAGAAGTTGATTGTCCAGAAAGAAAGAAATATGGAGGAGAAGCTCACATTGTCGAAGCACAGAGGCAAAATGCTGAGGCAGAAGACACAGAAGACGGAAGGTCATTGATGATGCATAAGGTTCTCTTAACACCCGAGAAGGAGGTGGAGGACACAGCTCAGAGAAGCAGACTTTTCAGAACTACATGCAATACCAAATACGGGAAGTGAAAAGTTATCGTGGATAGCAGAAGCACCGACAATCTCGTTTCAATCGAGATGGTGGAGAAACTAGAGCTAGAGACAACTGATCACCCGAGTCTATA
Organism: Picea engelmannii; assembly: GCA_009831015.1. Lineage (NCBI taxonomy): Eukaryota > Viridiplantae > Streptophyta > Pinopsida > Pinales > Pinaceae > Picea > Picea engelmannii. The sequence goes on from ML780346.1 coordinate 176,395, forward strand.
TAAAGTCTCATGGCTACAGAAGGGACATCAGGTGAGTGTCACTAAACAGTGCTTAGTTGACATCAAGATAGGAGGATACAATGATAAAATTCTCTGTGATGTTATTCCTATGGATGTATGTAATTTATTACTAGGAAGACCATGCCAATATGACAGAAACGCAGTTCATGATGGGAATATGAATACGTACACTTTGGAGAAAAATGGGAGAACACACATGTTACTTCCGATAAAAGATAAGGATGGGAAACCAGAAGCAAACAGTAGGGTACTTCTCATGAGTGGGAAGGAACTTCTGGCAGAAGTAAAGAAGAAGGAGGATCCACAATTCTTTGTGGTCAGAAAACCAAGAGTTGTTTTGACCAGCACAAGAGTGGATGATTTTCCGGAGGAAATTCAGGAACTGCTGGAGGAGTTCGCTGATATAGTGGTATACGAATTACCTCATTCATTGCCGCCGATGAGGAGTGTGAGTCATCATATAGACCTCATGCTAGGAGCCAGTTTGTCGAATAAAGCAGTGTTTAGGTTGATGCCGCAGGAGAATGAAGAAGTCAAAAGGAAGGTATAGGAATTATTGGATAAAGGACTGGTTAGGGAAAGTTTAAGTCTGTGTTCCGTTCCAACGGTACTGAGTCCAAAGAAGGATGGAGGTTGGAGAATGTGCACTGATTCCAGAGCCATTAACAAGATAACCATTAGGTACAGGTTTCCATTTCCACGGATGGATGACTTGATGGACTGTCTAAGTGGAGCAAAGTTTTTTTCAAAGGTGGATTTGAAAAGCGGATACCATCGGATTCGCATGAGGGAAGGCGACGAGTGGAAGACAGCCTTCAAAACCAACGAAGGGTTGTACGAATGGCTAGTCATGCCGTTTGGTTTGACTAATGCACCAAGTACATTCATGAGGCTGATGAATGAAATGCTGAAGGAATTCATTGGTAAGTTTGTCATTGTTTATCTAGATGACATATTGATTTTCAGTAAAACAAAAGAAGAACATCTGAAGCATTTAGCTGCAGTAATGAGGAAGCTACAACAAGAGAAGTTGTTGATAAACATGAGGAAATCTTAATTTATGAAGAAAGAACTCATTTACTTGGGGTTTGTCATATCGGAAAATGAATTGAAGATGGATCCAAGTAAAGTGGAGGTAATCAAAAATTGGCCATCACCAAGAAATGTTTTCGAGGTGAGAAGTTTTCATGGACTGGCAAGTTTCTACAGGAAATTCATCAGGAATTTCAGTGGAATTAGTGCAGCAATGATGGAAACAGTCAAGAAAAGACATAAATATTTTCATTGGACTGAAGTGGCAGAGAAGAGCTTCAATCTGTTGAAGCAAAAGATCACAGAACAACCAGTTTTGGTGCTGCCGGATTTTTCAAAAGTTTTCCAGGTAAAATGCGATGCAAGTGGCTTTGCCATAGGAGCAGTCTTGAGCTAGGAGGACAGACCAATTGCATATTTTAGAGAGAAGTTGGATGAGGCAAAGGTAAAGTACTCCACGTATGATAAGGAATTTTATGCTATTATACAGGCGCTGAAGATGTGGAGGCACTATTTGATTCTGAGGGAATTTATTTTGTATAGTGATAACCATGCATTACAGTTTGTGACTCAGCAAGAGAAGCTGAATCAGAAACATGCTAAATGGGTAGAGTATATGCAGAATTTTACATTTGTAATTAAACACATTTCAGGGACTGCTAACAAAGTGGCTGATGCTTTGAGCAGGAAGTGTTTGTTGCTACAGGAGTTTAGAGTCAAAACCTTGGGTTTTGAAAATCTTAAAGACATGTATGTAGGTGATGTTGATTTTGCAGAGGCATATGAGGCATCTGAGAATCGAGTTCTCAGGGATAGAAGCCCATGGATGGATTACATGATCCAAAATGGACTGTTGTTCAAAGGAAATCAGTTATGCATTTCGAATTGCTCCATGAGGGAGAATTTTCTTAAAGAAAAGCACAGTGGCAGATTAGCAGGGCATTTTGGCCATGACAAGACATTTGCAAAGCTGAGCGAAGCATATTTTTGGTCGAGGATGCGGTCATATGTCAAAAAGTTTGTTGACAAATGCAGGATTTGCCAACATTCAAAGGGTAGGAAGAAAAATATGGGATTCTATCAATCCTTACCCATACCAGAGAGGCCGTGGGATGAAATCAGCATGGATTTCGTATTAGGATTGTCGAGGATGCAAAGAGGACATGATTCAATCTTTGTAGTGGTCGACAGGTTTTCCAAAATGGCACATTTCATACCATGCCATAAGACCAACGATGTGACTCGTATCACAAACTTGTTTTTCAAGGAGATCATTAGACTTCATGGTTTACCCAGAAGCATAGTATCGGACAGGGATACAAAATTCATTGGACATTTCTAGAGGACACTTTGGAAGAAGATGGGGACTAACTTGATGTTTAGTTTTGCCTATCATCCTCAGACAGATGGGCAAATGGAGGTGGTTAATAGAATTCTGGGATATTTTCTCAGAAGCTTGGTGACAAAGCACCACAGTAGCTGGGACAATGTGTTGCCATATGCAGAGTTCGCATACAACGACACAGTGAATAGGAGCACAGGCAAAAGTCCATTTGAGATTGTATATGGCAGGCAGCCAAGAGGAGTATCTGAACTGAGAGATTCAAAGCAGATAGTGACAAAGACTGCAAACACTGAAGAATTCGCAGAGGTGATGGAAGAACATCACAGCAGGGTGAGGCAACGATTGCTGGAATCAAATCAGGAGTACAAGCGCAGAGCAGATCAACATCGGAGAAAACTTAAATTCAAGGTTGGTGATCTAGTTCTCTCACATCTGAGGAAAGAAAGGTTCCCAAGGGGAACATACAACAAGCTAAAAATGAAGAAAATTGGGCCATGCAGAGTCCTGAAGAAATTGGGAGAAAACGCTTATGAGATTGAATTGCCGGATGAGATCGGAATATCTCTGACATTCAATGTCTCAGACTTATATCCATATAAGGCTGAAGAAGCAGGAGCTGAAAGTGATGAGAAGCAAGAAATCCAGTGGCAGAAGTAGACGTTGATTCAAGAGAAGCCATAGATGGAGTATATACTTGATAAGAGAGTCAGCAAAAGAACCAGACAGAAGCAATACTTCGAGTATCTTCTGAAATGGAAGGATCATCCAGTGGAAGATGCCAGCTAGGAGACAGAAGTAGTTATCCAAAAGCATGCACAGCCCATGCAGGAGCTCATGGACAGGAGCCCATGAAAGTTTTCAAGTCGAGGAGTATGATGCAGGAGCATCGCCAACTCAGCAAGTGAGCTAGCACATCAAGCGAAAGTTCGGCTGGATAAAAAACCCAAATTTTGAAAAGTGTTGTGGGATTGTAGCGCAAGTCTTAAATGATCCTTTATGAAGGAGTGCCTTTTGTATGTTGTATTGGACCTCGAGCCATACACTCTTGTCTGAAATAGATAGGATTCATTTAATAGATTTAATGCTGGTAGATAGGATATATTTCCAGATTTGATAGTTTAGAGTTCGAGAGGGAAAATGCATATAGACACCCTCATTGTGTCATTGTAACATTAGCAAGAATCAAGCATTCAGAAGAGAAGAGAAAGCAGAGAAGTTGTGAAGAACACCCATGCATAGATGTTGAATTAATAGAATGAAATTCTGATTCAAATTCATGGTTGGTGTTGTTTCTCTATGTATGTTGTTTATGTGCTCATGAATGTTTGTTTTCTGGTTATGCATTCGCTTTGTATATGCTGTGCATGTGATTTCAGGTTTTAACTGAAGTCTGAGAAGAGAATAAGTTTCAATTGTTTATCTATCTGAGCTAGGAGATTCCTACATAGAGTGCAGTTGAATTCATCCGCAAAGAGTGCGTTGATGAAGGCTCAGTAGATTATATTTTGTTCTTATTCGCCCAGAAGTCGATTTGGGTTGTTGCAGTCATGCAAGGAGTGTGCAGGTTGAAGGAAGAAGTCTCAGTTGTTAATCTGAGTAAAGAACTTCATAGACTGCTACTGCAGGAAGTGCGCAGACTCTGACAGATTCAACACTTGGAAAGCTATTGAATGATGAGCGCAAGCAGTGCATGCAAGCTCAGGAGGTATAGCACCTTTGTGATATTGTTGAACGATAACCCAAGATGTTTTGGGTTGAGAGAAGCTCGACCAGGAGTTGCAAGCACAGGCTTCGGGGGATAAGTTCTAAGAAAAGACAATTAGTCCTCTCAAGAAATCTTCAAGGGGGAGAATTCGATGGTCAGGATTCACAGGGAAGATTAGTGAAGTCCCGACAACGGTCAGATCTAGTTGAATATGCGCATGGTTTAAGCCTCATTGTGCAATGAAGGAATCAGATCTCATCGGGACTCGACTCATCGGAGAATCGGAGTCTCCAGGGACACATAATTCTCACAGGGAGAAATCGCGAACCGTGATTTCCCGAAAGGATTATAGCCGTAGATCCCGGACTGGACACGTGTCAGAAATCCTAGAGAGTCGGGGTTCAGTATTCAGGATTTTCCCATGAAAAGGAAATGCTGCAATAGAAATTGCGATATCGTGATACCTGATAGCGCGACGAGGAGAGGGTGACGTGGAGGAGAGTGCCTGCATGTGCATCGGGGTTCGACACTTCGAAATTCTTGGTGTCGAAAGAATCACGGAGGAGTCGCGAAACTCCAAACTATGATGGGTCCCACATCTATAGCATTGTGGTAGTCGACAAGTGTCACTCCATATCGGAGATCGGGAATTGGAAGGGTCTGTGACATTGTGCAATAGGAATCGCAAATTCCCGAATCGCGAAATTCCGATTACCATTGGAGTGGGGACCATAGGTGTCAGAGCAAAGGATAGGTGGCATCGGAAGTCGGGGATCGGAGATCCCAAAGGTGTGAGTTCTACACTGTTCAAACTCGCGAAGCCTGAATTTCTGATAGGGAACGGGTCGTGGTCTCGTGGATTGTCAAGTCATGCGGGGAAGGAGTAGCCGGAGGGGCTAAGGCTGTAGTGAGGGTGCCATCACGGATCGAGGATTGGGAATCCTTGAGGTGAGTAATCCACTACCTCACAAAGGCTGATTTCGCGACGGGATAATTCCCGACAGAAGCGAGGAAGGCGTAAAGTGAATATTTCATTGGGTTTTGGGAATTGTGTGACCCGAGTGTAGGAATCGCAACATGCAAGTTCCGATTTCCCGATAACATAGCAGGGAGATCTTAAAGAACATCCTGGGGGTGTAGAAGATTCCCGATAGGGAATTGAAGAGCACTTTAGCTCTTTGGTCCTGGAGAGAAGAAGGTCCTAGTGGTAGCAGACGTGCCTGGGGTGGTGCGTTTTGCGTCAATGAGCTATTTGATAGCCAAATGACTATAGTGTCGAGGTAACTGGGATGTCGTACACATCAAGAAGATATTGTATGCTATAAGTTGTAATTACTCTTTAATTTATGATTCAAAATATTACTATGATCTATGGTAAGTGTGGTTTTGATAGGATGCACAACTTACCCAGAGTGGATGTTTGATGACGTGACTCTAAGAAAAGTAGCTGCATAGTATGGCTCGATATAGGGTGTTGACCCTAGTTCTATGATGAGGGTTGGAGGTATTTCCCACCGTTTATCCTCCAAAACCTAGAGTCGTGGGAGGGCTGCGTGAAGTCATGCTCCCCTAGACGTGTGATGATGACTGCTAGTCGCCTGTTGGGGAAGCTTGGTCGATATGTATGACACTTCAACTTATGGGTTCTATATGAAGTTAGGTCAATATAGTTGATGCTCTAGCTTAGTCCAACAGAGGAAAGGATAGGATGGAATATGGAAGTAGGTTAGGAAGGAAGGATGCTTCGATGTTAGTTGAGAATACTGATTGGGGATTAGAGATTTCACTATTGTTTACTCACTTGGTTCCTAACATGTTTAAAACCCTCTTTGATTTCCTATTGATATTTTAAGTGTGACAATGAGTTATTGATGAATTCGGGTACCTTAGTTCATTAAAATTATTAAATGATGCATTACTTGATCTATTGTCCTACATGTCTTGGTGATCATATAGGAACTATGCAGTAGAGGAAATGAGTGTTTATCGTTAGTACATGCATAAGATATGTGTCCTCTAGCTATGCACACATACCCTACCCATGTATACTAGTATAAGTAATTAATGTATTAATTATTAAAATAAATTATTAACTATTTAATTGAATGTTTATTGAATATGTAAATTATATTGCATACAAATATCTAGAAGCATTAAATACTTTCTTGACTTTGATAGATGGTGGGTGTGATGAATTAAATGAGCATGGTGGAGTGTTATGTACATTTTGAGGAAAATTATCAAATAGCATTTATTATCTAGCATGAGAATAATGACTTTTTATTTTATTTATTGTTGTTTAATGAAAGCCATTTATATTTAGTTTTATTTTAATATTTTCCCAAAATATCTAGATAAGGAAGGTTGATGGATAGTAAAGAGGGTGGTTGAGGAGACTTGGTGTTATAACCCTAAATTGCACCACACATGCTTACCTGGCATCAGGCCAACTCATATCCCTTCTTTGCCAAAAAAACTACTGAACAACTCTTCTAAAAACTCCATTTTTAAAAAGTAAATGCTAGTAGGCCCACTACAGCCCATGTTTATCCAAAAGAAAACGCTAGCAGGCCCACTACAGCCTGCGGGAAAATGCTAGCAGGCCCACTACAGCCCGCGTTTACCTAACAAAACACAAAAACAGGAAAGTTTCCGACGAGACAAAAAGCTATGGGTCAGTTAACTGAAACTCCCGGCTATGCATGGCCAAGAGTTCGTCCAAAACCCTAGCTCCTTCTAGCCTATAAAAGAAGGGGTAGGGGTACTATTTGGAAGGGGAAAAAAGATAAAAAAGAAACTCTGCCCAATTGCCAAATCCATTTGTCCCAACACTTTAGCCTTTCCTCAAGCCTAAGAAGAATTTAAGCAAAGCAGTTGGAGGACAAAGAAGAGGAGGAGCCCAGGATCAGGATCGAGGAGAGGTGGTCAATCTCTATCATTATTGTAAGTTGATTCATCTTGAGATTAATAAAAGAATACTTTTCCCGTCCCAATGCATGACTTATATATGTTTTATTTGATTTATGCTTAATCTCTAACCCTCAAGTAGAAAAATAGCATGCATGCGTAGTGTTTTTTCTTGAGTGCAGGATTGTCTTTGGAAGGAGCAGCGCAAGCAAGCGGACAAAGAGCAATGAAGGATCTACACCAAACATCAGTAAAAAGGTTAGTAGGTTCTTTCTATGCTTGCATGTGAAAAAGGGGTTTTGAGTTTGGGGTGATAGGTTAAAAGTGATTTCTTTAGGGTCATTATCTGCATGCAAGTTCATCCCTAGCTTGTTAGTCCGTAGGGTATTATTTCCCAACAACACTTGGGGAATTGTGTATGGAAACTTGATAAATAGGGACAAGAAGTAGAGAGGATGGGGGATGGAAAGGTTTGAGCATGATGAGAGGTTGTGAAATTCTTGGAAGAGATGATTCTTCTGATAGTTTTCTTTGAGAATTTGTTCTTTAATGCTATTCTTGGAGTCACGGGCATGGAGGGCCAAGAAACTGAAAGGTTTCTTGGAGCTAGGAAGCCATCTAGGCTCCTAGTTGGCAGGGAGGATTCTGTTGTTTCACTCTGGGAAAGCGGGAAAAGAATGCTTGGAAGCACCCATGACTACATTACAACGGATGAGCTTCAACAAGCTAAGGAGGAGGTATTTTTCGGTGGTATTTGGTTATTGATATTTTTTATATATATACTTTTGTTTTAAGTTCTAAATCATAGAGTTAACATATTACTTATTTCATCATGTTATCTAGATTTATCATTGAGAAAATGTAGAAGAATTGTGTTAATGAAAATCAATGAAATCATGCTAAAACGAAGTTGTTATTGTGTATGTATTTAATAAATGATTATTTTCTTAGCATCTTGTACATGGGTGTTACAACATGGTCAAGGAAGAGTATTCCAACATAAAATAAAAGAGGAGATAGACAAGGAACTCAGTAAAATCCGAGCCCAGATGGAGAAGCTAGCATTTAAGATGTAGTAGGAGGCAAGGGTACGCTGGAGTTATGAATGGCCCTTGAAGAGCATATTTAAATGGCATGTTCAGAAGTTGTTGGCTAGAGGGAAACAACAGATGTTAATAAGGTGGCTAAGGAATGAATAAAACCTATTTTATGAGGGAAAGATATCTCACAAAGATCTCGTAGATTGCTAGGTGGGAAAGGAGAAGGGATCAATGGATCTCATAAACTCCAAAGTGGGCAAGGGGGACATCCCTGATTTCCAGGTGGGCAAGGGAGAAGATACGAGATCAAGTGATATTTCACATCAAGAGGTGTTTATGGATGAAAAGGAGTCAGAGAGAATATCTCTCTCAAGGGAAGATTCACACAGAATTGTGGGTTGTGCGAATGAAGACGATGAGAAGCTAAAAACATCCTCCATCAAGGAAAAGGATTAGAGGACAATTATGATCATTGGAGGAGTCGAGATATTCCTTCCAAGTGGTTGAGGATAGGATATAATAGATGTTGCAGGTGGAACAGAAGGGAAACAAGCTGAGAATGTCATGAAGGAGGAGGAGTAGATACTAAGATCTATCTGAACAAAGGAGCACCCAGTTGAGTTACTCACTCATTGGGAATTGGAGTTAAATGAACTCGAGGAGTTGTTGGACAATCTAGAACAAGAAGGTAGCTTCCATAAGATATACATGCCAGAGGAGACACACCAACACGAGTTGCAGGTGGAGGAAGATGGAATGGGACTAGTTGAAGGATTGACATGAGTGGATCTGTTAGAAGTAGTATCTAAGTAGAATCCCAATGATGAGGGGACTATAGAAGTGGATTTTTCAATAGAGTGGTAAGTTAAAGTCACAAGATATGGAGAGGATAACATGGGAGATCGATTTGATTTACCCAGAGGAAAGGAAGAAGGGTAGTGAACTAGTCTACAATGGAAGAACTAGTCGATGGAGCAGCTGGATGAGGTGGTTGAGGAGATAAGGAAGTTGATGTTGGAGTCAACAGAAGAAGTGGTCAACACAAGGAAGCTGGACAGAAAGGAACCTACACGAGTAGAGGGGAAGATGCAGGAGAAACAAAAACGAAGCATAGGAGCTGAAAGACAGCTCCAAGAGAACGTTTGGTATCCAGAAGGATTTTAGCCATGATGGGAAGCTCATAAACAGGAGCTCGTGATTTTCATAGCCATGGAGTATGATGCAGAAGCATCACTCCACATCAACACACACCAACCAATTTACACACATGGTGCACATTCAAGAAAGGGAGAGGTGTCACCCTATCATTTTTCCTCAAGAATCAAAATCATGATCTAGGCATTTAATGATGACAAGTTGGAAGAGCCAAGTTGTGCATTCACAGAAGATGGAGATAAGGTGACCATTAATTGGTTGACGGTAGGAGGGATCTGCATTTGATTTGGAAAAAATTTCCATCATTGTAATTTTCCCATTAGACAGGTGTTTTGAATGGTGATTTGACACCACTAGTTTAGCCTACGAAGGAAGATCGTTGAGCCCCTCTTGTATAAATATTTGTATTGTATGCTTGGTAGAGGCAGTTGGATTTTGATGAAAAACAATTGTCAGCAAAGTTAGAGAGATGTGTTTTAGGTTAGCTAAGATAGAGTTAGCCAAGAGAAACATAGAGATTCGAGACTCAGTTGTAGCTCAGACTCCACCATTGTAATTTGACATTCCATCATTAATAGAAAATGATAATTTTCCTGTTATCAATTTTTGTGTAATGGATGTTGTGTTATGAATGTCATGTACATCCACTTGAGTTGTAGATGAATGTTAGAAATTTTCTACAGGGATAGAGATACAATTTTCTATCTATGAGTCTGTTGAGTTAAGTCTGGTTCTCTAGGATAAGTGCAAGGAGTGCACGCCAGAGAGAGGAAAATCTATGAGCCAATGCAAGGAGTGCATTTCTGAACTCAGTGGAGTCAGAAGAGATATTTCCATGAGGGCATACTAGGTTAATTCACAGACTCGGGGAGAAATTTCAAGGTGGTTAGGTACCTTTTCCCTCTATTTTTCCCAATTTTGGCCTTCCAACCTCAAGTAGCTTGGATATTAGTGATAGGATGAAATATGGTACTAAGATCATATATGGTGGGGACAACATTCTCCTTTTGTATGAATGGAAATTGTAGACCAAGTTCCTTGATCTGTTGCTTTATGAATTCTACATTGAAATGATAACATCCCATGCACCTAAAAACTGATATGATAGGTGAAAAAAAATGATGAATAAATTACAATGTTAAAACCCTACATACTTTCTTGTGAAATAAATGGTGAATGAAGTAAAATTAAAAAATCATGGAAAGAAATGAAAAATGATTTATTTATGTAAAAAGTAAGAATTTTTAGTGTTCAAAACTCACTAGTACACATTGGAAAATTTGCGATGTTATGGACAAAATTGGCCATACTGTAAAAAAATAGAGGATATTTTATTTTTTTTCTCCATACTTTCTGATACTTTTGCACTTGCGATGTAAATTTCAAATCATCGAAAGAGAGATGATGTTAATAATATGTCTCTCTTGCGATGACATCAAATTTGTGTCACACTTGCGACAGTGTGCAAATTAGGTTGTCCCCCCCAAACGGCCGCCCACTATTTGACAAAGATAACATTGACTTGGTGAACAATCGTCAAAATTGTGAATTTGTTTCTATTGCACTTGGGACGGTGTGGACACTAGGTTCCTGCCCCCTAACGGTCACTCACTATTTGAAAAAATCAACACTAGCTTGGTCAACTGTTGTCGGAATTGCGAAGTTATAAAATATGTAAATATGTTTCATTTTACGGATGTTGTGGCAAGTTTGATATAACAACGACAATTCAAAAATGGTATAAGGTCTTATTGGGGATCAAAAAATAGATTTCTTTTTCATATGTTATAATATAAGAATATAACATATATCATATTATACACCACTCAATTTTATAATATAATTATCAGTATCTGTCTGTGGGGAATAATGTAAGAAAACATTAGAGGTGGGAAAAATTAAAGAGGGTGAAAAGGGTGACAGTAAATTTTATTTCCCTTGCAAAAGTTGTTGTACTACATGTCTCGAAAGAGTTTTAATAGAAACATCTAAAAAACATTGTATAAAATATGGGCACATGGATGGGGGATCAAATGAATACCATCCCATGGTAATTATGTATATATATATTCAATATCTATTTTAATATTGATTGTATTCTCAAACTTTTATACTGTTTTATACATGCACTAATTTTTCATGATTGTTTGTAATTATAAAGTTAGATTTTCCCCCTAAATTTCTACATAAAGAACCAAGTAGTAGCATAAATGAGGTTGTACAAGGTGGGGAACATGAACCAGATAATTAAGATCAAGTTAATGATCCCATGGAAGTACATTACAATACAAACATAGTTCAAGATGATGGGACAAATAAAATGATCCAAGACTTATTCAATCATCTAGATGATGATAATGGGGACATTAATGATGTTATTTATGATGAACCTCTACCTGAAAAGGAAAATAAACGACTTTATAAAGGTTTAAGAGAAAATATTCTCTCCACTACATTGCTTATGGTGAACTTAAATGTTATGAATCATTTTTCGAACACTTGTATGAAACAGATCCTAAGGTGTGTAATATGTTTTATCATATATACATAAAGGTTGAATTTTTGCCCTTTTTTTTAGTGCTAATTAATGTGTAAAATAAAAATGTAATATTTACACTTATTATTATTTACATTAACTAGTTATGTTTTATGTTTTAGATTGTTAGGTGAATTTTTGTTACCCTTGTCAAATATTTTACCTCACACATATCGAGATTTACATGCCATTATGAAAGACATTAGAATGGAGTATCAAAGTATAAATGCATGTCCTGATGATCATATTGTATATTATGGGAAACATGTGTTGAAAACAAAATGCCTAGTATGTGCTATCAGTAGATATTGAACTGATCAAGTAAAACAAATGGTGCATCAAAAGGTTCTCCAACATATTCCCATAATTCCATGTTTGTAGCGACTGTTCAGGTGCCAAAGCATAGAAAATATTATAGATTATCATAGAAAAAAGAGAATTGAATATAGATTTCTTTGAATGCCTATAGATGGTTATGCATTTAAGGAAATTGTTGCAAAATGTAAAGAATTTACAGATGAACCTCATAATGTTAGTCTTTCATTTCCAACTTATGGTGTTAATCCATTTGAAGACCTTCAGTATATTTACTCAGTGTGGCCTATTTTTTCTATAAAGAATATCATTCCTCCTTGGATGCCAATAAAGAGGGAGCACGTAATGTTGATATTGATTTTTTGAGGTATTTGTTTACATTTTTTTTTGAATATAAATTTTTAAATTTTCTCTTTTTGCATAATATCATATATATATATATATATATATATATATATATATATATATATATATATATATATATATATACAATGGTAGTAATTTTGTGCAATTTCAAACAATTAGGTAAGTACCAAGTTAAATATATGAATGTGTATATTGATCCTCTTATTGACGATATACTAAAGTTATGGGAGGGCATCACTATGTATGACATCTATAAACCAATTCGACAGAAGATATTTCAATTCCATGGAATACTTTTATGGACAATTCATGATGCCTCGGGACTAACACATTTTTGTGGCATGTAACATTCCTTATTGCACACTTGAATAGTATGTAATTAATTCAATATATTGTGCATTTTTTTAAAATAATGCTTTCATATATTAATAATTCACATTAATCCATCTATTCCAAGTCTTCAAACAAAGGGTAATTTTGCATGTCCAATTTGTGGTCCTAAGATGAAATATCGTCGATCAAAAAGTTTAGGAAATGATGTGTTTGATGAGTATAGACACTTCCTCTCTAAGAACCATAAGTGTCATACTACTGAAAAAGATCTTTTCAATAGGAAACAAGACAGTGGACTAAAACCACAAAGAATGATGCCTCGCCTATGGAAGTTGGGATATGACAAAATTATGTATATTTTAACCTTGTACAATATTTACTCCAAACACATTTTTCAGTAAAAGAATAGAAAATATATAATGTCAAATACAAACATTACATATATAGTTTTCCCCTGGAAACCCAAACCGGGTAAAACAAAATATTCTATATCCATTCATTGTGTTACATTGTTTACAATACAATATACATATAGGATCGAACAACATACAAAAACCTAACCTAACGAATTCGATTAGTCAACAACCCTAATTCCTTAACCAAAAATAGAAAACCATCAGAAAAAACCATGTGCCAAAAAACCGCCCAAAAATGTGACACATTTCTCATGCAAAGAATATAACACATACCCATCAATCTCCCACTACTTGTTTTCTTTGTATACAGGGGGTTATAGCGTTACATTGTCAATAAGCCAGGGCAACAATGCCCATGGATCCTCTACATCAAGAGAACTTCTTAGTGCTCACAAATTTTGTTGATGAATCTACAACATTCTTCAAAGTGTCCACCTTCATCAACAATACTTTATTTTATTCAAACATGTCTCTCACAAAGTGATATTGACTATCAATATGATTTTTCTTTGAATGATAAGTTGGGTTCTTCGCCAGAAAAATTGCACTCTGAATGTCACAATCTATCCTTACATCTTGTTGTACCAACCCAATACCTAAACAAAATCTTTGTAACCATACTGCTTCCTTACTTGCATGAGTGGATTCCATGTATTCAACGTCTATAGTTGAAAGTGCCACTGCAACCTGTGATTTACTCATCCAACCTATTGCTCCTCCAAATAGGTTAAACATATACCCTCTAGTAGATATCTTACGATCCAAATTGCCAACCCAGTCTGCATATACAAATTCATGCATATCCAACACTCTGTACAATCCTCGTCTTCCTTGGTAGCACAATCCATAGCTAGCAGTGCCACGCAGATACCCAAAATCCATTTTTACTATTGTCCAATGATCCTTCCCTAGTTTTGACATATAATTGCTCAAAACTCTCACTACATGTGCAATGTCTGGTCTAGTACAGACCATTGCATACATCAAACTACCAACTGCACTCGCATATGTAACATGAGACATGTCCTCCTCCTCTTCCTATTTCTTGGGACACTGATCCGCGGATAAATTTACACCAACATGAATAGGAACCTTGACTGATTTACATTATTTCATATTAAACCTCTGCAATATTGTCTTGACATATTTTCTTTGATTTAACCAGAGTTTCCTCTTTCCCCGATCTCTTTTAATTTTCACGAACAAAATGAAATTTGAAGAACCAAGATCCTGCATGTCAAATTTAGAGTACAACTGACTTTTCTTATCCTGGATAATCTCCTTGTTATTTTCTATCAGCAACATGTCATCCACATACAAGACCAAATAAATCAAATGATCACCAATTAATTTAAAATACACACGATGATCCTCTTTTCTTCTTATGAAGCCAATTCCCACCATATAAGTATCAAAATTTTGATACCGCATCCTTTGTTATTGTTTTAAACCACACAAGGACCTTTTCATCTTACATACCAACTCCTTCTTTCCCTTCAAAACAAAGCATTATGGTTGCTTCATATAGATTTCTTCTTATAGATCCCCATGCAGGAATGTTGTCTTCACATCCATCTTTTCTACCTCAAAATCAAATGCAACAACAACAAATAACATAAATCTTATAGATGTTAACTTGGAAATATGAGAAAAAATCTCACCAAAATCAATTCCCTCAACCTTTGAATAACCCTTTGCTACTAACTGAGCTTTGTACTTCTCCACTTTTCCTTCTACATTCAACCTCTTTTTAAATACCCATTTGATGCCAATGGGATTTCTTCCAATCAACAACTCCACTAGATCCCAAGCCTTATTCTTATCCAAAGATGACATTTCTTTGTTTGTGGCCCTTTTCCAGAGATTTCCATCCTCTGAATCTACTTCCTCCTTGACAGTTCTACGATCATCATTAGTAATAGACAAAACAAAATTTGAACGGAAATTATATGGAGTATACCTTTCTGATACCCTTCTTTCTTGAACCGATCTCCTCAATATTGGAGTATGAGGATATTCTTTTTTTGATTCTTGTTCTTCTATAGAGTCTGACTCATCATACTTTAAATCAAACTCTATTTTCTCTGGTTCTTCCTTACTTGGTAGGACTTCAAGTTTAACAACATCCTTCATTTCTCTAAATACCACATCTTGTCTATACACTACCTTCTTAGCTTCTGGGTTCCAAAGATTATAAACTTTGAGACTATCTTTATATCCAATAAAGATACACTTTTCAACGTTCTTATCTAGCTTACTCTTGTTTTCCTTTGGAACATGAACATATGCATCACAACCACATACCTTGAGACATGTGAGAGAAGATTTCTTACCAATCCATACCTCTCGTGGAGTCTTGTCATCCAACGGTGATGAGGGTGATTTGTTGACCAGATAACATGCAGTACCCACTACCTTTGCCCATAATTCTTTCCCTAACCTAGAACCATTAAGAATGCACCTTTCCTTTTCCATCAATGTCATGTTCATCCTTTATACAACTCCATTCTGCTGAGGTGTATATGGAGTATTCTTCTGCCTTGTTATACCACACTTCTTACATAACTATTCAAATTCATTCCCGCATAACTCTCCACCATTATTTGTCCTCAACACCTTAATTCTTTTCTCTGTTTGACTCTAAAAAAGATCCTTAAACTCTTTAAAATTGTCAATTACTTCATATTTCTTCCTGAGGAAATATATCCAAGTATTCCTCGAGAAGTCATCTATAAATGAGACATAGTACTGAAGGCTACCAAGATGAAATTTTTAAAATCTGAGGGCCAATCCTTATCCCTCACATACACAAGCTCTTCAATTTAGCAGTCAAGGAGGGATTCCCTAAACCCTGGACGCAAAGCCTCATTGTTCCTATTTTTAAAAATGGGGATAGAAACATTCCCTCTAATTATAGGACCATTATGATTAGCCTGATTTTAGCCAAGCTTTATGGAATTATTTTGGAAAATAAGAATAACCTTTGGCTAGAAAGTCATGGTAAAAGATCTAAAGTCCAGACCGAGTTTAGTAGATATCATTCAACTGTGGACCATATTGTTACCTAATAGGATCATTGCAAAGGATTTCTGCAATACTAAAACCAATCTTTTTGTTGTTTTGTTGACTTTAGATAAGATTTTGACATGGTTCTTAGGAAAAACCTTTGGAATAGGTTGGAAGAGATTAAAGTGTCTCTCGAGTTGAGGGTTGTTGTAATAAGAATGCTTGAGAAAGTTATTTCTAAGTTTAAAAACACTGAAGGATGGTCAAAAAATACTAACTGCAATATCAGAGTCAAACAAGGTTGTCCCTTGTCCCCTACCCTTTTTGGCATATACATTGACAAGTTAGAAGAATGCTTGGAAAAATCAGGTTGTGTCGGCCCTACTCTCACTAGTATAGTCATCAATATTCTTCTTTTTGTCGATGATATCGTTCTTATGGTAAGGGAGTCCCCATGATCTTGAAAACCAACTAAGAATCCTTAAGTATTTTTGCTCCAATATGGCTATGACTGTTAATATTGATAAGACTAAGGTCAAGATTATTAAATCCAATAAGATCCCTTCTGATACCTTTGTATATGACAACAACAACTTGGAGGAAGTGACTTCATACAAATATCTTGCAATTGATATTCACCACAAGCTCAATTGGAATTATAGCATTGAGAAAAGGATTATTGGGTGATGTAAAGCTTAGTATGGGCTTGAAAACAATTGTAAATCAGTTGATGTTTGGATTTGGGATAAGAAAAAACTCATC
The DNA here is from genome assembly GCA_009831015.1 of Picea engelmannii. Lineage (NCBI taxonomy): Eukaryota > Viridiplantae > Streptophyta > Pinopsida > Pinales > Pinaceae > Picea > Picea engelmannii. Next base: position 193,334 of record ML780346.1, read on the forward strand.
TTTGAGAATCCTGTTACACATTTTATTCTTTATGGATGTGATGTCTAGGGTTGTAGTATCTCTCGTGAATCCTGGAGAAAGATAGATCAAATACAAAATAATTTTATAACCTATAATCTCAAAATTAAATGAAATACACCCTATCCCATCCTTCTCTTAGAAACAAGCCTCTCTCCCATTGAGAGCATGGCTATGAATAGATACCTAATGTATAAGAACAAGTTAAACAACATGGAAGACAAGAGGCTACCTAAAATTGCTTCAAAATTAAGTCAAAACCACCATCAACTCAAGCAAGGATGACATAAAGACACCCAATCTTGGCTAAACTATTGGGGAATCATATAAGAAACAATTTTGTAGAATAAAGATACTATTAAAAAACTGTCAAATCAAAATTTAAGGAGAAAATATGGTGTGATAAAGAGTTAGAGGAAAAAATAAAATTAAGGTATTATAAAGATGTAATCAACCCTAATCTAGAAGATCAAAATTATCTATTTGTTTTTCCAAGTGTAAAGAAAAAAAATAAACATTGATAAGATAAGAAAAAATTCTGAGGAGCTCCATAGTGAAACTGGGCATTGGTCAATTCCTAAAACGTCATGGGATGAAAGAGTGTGTCACCTTTGTTACACTAAGAATGTTGAAGATGAAAAACACTTTATCTTAGATTGTCAAGCCTATACCCATATTAGATCTCATTTTCAAAATATTTATCACACTACCAACCTTCGTAACCTCTTAACTCAACAAAAGTATGGTGATCTTGGAAATCTTATCTTAATTCTTTTTGAGCATAGAAACAAAATTCTAAATAATCACAAGTAACCACTTACCCTCTTAAAGTCTGATAGACCAATTCGGTCTTAGTGGACATTCATCATCATCATCATCATCATCATCATCATCATCATCATCATCATCATCATCATCATCATCATCATCATCATCATCATCATCATCATCATCATCATCATCATCATCATCATCAT
>ML780346.1:215687-257380 GCA_009831015.1 Picea engelmannii
AAACAGGTGCATTCTTCAGCGGGTTTCTCTTCTTGACTATCTCACTTGGGCAGCAATCTGTGAAAGGGAACCTCAATCCTGGTCTTTCATCCTTTAGCCCTTCTTTAAACCCAGATTGCCTTAGGGATGTCTCGCTTGGACTTTTCCTCCTAAATAGAAAGAGCCCCCCATCGAGGTGACAGTGGGTGGGGAAGCTCCTGTTACGCCGGTTTCAAGCCCTGACTCAAGCTCTCTAGACCTTTCCTACAAACCGTGCGATAACAGGCCCAATGTATTGTTGGGGTTCTTGGTCAATGACCAAGAATTTTTATTATTTATGATGTAAGTCCCTAGAGGTGTTCTAGGGTCATTTCTCGATGCTTGGATTGATCCTTGCTTGTGTACCTTGGTGGATAAAACCCTAGTGGTGATCTAGGGCCCCACACGTATTGGACCACGGGGTTCTTGGTTAAATACAAAGACAATATGATGCTTGATTTTCTTCTCTCCAACGATGGTCCATGAGACATAGGAGGAGTTAAGAAGAAGCACATGACCTTCCTCTTATGTTGGGATGATAAAATCAAATAAGTTATCATGAGACTTATGTGGACATCTTGACATTGAATAAGCCCCCTTTCACTTTGTCTTGTTGCAACCCCTTGCTTGAGCCATGTCCTTCATAATGTTTATGTGGTGTTGGTATTTTCTAGTCACCTTCACTTGTTGACTTTCTAATTAATATTTTTATGATTAAGATATTAATTATATTAATTTGTTTTACTATTGGGTTTAATTAACCCTAAAATATAGAGTTAATTTAATTAACCCTAACCCCTACCAAAACTATATAAGGAAACCTCACTCCTAACTCTCTCACTCATGTTTTCTTCCTCAAACACTTCTTGGTTTGAAATTAGTTGTGACTCTTTTTTTCTGATTGGTATTGTGGTTTGACCTCCCTTTTGGATCAATTTTCTCTTGTTGTGGCTTCCTTGGATAGACCTTTCCTGGATGCGAACTCCTCGGGTTTCCTCTCTCTTACTGGTTTGGAGTTTCTTGTGTTGGTGTAGGGGATGACTGCCCTAGATCTAGTCTCCTCTTGTTTTTTAAAGATCTAGTCTCCTCCTGTTTTTTAAAGTGGCGCGATGTATGAGTGATGCGACACTCTCCTCTTGTTGTTTATTAGGGTGCTACCCTCTCCTGGGAATTCCCTTGCTGGTTTAGGGCTGCATCCACCTTCCTCTCCTCCTCTCCATCTTGTCACCACCTCCCTTAGTTGTTGTTGATATCTCTTATTGTCTTCTACTGATAATTTCATATCCTTGCCACCTATGCATCGTACCTACAACTGTTAGGATTTTTGTTGAGACAACCCTACATTTGTTTTGTTGTAGTAGCCCCTCCTCTTGGACAAATTTTTGTTAAAGGTTGCTAGTGGTTTGTTGGTTGGTTTTCCTATGTACATAAAGTTCTACTTGGCAAATATTGTTCACATAGATCATGATGAGATCTACCCCTGAGGGTATGATCCATGATCATTATATATCTACCCCTGAGGGTATAATCAAGATGAGATCTACTTGGCATACATAAAACATGACAACAATAAGTACATCATGTAAATCTATTTTTTGTTTTTGGCTAAGGTAATGCTCAAATCTGTTTTTCTAATGTTCAGATTTGTTTGCTTTAGTTATGTTCAAATCCATCATATTATTTATGTGATTGGTTTACTTCAAAATTTTGAATTTATTGTTGATCTATGTCTACTGTAGTAAATAAAATTAACATTTATTTATGTTTCTAGTTGACCCTTGAATTTCTAACATGGTATCAGATCTTAGGGCATGAAAAGAGCTCAATTGTGGCATACTTTTGAGCCTGCCTAGATCCACATATAAGGGGTTTTTTTTCATATCAACAATAAGCTCATTTTATATCAGATCTTGTTCTCAGTATGGATTCATCTTTAGTCAAGAGGATAGGCTTGAAAGGGATTCAAACTTCAATTCCTAGAATGATAGGGTTTTTAATATCCTATAAGAAGGTGACTTGGATGAGTTGGTTGTCAGGGTGATAGAAGAACCTACTTCAAATATAGGAAGAGCACCATATAAGAAGAGGTAGGCCAAAGCCAAGAGGGTCATATTTGACTCAGTTAAAGACAACATGATGCCTCTTATTTCTCATCTAAGGACAACTAAGGAATTATTTGATGCCATAGAAAATATATATGAAAAGAAGGCCCCAACTCAGAAGATAATGTTGAAGAAACAACTACGTACATTAAATATGGGAAAGGATGAATCTATCTCTTCTTTCTTTTCCAAAATTTTCCAAACAACAAATCAACTTACAATAATTGGAGTTACATTGAATGATGATGACCTTGTACAAATAGAAGTATATGGTATTCCTAAATCATGGGAGACATTTATCTAATGAGTCAATGGAAGAGAAGTTCAACTCAAATTCGAGATATTATGGCATGATTTCTTGGAAGAAGAGGTTTGACTTAAAAGCAGGAATGAAACCTCAATAGTGAAAGACGATGCTACTTCAGTTAAAGCCAAGAAATGGAAGAAGTTTCCTCAACACAAAGGCAAAGGTAACAAACCCCAAGGTAAGAACTCTCACTTTCACTCTCATTTATCTAAAGTAATATGATTTAATTGTAAAAGACTAGGTCATTATGAAAAAGACTACACGAACCCTCCTTCACAACAAAAACAAAGAAGCAGGTTCCATGCTTCAGTTGCAACTGAGGAAGAAGAGTGGACCAATAAGGAAGGATGTCAACCTTCCTTAGAGAGAACACAATAGAGTACAAGTCATCTGCAACAAGCAAGAAGAGAGGTAGAAGTAATGCAATGTTATTTTTCTGATCGTTGTCATCGTGAGTGATTCCTTTATTGTAATAAATAATTTTCCAGTCTAAGTAAATAATGGAGATGTCTATTTTAATGAATAGATAAGCGTTGTGGGAAATTTCTCTTTCTAATCTAATTTCACAGAGAAATGCAAAAGAATAAAAGCAACATCTACCATTTGTAGAAGATCACCTTGATTATTTAAGAAGGTATAGAATCCCCTAATATGATTGATGAAGTTTTGGGGATCCTGAGTTATCTATTTTTCTTGTGTAACATTTAGTTTCATTTTTGTTGAGATGAATTGAGAGAACAATATTGTATTTTTGTTTTTACTGTTAGGTGAGGTTTGAGAGAGAGAATGTGCACCAAAGGAATCAGTGTGCATATCTTATTGTGATAACTGTGTAATCAAGACACCCCTTCAATTCATTGACAGACAGTGTAGAGGATAGACCAAGCATCTACGTCCAACAAGAGCGTTTTCTTTTTTACTGAGCACTTCCCTCATTCATATTTTGTGTTCTTCCTTTATTTCGCCCATAGTCCAATCCGCCTTGTATACTAAGCGCATCCCAAGAAAAACGTGCTTCCATTGTACAAGAGATCCTCTCACATTCAAATAAATTGGTATGAGAGTGTGTTATGTCCTTTGGACAAAGAACGCCATCCACCACGTTCAAAAAAAAATTGGTCTTCATACTTACTCTCATACTTTTGCTCAGAGCGTAATTTCACCCTTCTCAGGGATTCTTCCACACCCACCTTAGGGTATATTTAGGGTTGTCTAACGTGTCACCTCCATGAGAAGCCTCTAGTGAGGAATCCATCATAGACACATCGATTCTAGTGGTAAAATTGGCGCTGACTCTCCAAGAACTGCTTTGAATCCAACAATGAATACCTCCAATGACCATGCAACTGGACACCCATTTCCAATTACCCGATTTCATCGGCCAAATGAATGGAAAGACCAATTATTCTTGGATCCATAGCCTCTCCACTTATTTCAAAACCTCCCTGGATATGGAGGAGGCCACCAAATTGCAAATAGACAGTCTTCAACTCAAAGGAATTGCCCAAACTTGGTGGGACACACACTTGGACAACGTGGAGTTGATCGTCGAGCTCAGTATTCTGTCATCCCCCAAAAATGGCCTCATTAATTCATGGTATACATTCTATTAGTCATTTAGAGAATGCTTCTTCCATCTAGGCTACCTTCATAATTGACTTGCAAAGTGGTTACAACTTCGTTATCTTTCCAATAAGTTTGTTCAAGGCTACATCGATGTCTTCTGCAAGTTGCGCATCAAGATCCATGTCAGCGGACCAGATGAGGTATTAATCATCAAGTTCAATTCTAGTTTAATGTTACCTCTCCAAGAGGAGGTAGATCCTTTTTACAGTCCTTCTATGGAAAAGGATAAAGGTAGATCCTCACCCCATATTCCCCACTTATCGCACCTCCAGTGCTACACCAGCAAATCCCCAACCGCAACCTCACTTATATTCTTCCTCCACATCCAAAAGTTAATTCTGGTGTACCTTTCACAAAACCAACTCCCACTAGTCTACGAACTATCCCACTCTTAAAAATATCCACAACACTAATACCTTGATGGTCGAGGTCAATTCACTAGATTTGGCCAACCTACAAGAGACCGTTTCCCTCGAAAACCTCACTGAAGTCAACCCCTCTCTCATTCTCATGACCAAACTAGACCTAGGTCGCCCTAACATTCCCCTCTTCACTCACAACTGCCTAATCAAAATCGAACTAGCCACTCTCATTCTCGACAATGGCAGTCAAAATAATCTCATATCACAAGATTTAGTCCAACATCTAAATCTCCTCACAACCACACATATTGATCCTTCTAAGATTGGATGGGTAAAAAAGGGTTGTCCTCGCATCACTATTGATCAATGTTGCATTGTCACTTTCACCATTGGTCCTTTCTATGACACTGTGACCTACGACATCTCCCCATTAGATTATGTTGATATCCTTCTCGAACCTCCTTACGAACAGAACCGAAAAGCATTGTATCATGCTAAAACTCTTCAGTACCATCTTAAACAGGCTAGGTGCATGATGCAAGTGGATATTGGTGGCCACCAACCTATTCCAACTAGCTTCCCTTGTCCATTTTTAGTTCAACACATTCTTCTGTACTTCTTTGTAATTTTTGGTTCTACACTTCTCGATCTATCTAAAGCCCTACACATATTCTAGGTGTATATCGGTGGCCTCTCACCTAGTCCAACTAGCTTATTTTGTATGTTTTCATGTCAACACATCTTTCTATACTTCTAGGGTCATTTTGGATCCCTAGATAGTGTTTTCTTGGATCACCATAGGCACACTATAGATGGAGTCAGAGTTTGATTTCATAATGTGTATTTCTCTTAAATACCTTTCCAACGAGCTATCACACGCCTAAAATGGAGGTCGTATGAAAAATTTACAACCTCTAGAAGTTGAGGTACCAACTTACCCATAGGGGTCCACGTGACTTTTGGCATTTCACCTCTTAGTGTTAGGTTTTTGGATGTATATGGTTTTATCATTCATGAGTAATATAAAAGATTCCTCTGGAGCCTCATTGTAATCATTATGCTCATACAGATGTGCATAGAAGCCACATCTCTTCTCAAATATAGCTACCACCATTTGAGCAAGTGTGTCAGTTCTGCAATTTTACAGTTTCAACCTATTTCATTTATTCAATAGAATATATTGTTCACTGAATATTTTTTATTTTCTTCATATATCTGTGTTTATTGTATTCATTATGTTAATCAATTCGTTCCTCTCCTAAATCTAGATCTTGGTACAAGAATTTGGGACTTGAACCAATCAAGTCGTTGCAATATTGGTCGCACCAACCCTGAAAACAACCCATGGGGGACAAAAAGAAATATGATGGAGTAGGAGATCTTATTAAAATGTTTCTCAAGGAATCCCTCACATGACAAAGGAACAAAATTATGGATAATTTTTTGTAGATCCTTCGATGGTTTCCCACAGGATAATCATCTTCATCAAGCGACCATGCAACCCCCTTCAAGGTATAGGTAAATTTTGATATTCCATTATTTGAAGGACTCATATATGCAAATGTTGTAAATAAATGGTTGAATCTGCTCGAAAGGTATTTTTTTAGTCCACAATTTTTTCGAAAGGGAAAATATTACTTTTTCACTCCTCAAGGTCGTCCCCCATGTTAAGGACTAGTGGGATACTTACTCTAAGAAAAGGATCGTAGGGGAATCTGCAATATTTATGGTTTCCCCTACATGGGATTCCTTTTAGGACACCATTAAAAAACAATCCTACCATGTTGAAATCTATGAGGACTAGTACACCATATGGACACCCTGTGTCAAGAAATGGACCAGATAGTACCATATTTCACCAATATTTTCCATACCCTGCACACCAAATTAGGTATCAAAGACTCTAAGAGACATCTAGTGCTCAAATACCGCATTTGTTTGCATAGATACATTAAAATAGAAATGGAGTTTATGGAAATTGGCTCATTGGGCATGGATTATATATATGTTTTCAAGGTCAAGCAACAATTTAAGAAGAAGAGGCGAGAGTTTGGATCTTCAAAATCCTCACAGCCGAAGTAGGGAAAAGGCGGCCCCAACCCACACAACAAGGAACTAAGTGAAGATGGCCACTCTCAAGACAACCAGTCCAAGACGCAACACAAGAAGGGAAATGAGAATATGAAGAAGGATGTGGGAAAATGGTGAGTACCATAAAATACCTTGGCACAACATTGAAGAATGATGCTCCAAGAAGTCACTCATAGTCGAGCTGAAGTCTTCCAAGTCAGAAGTTGATTCTGATTCAAAGCCAAATCTAGAATGAGGGAAGAAGACTATTTATGTCGAAACCAGTTCCATTGTCGTTGCCACCAAAGTCTAGCCAAGTGAACCAAAACAACCAGAGGAAGGGGAACACCTCTTTCACTCATAGATGTGGGTAAAGGGGGCTTCGCTTCATTTTATTGTCGATAATGATAGTCAGAAGAACCTGATCTCAACATAGGTTGTCAAGCAGCTGGACCTGCCAATGACACAACACCCACAACCCTACACCATCGGCTAGCTTAGCCAAGGGAGAGATCTCTGTGTCAGCCAACAGTGTCGTCTGCCCTACGACATCAATCCTTTCAAAGATGAGGTATTGTGTGATATTGATCCCCTTGAATTTTGTGATGTTCTTTTAGGAAAACCATATTTATGGAAGAATCAAGTTGTGTATGAGTCTAGACCATGCATTGTTATTATTACTTTGGGTAGACAATTTTATAGGATACCAAAGGTAGCGTCGCCTATCTCTATTTATTTAATATTTACTAAGCAATTTAGTAAGGTCATTTCATAGACCGATAAGTTCATATTCTTTGTGATCCATGCCTGTAGTAAGCAGAATCTCATTGCCACATCCATGGCCTCTACATAGAGCCTCTCTTCATAGCAGAAGAAAGTGGATGGGATCATGGAATAATACAGAGACATCTTCTCCTAGCCCATCGAGGTACCGATGCACTTCCATGTCAAGCATCCAATTGACCTAACCCCTAGTGCACCTCTACCTAATGGACTATTCTATCATTGCTTGTTGATGGAAAATGATGAAATCATGCATCGGATCCAAGAGATTCTTCAAAAGGGGCACATAAGATCTAGATCCTCCCCTTACAAAATATTGATTGTGGTGGTACAAAAGAAGGATAGGACTTGGAGACTCTGTATTGATTACAAAGCCTTAAAAAAATCACAGTGAGGTATCGATACCCAATTCCTAGGATCTATGACCTTCTTGAACAACTCAAGGGGGAAAATTTCTTCAGAAATATTGACCTAAAGTTTGGCTACCACCATGTTACCATCGAACCAAATGATGTATGGAAGACAACCTTCAAATCTAAATAAGGTCTCTTTGAATGGCTGGTCATGCCCCTTCGCTTAAAAAAATTGTCGCCCACTTTCATGAGGATGATGGATGATGTATTGAGATTCTTCACCAAATATTTTGTGGTGGTATATTTGGATGGCTTCCCCATATTCAAAAGAACTTGGGAGGATCGCATGCAATATATTCAATAGGTTTTGAGCACTCTGAGGCAACACAAGTTATATGCTAACTTGGAAAAATTGTCTTTTGGCATGAACAAGGTCCAATACTTTCTATACATTGTTGATGATAATGGGGTGCATGTTGATCGAGCTAAGATCCAATTCATCCATGTCTAGCCATCCCTGAACACACTAACCAAGCTTCAGAGCGTCTTAGGACTGCACAACTTCTACCGACAATTTGTGTTGGGATTATCCCATATTGCATGGGCTCTCAGGTAGGTGACCAAGTGTGGTAGCAAGGAAAATTTTGTGTGGGGGAAGGAATAGCAATGAGCATTCAATGATCTGAAGCATCGCTTTTGCTCAGCTCCAATACTCTCCTTTCCTTATATGTAGCAACTGTTCAATATTGAGACTGATGCATATGACTATGTTGTAGGCATAGTTCTGACTCAACATGGTCATCCGATGGCATACCATAGTGAGACACTCTCATATATTGTCAAAAATACCCCACCTATGACAAGGAAATGTATTCCATTGTACAAGCCTGTTGTTAATGGAAACATTACATTTTGGGAAAGGAGACAATCATCCACAATAATCACAAGTCTATGTAGTTCATACAGACACATGGGAAATTGTAGAATGATCACCATCTAAGTGGCCCAAACTTTATCAAGAATATCCATACTTTTCCACCACCTATCAACTCTTGGGTACATAAGCGAATGTCATTGGTTTTCACATTTAGGATGAACTATTATGCCATATAGGAAATTTATGTGTTGCTACAAGTGAGCGTGCAAAGTTGATCTGGGAATCCCACTATAGTTAGATTGTAGGAAATTTTAGCATGGAGAAAATTGTGGTCATTCTTCAAAAAAAAAATTATTGGCCAAAAATTTGATAGGACGTTAGGAAGTATATTAGATATTTCACCTTCCAAGCTAGGAATCAATAAGAAAGGATTATACACACTTCTTCCTATTCCCAATAATCCCTAGAAATCCATCTCAATTGATTACACGTCTTGCCTTCCAACCACCAAGAACAACAATGACTACGTATTTGTGGTTGTTGATTGGTTTTCAAAGATGGTCATCCTGAAATCCTACAAGAAGAATATCACAGTGGCAGGTACTGCCAAGCTCTTCTTCTAATGAGTGTGGGTCCATTTTGGGATACCACAGACCATCATCTTCGATCGGGACAATAGGTTCCTCATCACATTTTGGTCGAGTCTCTAGTCATTTTCGGACACCAAGCTCACTAAATCCACTGCTTTCCATCCCCAAATAGATGGCCAAATAGAGGTCGTCAATCAGATGATCGTGCACATCATGCACATGTACAACTCGAAGAATCCACGTACATGGGATGAGATTCTTCCATATGTTCATCATAGTTACAACATGGCTCTCCATAGCTCGACTGGTTATATCCCATTTCATGTGGGGATGGGATTCCAGCCCTTGGGTCCCATTAATGTTGCACTACCTCTTGCCACCACATAAACTGACTCTTCCCATGTTCATTTTGAGACCAAAAAAGCCACCAAATTGATTGAGAGGATTAAACACATCCGCCAACAGGTCTAGGAGATTTTGTAGAAATCCAATGCTAAGTACAAGCAACGCCATGATCAACATAGGGTATCACACCAGTTCCAGGTTGGAGAAAAATTTTGGTTACATTTGCAGAAGGAGTGTCTCACAGGGCCCCATCGGAAGTTCTACCCACTTTGGTATGGGCCTTAAACTATCACCAAGGATGTGGGTAGAAATGATTTTGAGCTCAACACTCCACCCTTCCTTGGCATGCACCCAGTGTTCAATGTGGACCTCCTTCAACCATATTTTCCATAATTATTGGGCACCTTAGAGATCGTAGAATAATTGACACTAACATAGATCAAACTTGAATACATGGAGCAAGCATCCATTGACCTGATAGTGGACAAATAGGTCAAGGGAACTCACCAGTAAAGGATCCAACTTTATTGGGTTGTCAAACAAAGGTAGATCCTACACCAAGGCAAGTGGCTCACCCAGGGACAAATCCAATATTAGTTTCCTCACCTAATGGGGGAACTCAATGCAATGGATACCATTGCTTCCTAAGGAGGGAATATTGATCTAGGTGGATATTCATGGCCACCCACTTATTCCAACTAGATCCCCATGTTTGCTTTTAGTTCATCACATTCTTTTGTACTTATTTGTAATTGTGGGTTCTACACTTCTCAGGATGTCTGAATCCCTATACCTATTCTAGGTGGATAATGGTGGCCTCTCACCTAATCCAACTGGCTTATTTTTTATGTTTTCATGTTAGCACATCTTGTTGTACTTCCAGGGTCGTTTTGGAGCCCTAAACAATGTTTTTTTGGCTTGCCACAAACAAACTGTAGACATAGTAAGAGTTTGATGGAATAATGTGTAGTTCTATGAAATACCTTTCCAATGGGTTATCATGCACCTAAAAAGAAGGTCGTATGAAAAAATTATGACCCTAGGAAGTTGAGGTACCAAATTACCCATAGGGGCCCACATGACTTTTGGTGTTTCACCTCCTAGGGTGAGGTTTTTGGATGTATAGGGTTTTTGAATTCATGAGTAATATAAAAAATGCCTCTAGCACCTCATTGTAATCATTCTTCTCAGATGGATGTGCGTAGCAGCCACATATCTTCTTAGAGGTAGCTACCACCATTAGAGCAAGTTTTTCAGTTCTGCAATTTTATAGTTTCAGCCTATTTCATTATTTAATAGAATATATTGTTCATTGGATATATGTGTTTTTTTTCATATCTCTGTGTTTATTGTATTTAATCTGTTAATCAGTCTATTCCTCTCCTAAATCTCGATCAACACACCTATGTACCCACTTTCTCAGTTGTCACATCACCACCACCACGAACCGATACCACAACCACTCACCATGTCATTAATACCAACAAGGCCACATTCTGTTTAATCTGAGCTATTAAACCTGATAACCTTACTAACTTCCCCCCCCCACCCCCCCGAGGGTTTTGCACTCCTAAATGAATTTTCATATGTGTTTCACCCACCCAGATGACTCCCACCATCCTAGGACATTTCACATTCCATCGATCTCATTCTGGGTGTAGCTCTACCCAATGCACCCACCTATCACATAGCTCCCAAGGAGGCCACCAAAATAGAGTGACAAATTGGCCAACTCCTTGAATCTGACCACATTCAACCTTCCTCTTCCCCTTGTGCCTCTCCAACCTTCATTATTCCCAATAAAGACACTTTGAAATGGCGTCTTGTTACCGATTAAAGAGACTTGAAAAAAAACCACCATTAAAAGCCGATATCCCCTACCCCAGATCGAAGATCTACTCAACCATCTGCAAGGGGACTCTTTCTTCAGAAATATGGATCTGACTTCTGGATATCATCAAGTGTGCATGCAACTGAGTGATATATGGAAAAAAACTTTCAAGAATAAGTTTGGTTTTTTGAATGGTTGGTCATTCCTTTCATCTTGACTAATGCACCAACCAAATTCATGTGGGTCATCAATGACATTTTCCAGCCACATCTAGGTAAGTTCATTGTTATTTATCTTAACAATATTTTGGTTTTTAGCAGCTCATGGGAGGAACACATGCAACATGTGCCCACAATCTTGGCATTGATTAGACAACATCAACTACAGGTGAAAGAGAAAAAGTCATATTTTTCACAAAGGTCAATGAAATATTTAGGATTCATTGTGGACTCTACAGGTGTACGCTTGGATCCTGCTCGAGTGCAAGAAATTTTTGCATGGACAACACCAACATTTTATGGGAGGCATCAATTTCTACCACAAATTTGTTTACCATTTCTCACTGTTGGCTCATCCATTGCATTAGTTAACAAACAAGGAGAATTTTAAATGGTCTTGTGATGTGCAACAACAGTTTGATAAATTGAAGCAAGACTTATGCTCTGTGCCAATCCTCCACTTGCCAGGCTTGGTCCAACAATTCAAAATTGAGTCATATGCTTCTCAATTTCTGACTGGTGATGTACTTAAACATGGAGGTCATCTAGTAGCCTACCATTTAGAGACACTATCGGCCGTAAAGCTCAACTATAGTACTTAAGACAAATAATTTGATACCTTGGTCCAAGAGCTTAAGCAATGGCACCACTATATTATGGGAAAAGAGACCATCGTATAGACGGACCATGTTCCACTCATCTTCATAAACTCATAGATTAATATACAAGAACAATGACATATCAAGTGGAAAGTATATATCCAACAACTTCACTTGGTTATTAAATATAAAAATGGAACTGTGAATAAGATGGATGATTTATTAAGAAAACCACCAATACAAGTGATGAATATCATAGCAGTTTGATGTGCAGCCTTTGACAGTTGGAAAGACATGTATGAAGAAGATCCCACTTTTAAAGAGATATGGTCAACATTACAACAACCCACAATTATCAATATGATGCAGGAGCATCTCCCAAGACAAGCGAGCTAGCATGGAAGACAACGAACAACTGGACAAGACTAGCCGAAACTTTTTGAAGTTTCATTCAAAGATGAAGCGCCAATGTATAAATGCACCATTTATGAAAAGCACCTTTGTATATTTGTATCAGACCTCGAGCCATACGTTCTTGTCAGAAGTAGATAAGGAGGCATTTAATCTAGTTAATGCAGGTAGGTAGGATTTATTTCTAGATTAGACAATTTTAGATGGAAGGAGGGAAAATGGATATAGACACCCTCATTATATCAATTGTAATATTATCATTCAAGCATTCAGAAGAGAAGAGAAGGCAGAGAATATTGTATGAAGAACACCCATGTACAGGCCTTTGAATAAATAGAAGGAAGTTCTGATTCAAATTCATGGTTTGTGTTGTTTCTCTGTGTGTATTGATGTTGTGCTCATGAATGTTTGTTTTCTTGTTATGCATTTGCTTTGTATATGCTGTGCATGTGATTTTGTGTTTCAAAACCGAAGTCTGAAAGGGTGAATGAATGAGTTTCAATTGTTTCTCTAAGTGAGCCAGAAGATTCCTACAAGGAATGCAGTCGAATTATCCGCAAGGAGTGCGTTGACAGAAGGGTTCACTTAGAGGTAGCTTTTGTTCTCATTTCCTCGAGACTGCAGACAGGCACAGTGCCATGCAAGGAGTGCACAGGTTGAATAAGAAGTCTCAGTTGTTAACCTGAGCAAAGGAGATTGAAGACTGTTGCTGCAGGAAGTGCGCAGAGTCAGAAGGATTCAACACTTGGAGAGTTGTTGGATGATTGCCGCAAGGAGTGCGCGCAAAATTCCTCTGAAAGAATCAGAGTGGAAAAGATCAATAGGTTTAGCACCTTCGTAATATTGTTGAAAGAGAACATAGGAGGTTTGATTGAGGAAGGGTAAAGTAGAGTTTGCAGGCGTAGGCTTGGAGAGAAAGTCTTGAGAAGAAACACTTAGCCATTTCCAAGAAATCTTCAAGAAGGAGAATCGACGGTCAGGATTCGCAGAAGAAACCCGCGAAGTCTTATCAGCCATTAGATCTCAGGAGAGTTGCACCGAGTTTAATCTTGAACGAGCAGAAAAGGAGCCAAGGGCTCATCAGGATTCGGCTCATCGGAGAATCGGGGTTTACGGAGACAAGAGTCTTGCACACGTTGAAATCATGATTTGCAATTTCCTGACACGGTCAGAGTCGTTGATCTGTGGGACACATGTCCAAGGATCTGGAAGAGTCGGTGTTCGGCATTTTGGGATTTCCGCAGGCAAGGGAATCATTACAATAGGAATCACGATTCTGCGATACCCAATTGAAAGTCGAGGAGACGGTGACATGGAGGAGAGAGAGCCCTCATGTGCATCGGAGTTCGGCATATAGTGAGCTCGGGGGTTCACGAGTTGGAGCCGCAAAGATTTGCGTCAAAGTTTGCGAGGTTGTGAAAGGCGATACCTCGGCAACCATGGGTTAGCGTGTGGGGTCATAGAGTACAGTAAAGCAGGACAGGTGGCATCAGGGATCAGGGGATCAGAGATCGCGCGAGTGTAAGTTCCACACATTTCAATTCTGCGAAGTCCAAATTCTGATAGGAGGAAAGGATCGTGGTCGTGCAGACCGGCAGGTCACATAAGAAAGGAGCTAGCGGAGAGAAGTCCCATCGTAGATCGGGAATCGAGGAACCGTGAGGTGAGTGACTCGCTACCTCATAAGTATCGATTTATCGATGGGGAAATTCCCGATAAGAAGCCCAGAATACACGGTTGAACATTATATCGGGGTTCGGAGATTATGAGACCCGAGTGCAGGACTCGCGATCACGCGAGGTACGATTTCCCGATAAGGCAGCAGGGAGATCGTAAAGAGCATCCCGTGGGTGCAGAAAAGTCCCAATAAGGGATTTGAAGAGTGGTTCAGCTCTTCGGGCCGAGGAAAGAGAAGGTCCTGGTGAAAGCGGACGTGAGAGGTGGCCGTTTGCGTCAAGTGGTATCAAAGAGGGATTGAGTCTTTGTTTTTTATAGAAGAGAGAGAGAAAATTCACCATGCCACCTAGAAGAGAAAGATAGTCACCCGACCCAGAAGACAGGGAGGTGAGAAGAAGAGGGAAGCCGACAGGGAATCCAGAAATGGAAAGGAAGATACGTGATCTTTGAGCAAGATTAGAAGACATGGAAGCAGCGCAGAGATGCACCTCCACTGCTGGAGATCTGAGTGACTCCAAAGGCGAAGCTGAAGTTGAACAATAAGGAGAAGTTGCAGCCGAAGATGCAGCCAATGAGCAATTGATTAAAGCTATCGCCCGGATGAGTTCAAAGACAAAAATGGACATTCCATCTTACGAAGGAAGCTTGGATGCAGAGGAGATACTGGATTGGATCCGAGCTCTTGATACCTACTTTGATTATGAGGATATCGAAGAGGATAAGAAATTTAGGCATGCTGTCACGTGCTTGAAAGGACATGCAGCATTGTGGTGGGATGAACTTCAAGTTGATAGACGCTGCAAAGGCAAGTAGAAAATTAAAAGCTGGGATCGAATGATTGAAAAGATGAAGGTGAAATTCATCCCAAGGGACTATCAAATTGCTCTGTTCAGGAGGATCCAGAACTTGAGACAGAAACTAATGATAGTGAAAGAATACACTGAGGAATTCTATCGACTGAACATCAGAGAAGGTCATCGGGAGAGCGATGATGAGAAGGTTTCCAGATACCTGAATGGTCTGAGATACGACATTCAGGATGAATTAAGCATGACAACCATCAGAAAGGTGGAGGATTCTTATCAGATGGCTCTGAAATCTGAGGAGAAGCTGAGTTGTAAGCAAGGTCAGCATGGGTGAGGCAGAAGTCATCCCAGAGGCAAGGAAGTTTCCCAGGAGAAATACCAGAAGCCCAAGGAGGAATGGAAGAAGCCTCAGGGTAAGATAGAGAGAGATGGAACCTCACAACGAGGACAACAATATGCTGAGCAGAGGGGATAGCATAATGAGCAGCGAGGAGATTATGCTGATGCAAACACTTTTCCTCGTACCAGAGGTAGGGGAAGAGTCAGAGGTGGAGTCATCACATGTTTCACATGTGGAAATAATGGACACAAGGAAATTGAATATCCATATAGGAAAAAGGATGGAGGAGAATCTCACATCGATGAAGCGCAGAGGCGTGATGTTGAGAATGAAGACACAAAAGGCGGAAGGTCGTTGATGATGCATAAAGTTCTCTTAACACCTGGGAAGGAGTTGGAGGACTCAGCTCAGAGGACTAGACTGTTCAGGACAGGTTGCAAAACCAAGGACTGGGTATGCAAGGTTATTGTTGACAGTGGTAGCACTGACAATCTCATTTCGACCGAGATGGTAGAGAAGTTGGAGCTGGAGACAACTGATCACCCGAGTCCATACAAAGTCTCGTGGCTACAGAAGGGACATCAGGTGAGTGTCACTAAACAGTGTTTAGTTGAATTCAAGATAGGGGGATATAATGATAAAGTCTTGTGTGATGTCATTCCCATGGATGTATGTCATTTATTGCAGGGTAGACCATGGCAATATGACCGAAATGTGGTTCATGATGGGAGGATGAACACATATGCCTTGGAGAAGGATGGGAGGACACACAGATTGCTTCCAATAAAGGATAAAGAGGTGAAACTGGAAGTGAGCAATACAATACTTCTCATGAGTGGGAAGGAACTTCTTACAGATATGGAGAAGAAAGAAGATCCACAATTCTTTGTGGTCAGGAAACCAAGGATTGTCCTGACTAGCACAAGAGTGGATGATTTACTAGATGAGATTCAGGAACTGTTGGGAGAGTTCACTGAAATCATCATGGACGAATTGCCTCATTCGTTGCCACCGATGAGGAGTGTGAGCCATCACATTGACCTCATACTAGGAGCCCATTTTATGAACAAAGATGCGTATAGATTGATGCCACAGGAAAATGAGGAGGTCAAGAAGCAGGTCCAGGAGTTGTTGGACAAAGGATTGGTCAGGGAAAGCTTGAGTCCGTGTGTTGTTCCAACAGTGCTTAGTCCAAATAAAGATGGAGGTTGGAGAATGTGCACCGACTCCAGAGCGATCAATAAAATTACCATCAGGTACAGGTTTCCACTGCCGAGAATGGATGATCTGATGGATTGCCTGAGTGGGGCAAATTATTTTTCAAAAAATGATCTGAAGAGTGGATATCACCAGATTCGCATGAGGGAAGGTGACGAATGGAAGACAACATTCAAGACAAATGAAGGTTTGTACGAATGGTTGGTCATGCCGTTTGGTTTGACAAACGCGCCCAGTACATTCATGAGATTGATGAATGAAGTCCTAAAAGAGGTCATCGGGAAATTTGTCTTCGTATATCTGGATGATATACTGATCTTTAGTAAAACGAAAGATGAACATTTGAAACATTTGGCCATTGTGATGAGAAAACTACATCAGGAGAAGCTGTTGATTAATATGAAGAAATCTTCATTTATGAAGACAGAGCTCATTTACTTGGGTTTTGTTATTTCAGTGAATGAGTTGAAAATGGATTCGGACAAGGTGGAAGTGATCAAGAATTGGCCATCACCGAGAAATGTTTTCGAGGTGAGGAGTTTCCATGGTTTGGCTAGTTTCTACTGAAAATTCATCAGGAATTTCAGTGGAATTAGCGTAGCGATGATGGAAACAGTGAAGAAGCGACATAAGTCTTTTCATTGGACAACAAAGGCTGAGAAAAGCTTCAATCTGTTGAAGCGAAAGATAACGGAACGACCAGTGTTGGTGTTTCCGGACTTCAAGAAGACATTTTAGGTGAAGTGTGATGCAAGCAGATATGCCATAGGAGTGGTCTTGAGTCAGGAAGACAGACCAGTTGCATATTTCAGTGAGAAGTTGGATGAAGAAAAGCTGAAATACTCCATGTATGACAAAGAGTTTTATGCTATCATAGAGGCATTGAAGAAGTGCAGGCATTACTTGATCCCAAAGGAATTTGTATTGTACAACAATAATCATGCATTGCAGTTTGTGAGTCAACAGGAAAAGTTGAATCAGAAACATGCAAAATGGGTAGAGTATATGCAGAATTTTACATTTGTAATTAAACACATTTCAGATACTGCTAACAAAGTGGCTGATGATTTGAGCAGGAAGTGTTTGTTGCTGCAGGAGTTCCGAATCAAAACATTGGGTTTTGAAAATCTCAGGGACATGTACGCAAGTGATGCAGATTTTGGAGAAGTGTATGAAGCAGCTGAGAATCCAGTTCTCAAAGATTGGAGCCCATGGATAGATTATATGGTCCAGGAGGGTTTGTTGTTCAGAGGTAACCAACTGTGTATTCCAAATTTCTCCATGAGGGAGGACTTGTTAAAGGAGAAGCACAGTGGTGGATTGGCAGAACATTTTGGCCATGAAAAAACATTCGCAAAGTTGAGCGAATCATATTTTTGGCTAGGCATGCGAGCAAAGGTCAAGCGATTTGTTGACAGATTCAGGATTTGTCAGCATTCGAAGGGGAGGAAACAAAATGCAGGTTTTTATCATCCATTGCCCATACCAGAGAGACCATGGGAGGCAATAAGCATGGATTTTTTATTGGGTTTGTCAAGAACGTAGAGAGGGGTTGATTCCATATTTGTGGTGGTGGATAGGTTTTCTAAGATGGAACATTTTATCCCATGCCAGAAGACTAGTGATGCGACCCACATCGCGAACTTGTTTTTCAAGGAGGTCATTTGAATTCATGGATTGCCAAAAAGCATAGTTTCGGACAGAGACACAAAATTCATAGGGCATTTTTGGAGGACCTTATGGAAGAAGCTAGGAACTAACTTGGCATTTAGTTCATCTTATCATCCATAGACGGAATGGAAAGACAGAGGTGGTCAACAGAAGTCTAGGAGACTTGCTGAGAAGCTTGGTGACAGAGCACCATAGCAGCTGGGATAGCATATTACCACAGGCAGAGTTTGCATACAACAACTCTGTGAACAGGAGCACAGGTAAAAGCCCATTTCAGATTGTGTATGGGACACAACCGAGAGGAGTTTCTGAACTGAGGGATTCAGAACAAACTGCAACTAGCACTGCTAGTGCAGAGGAATTCACTGAGGTGATGAAAGAACTTCACAGTAGGGTGAAGCAACGATTGATAGACTCAAATCAGGAATATAAGCGCAGAGAAGATCAACATTGGAGACAAATTCAGTTCGAAGTTGGCGATTTAGTTCTGGCACATCTGAGGAAGGAAAGGTTCCCAAGGGGAACATATAACAAGCTGAAAATGAAGAAAATCAGACCATGCAAAGTCCTGAAGAAACTCAGAGAGAATTCTTATGAGATTGAGTTGCCCGATGGGATCGGAATATCTCCGACGTTCAATGTCTCAGACTTATATCCATATAAGGCTGAGGAAGTAGGAGATGGAAGTGATGAAAATCCATAAATTCAGTGGCAGAAGCAGATGCCGATAGAAGAAAAAGCATAGATGGAGTGCATATTGGACAAGAGAGTGGGAAAGAAGACCAGGTGCAAGCAGTATTTCGAATATCTGGTCAAGTGGAAAAATCACCTAGTGGAAGATGCCAGCTGGGAGAATGAAGCAGTGATACAGAAGAATGGACATACCGTGTAGGAGCTCATGGACAGGAGCCCATGAAAATTTTCAAGCCGAGGAGTATGATGCAGGAGAATCACCCAAGACAAGTGAGCCAGCATGGAAGACAACGAACAGCTGGACAAGACCAGCCGAAACTTTTTGAAGTTTCATTCAAAGATGAAGCGCCAATGTATAAATGCACCATTTATGAAAATCTCCTTTGTATATTTGTATAAGACCTCGAGCCATGCGCTCTTGTCTGAAGTAGATAAGGAGGAATTTAATCTAGTTAATGAAGGTAGGTAGGATTTGTTTCTAGATTAAACAGTTTTAGATGGAAGGAGGGAAAATGGATATAGAAACCCTCATTGTATCAATTGTAATATTATCATTCAAGCATTCAGAAGAGAAGAGCAGGCAGAGAATATTGTATGAAGAACACCCATGTACAGGCCTTTGAATAAATAGAAGGAAGTTCTGATTCAAATTCATGGTTTGTGTTGTTTCTCTATGTGTATTGATGGTGTGCTCATGAATGTTTGTTTTCTTGTTATTCATTTGCTTTGTATATGATGTGCATGTGATTTCATGTTTCGAAACCGAAGTCTGAAAGGGTGAATGAATGAGTTTCAATTGTTTCTCTAAGTGAGCCAGAAGATTCCTGCAAGGAATGTAGTCGAATTGTCCCCAAGGAGTGCGTTGGTAGAAGGGTTCACTTAGACGTATCTTTTGTTCTCATTTCCTTGAGAGTGCAGACAGGCATAGTGCTGTGCAAGGAGTGCGCAGGATGAAGAAGAAGTCTCAGTTGTTAACTTGAGAAAAGGAGATTGAAGACTACTGCTGCAGGAAGTGCGCAGAGTCAGAATGATTCAACACTTGGAGAGTTGTTGTATGATTTCCACAAGGAGTGTGCGCAAAATTCCTCTGAAAGAATCAGAGTGGAAAAGATTAGGAGGTTTAGCACCTTCGTAATATTGTTGAAAGAGAACATAGGAGGTTTGATCAAGGAAGGGTCAAGTAGAGTTTGCAGGCGCAAGCTTGGAGAGAAAGTCTTGAGAAGAAACACTTAGCCATTTCCAAGAAATCTTCAAGAAGGAGAATCGACTGTCAGGATTCGCAGAAGAAACCCACGAAGTCCTATCAGCCGTTAGATCTTAGGAGAGTTGCGCCGGGTTTAAGCCTGAACGAACAGAAAAGGAGCCAGGGGCTCATCGGGATTCGGCTCATCGGAGAATCGGGGTTTATGGAGACAAGAGTCTTGTGCACGTTGAAATCGCGATTTGCGATTTCCCAACACTGTCAGAGCCATCGATTTGCGGGATGCGTGTCCAAGGATCTGGAAGAGTCGGTGTTCGGCGTTTCGGGATTTCTGCAGGCAAGGGAATCATTACAATAGGAATCGCTATTCTACGATACCCGATTGAGCATTGAGGAGACGGTGACGTGGAGGAGAGAGAGCCCTCATTTGCAACGGAGTTCGGCATATCATGAGATCGGGGGTTCACGAGTTGGAGCTGCAAATATTTGTGTCAAATTTTGTGAGGTCGCGAAAGGTGATACCTCGGCAACCATCGGTTAGCGTGTGGGGCCGCAGAGTACAGTAAAGGAGGACAGGTGGCATCGAGGATCGAGGGATCGAAGATCCCGCGAGCGTAAGTTCCACGCATTTCAATTCTGTGAAGTCCGAATTCTGATAGGAGGAAAGGACCGTGGTCGTGTGGACCGACAGGTCACATAAGAAAGGAGCTAGCGGAGAGAAGTCCCATCGTAGATCGGGAATCGGGGAACCGTGAGGTGAGTGACTCTCTACCTCGTAAGTACCAATTTATCGACAGGGAAATTCCCGATAAGAAGCTCAGAATACATGGTTGAACATTATATCGGGGTTCGGAGATTGTGAGACTCGAGTGCAGGACTCACGATCATGCGAGGTCCGATTTCCCGATAAGGCAGCAGGGAGATCATAAAGAGCATCCTGTGGGTGCAGAAAAGTCCCGATAAGGGATTTGAAGAGCGGTTCAGCTCTTTGGGCCAAGGAAAGATAAGGTCCTGGTGACAACGGACGTGCGAGGTGGCCGTTTGCGTCACAATATGACACAATTTCTAGATTACACCATTCAAAAGGATGGCTATATCACCTTAACCAATTGTGTGTTCTACAATTAGAGGATCATTTGATCCTCATCAGGGAAGCACATGCTTCCTTCTATGGTGGTCACTTTGGGAATGCCAAAACACTCCTACACCTCCAGCGCCACTTCTATTGGCCTGTTGTGTCCAAGCGATTCGATAGTTTCATCAGAGCTTGTGCTCTCTACTCACAAAGAAAAACGTCTAATCGCAAACACGGTCTATATTAGCCTTTGTTGATCCCCTCTCGCCCATGGGAATTGATTTCTCTGGATTTCCTCAGTGGTCTCTTGACCAGTTTCTACAATCATGATGCAATTTGGGTTGTGTTCTACTGATTCTCCAAGATGATGCTCTTTCTCCCTTTCCATAAAGCAACTTCTACCACGCGAACAATTGAACTATTCTTTTGACATGTTTGGCCACATTTTGGCCTGCTTAGTAGTATCATTTCTTATCATGACTCTCAATTCATTAATTCATTTTGGCATACTGTGTGGTCCTTACTAGGATGCCAACTTCGATTTCCCATGACATTCCATCCTCAGACTAATGGACAAACCGAGGTGATCAATCATAAATTGGTACATGCTCTACGAAGCTCCTTCATAAAAAATAAGCAATTGAATTCTTATCTTCACATTTTGCATCATAGATACAACAGAGCTACACATTCTTCCATAGTATTTTCTTTATTCGAGGTTTTCTTGGGCTTCCATCCACCTTCACCTACCCAGTTTCCACTCAATTTGACTCCTTTAGGTTCAACACACCATCAACGAGGCCAACAAGCTTCTCAACACTTCATTCATAATTTAGCGCATCGACACAATAAAGTGACAGACTCCTTACAAGCCACACAAGAGCACGTAAAGCAATGCCATGATAAACAGATAACCACGTTGCAATTCCAACTAGGATGCAAAGTGTGGCTGCAAATGAACAAGCAATTCTGCAAAGGGCATTATCATAAGTTGCACCCATTGTGATATGGACCATATACAGTTTTGGATCACATTGGAGAAAATGATTATTGATTGGACCTTCCACCACATTTGGGGATTCATGAGGTGCTAAATGTCAACACTTTAAAACTATTTGAGCCGCCACTTGTAGAGGAAACAGTCATTGTCCAACACCCAATGGACAACATTCTGTGTTTTCAACCTCCTTTATTGCATGATCAAATTCTGGATAGTATGACTAGGACCACCCGACAACAACAACATGTTTCCTATATAGTAGGCATACAAAGACACACTCCAGTGCATTCCAAATGGATGACAATAGAGATAGTGCAATGACGATTTCCTGAGTTGCTGATGAAATTAGGGACACTTTCAAATCTAAACAGGGATGAATTGGACCAATAAGGAAGGACGTCAAGCTTCCTTAGAGAGTGCATAGAAGAGTACAAGTCATATGTAGAAAGAAAGAAGAGAAGGAGAAGTAATGCTATGTTCTTTTTCTGATCATTTCTAGCGTCAGTCATTCCTTTATTGTAATAAATCATTCACGATTCTAAGTAAATAATGGCAATGTCTATTTTAATGAATAGTCAATGTGTCAGTAAACGTTGTGGAAAATTTCTCTTGGAAATCTAATTGCACAGAGAAATGCAGAAGAATAAAAGTGGCATTTATCATTTGTAGAAGATTTCCTTGATTGTTTAAGAAGGGATAGAATCCCCTAATAGGATTGATGAAGTTTTGGGAATCTTGAGTCATCTATTTTTCTTGTGTAACATTGAGTTTCATTTTTGTTGAGACAAATTGAGAGAAAAATATTGTATTTTCATTTTTACTGTTAGGTGAGGCTTGAGAGAGAGAATGCACACCAAAGAAACTGGTGTGCATCTCTTTTTATGATAAGCATGTAAGAAAGACACCTCTTTAGTTCATTGGTGGACAATGTAGAGAATAGACCAGGTGTATACCTCCAACAAGAGCATTTTCTTTCTTCCTTTATTGCACCCATATTCTAATTCTCCTTGTATATTGAGTGCATCCCTCATTCATATTTTTCACTCTTCATTTATTGTGCCCATGGTCTAGTTCACCTTGTATACTGAGTGCATCGCACATTCATATCTATCAGAGCATGGACTCAAATAAAAATGCACCTCCATTGTATAAGACGTCCTCTCACATTCATATCAAAGAGCCTCAAAGAAGAACAAGAGATGCTACTCAAGAACAAGAATAACACAGATAAAGTTATCTTGTTTCATCCCTCTTTGGTATTGTCACCAAATCAGAATAAGTTTGGTTAGTGGATAGTGGAGCCTCCAAGAACATGACATGATCCAAACAAAACCTTGTGAACTATAGAGATAATAAGTTCAATGTGAATGCAAGATACCAGATATATAAATATGCAGAACATAAATAAAATGCTAGAAATGGCAGAATAACAGTAAAATATCCAGCATAATCTTCACAATACATATAAATGATATAACAATAGCAATATAAATAGCACTTTGATTCAGAAAGCAATGTCCACAGGCCTCTTCTAGGGGGAAACCTCCAATCGAGCAGAGCTCTGTTACAATAATCTCCAAGCTAGGGTTCTCATACCCTCGACCCTTATTTATACTAAATATGTCTATTAAGAGAAGCATCTAGAGGAAGATCCTTCTAGAAGCAAAAGCTTATATTAGGTCTTCTTACATCCACCTTATTCTATTTTATTGAAAGGCCTTATTAATATTGACCTTTACTACATCTGAATACATTGATCTACCTATCTGCAGGTTAGGACCTTAACATGTCCACCCCCTTAAAAACAACCTTGTCCTCAAGGCTTGAGATGTGGAAACTGTTGTAGAATGGTAGTTGGTTCCCAAGTGGCATCTGTTGGAGTCATATACTTCCACTGTACTAGCACTTCCTTGATGGTTCTTTGATGTAGGCGATGCTCATGCTGGTCCAAAACTACTTTTGGCTATAGCCAAATGGATCCTTCTTCAGCTAACTCTGGAAGGTTGGTTTGAATTTGACACCTGGTTCCAATCACCTTCTTCAAGCATGAAACATGAAAAACAGGATGTAGCATCGACTGACTCGGCAGAGATAACTGATATGCGACTTGTCCCACATGCTTGAGAACTGTGTAAGGGCCATAAAATTTGGGTGCTAGCTTCTGACAATGCTCGGCCTTGAGGGAAGTTTGCTTATATGGTTGTAGTCTCATAAACACCTGATCCCCTTCTACAAATTGACGTTCAGAGCGACCTTGATCTTCTTGCCGCTTCATTCTATTTTGTGCCATGATCAAGTTCTCTTTAAGGGTACGAAGGATATCCTCTCGGACCTTAAGTGTTTGGTCAACCGCCTAGACCTTCGAGGTACTCGGTAAGTATGAGAGAACTGAAGGTGGCTTCTGTCCATATACCGCTTCAAAAGGAGTCATGCGAGTAGTTGTATGGTATGTAGTGTTGTACCACCATTCGGCGAGGGGTAACCATTGAGCCCACTGGTGTTGTTTTTCAGAGGCAAAGTACCTCAGATATGTTTCCAAACATTTGTTGACAACTTCTGTTTGACCATCCGTCTGGGGATGATAAGCTGAGCTGAGATGCAATTGTGTGCATTGTAGCTTAAACAACTCTTGCCAAAAATTTCTTGTGAAAGTTGGGTCTCTATCGGAAACAATAGAGTGTGGCGTGCCATGAATCTTGAAGACCTGGTCCATGAAGATTTGTGCCACCGTGGATGCAGTAAATGGGTGGGGAAGAGTGCAAAAATGAGCATACTTGGAAAGGTGATCCACCACCACCATTATGACTGATTTATTCCCTGATTTGGGTAATCCTGTAATAAAGTCCATAGAGATATCCTTCCAAATAGTAGGGGAAATCGAAAGTAGTTGGAGGGTGCCTGGAGATTTGATTGTTTCTCCCTTGTTGTGTTGACACACCTCACATTTAGTGACAAACTTACGGATGTCCTGTTTCATACCATCCAAGAAAAAAGAACGTTTGACTCGGTCATATGTTTTAGTGAACCCTGAGTGCCCTACACTGGGTGTAGCATGAAGCTCAGAAATCGTATTTGAGCTTGGATTGTTTACTTAAATACAAGCGGCCTTTGTATCGAAGCTCATCTTAGAGCCAGGAGTACCCTAGGGGAGTTGGAGCCTTGTTCTTCAGTTGCTGGATTAGATGCGAACTTTTGGGATCTTGAAGCCATTCCTGGCGCATAGCTTGGATCCAATCGGGTACAATGAAGGAAAGAGAAAAAAGGGATCCTTCATCTTCATATTTTCGGGACAGTGCATCTGCCACGACATTGTCTTTTCCCTTCTTGTAAATGATCTCATAATTATATCCAAAGAGATTAGTCACCCATTTTTGTTGTTCATGGGAAGAAATGTGTTGTTCCAGAAAGTACTTGAGGCTTTGATGGTTTGTCTTAATTTGGAAGCATTGCCCGAAGAGATATGGATGCCACAACTCAACGACATGCAGAATCGCCAACATTTATTTTTCATAAATGGGTTTGCCCAGATTCTTTTCAGATAATTGCTTTCTAGTGAAGGCCAAAGGTCGACCTTCTTGCATAAGGATAGTGTTGATTCCTTTCCCTGAGGCATCACATTCTAACACAAAGGTCTTTGTGAAGTTGGGAAGGGCCAGAACCAGAGTGGTGCACATGGCCATCTTCAAGGTTTGAAAAGCTTGAGCAGCTGCTAGAGTCCAAGTGAAAGATTTATTTTTGAGGAGAGTCATGAGAGGTGTTGCAATCTTTCCATAGTTCTTAACGAACTTGCGATAATACCCTGTGAGGCCCAAAAATCCATGCAATCTTTTCAGAGTCT
Organism: Picea engelmannii; assembly: GCA_009831015.1. Lineage (NCBI taxonomy): Eukaryota > Viridiplantae > Streptophyta > Pinopsida > Pinales > Pinaceae > Picea > Picea engelmannii. The sequence continues at coordinate 241,699 of ML780346.1, forward strand.
TTGGGTGCGGCCAGTATTGCATAGCTTCAATCTTTTTTGGGTCCACCTTGACACCATCCTTTCCCACCAGATGACCCATGTATTCTACTTCTAAGGCACCAAAATCACATTTGGACTGTTTCAGGAAAAGTTGGTGCTGAGAGAGTAGGCTGAGAACTTGATCCACATGAGTAAGATGGTTTGTCCAGGTTTTTCTATAGATGAGGATATCATCAAAGAAAACTAAGACAAAATGACGGAGAAAAGGGTGGAATACATGGTTCATGAGGCTCTGGAAGGTGGAGGGGGCGTTACACAAACCAAAGGGCATGAACAAAAACTCATAGTGGCCCTCATGAGTGCGAAAGGCAGTCTTGGGAATGTCAGCCTCTTTCATATGTATCTGGTGATATCCCAAGAGAAGATCAAGTTTGGTAAAGAATTGGGTGCCACTCAATTCATCCAGGAGGTCATTAATGATAGGAATGGGAAATTTGTCTTTGATGGTTATTTTGTTGAGATCACAGAAGTCAGGACAGATTCTCCAAGAACCTTCTTTCTTCAGTACCATGATGACCGGAGAGGAGTAAGGGCTCATACTAGGATGGATGATGCTAGCAATAAGGAGGTCCTGGACTATTTTTTCAATTTCATTTTTTTGTGCAAAGGGGTGGCGATATGGATGTATATTGGGGGGAAGGCTTCTTGGGACAAGGGGAATGGAATGATCATGGACACCGCGGGAAGGAGGGAGTCCTTGGGGAGTGGAAAATACCATTTGATGTTTAGAAATGAGGGCTTGGAGGTCTTGGGGCACTGGTGGGGTCTATGTGGCTTGTATGGCATGGAGTTGGGCAATGACACCAGAATGACCTTTTTTGAGAAGTTTTTCCATGCGATGAGAATTTATGACCTCAGGTGAACCAACAATGATGCCTTGAAATTTATATTGGTGGCCTCCTTGGTTGAATTACATGGTTAAGTTCTGAAAATCCATGAGAATGGGACCCAAAGTCCATAGCCAGTCTACACCCAACACAATTTCACAATCGCCCATATCAATAGATAACATATGGGATTTTAGGTGGTAGTCACCGATTTGGAGACACACATTTTCACAGCGCCTGCCACATTTCATAGAACCACCATTGGCAATCATGATTTGGAAATTGTTGATAGCATGGATGCAGCAATGGGTTTCTTGGGCAATGTGGTGATGAATAAAATTGTGGGTGTTGCCACTATCAACCAGAATGATGACCTTTCGGTGCTTGATGTAACCGATTAACTTGAGGGTTTGGGGGGCAGAGAATCTGGTGAGAGCATTGAGGGAAATGATTGGTTCCACTTCGGGAGGGTCAGAGGGAGGGTTTATGTCAGTGATTTCTAGTGACTCGGGCAGAAGGGGAGTGTCAACATCCTCTTCCAGAGTATCCTCAGAGATGGTCATAAAAAAATTTTGTTCCTTACATTTGTGGCCTGGGAAATATTTGTCATCACAATTATAGCAAAGGCCTTTGAGTTGGCATTCATCCATTTCATCCCTCGTCAAATTTTGGATTTTTAATGGGGCAGAGGGAGTAGTGGGGTTTATTGGTTTAGGGCGAGGGATAAAAGAATGCTTATGGTTTTGAGAGGAAACAATTTGTTGTGCTTCTTTAGAATTTTTTGTAGCCTCCACCCAAGTCGTAGGTCGAGCCATGAGGACATGGGCCCGAATCTCCTTCTTGAAGCCACTGATAAAACACTCTCGAAAGAAAGCATCAGACATGCCCTCTGTTCGAAAATCCAGTTGCTCAAATGCATCTATGAAGTCTTTTACTTTGCTTGATTGCTTCAATTTTATCAAACAACCCAAATGGTTGGTGTCAGTGTCAAAACGTTCATAAATCTCAGTCACAAATTGGGTCCAAGCAATATACCCTTGATGGGAATTTTTTCTCCATTGCCACCATTGCCAGCATTCTTGATCTAGATGGAGAACACCATATCGAAGTTTGGCCAAGTCATCTGTAATGTTGTAGAGAGAGAAATAATGTTCCATTTGGGTGACCCAACCAGTGGGGTCCGAGCCATCAAATTTGGTTACATCCACCCGCAGAAGGCATATGTCCTGTTGAAAGTGATGGGGTTGAAAGGAATGGGAAGAAGTTTCACCTTCAGTCTTTTTATGTGCATCAAGAAAAGAGTCATCGGTAGGGATCTTGAGTTTGGTGCATAGTGATGCAAAGACAGATTCAAGCTGAGTGGTCAGTTCATGTTTGACTTCCACCATTGCGGAATGCACAACTACATTTACAGATGCATTTATGGATGCATCACGGGAGCCAATAGTAGCACTTAGTTGTTGCACTTCTTGTTGGGTCTCGAGAAAACTAGATTGCAAGGTGTTGAAGTGAGACTCTAGTTCTTGGCTACGGGTATGGGCCATGAGGATGGGTGAACTGAAAAGGGAGCGGACGAGGTCAAACGTTTTTGCAGAAAAATGATATAGATGAATGTGATAAGGGAGAAGAGATGAATCTAATGGAATAGGTCTCAAATAATGGTGAAAAAAATTTCCAGACTTTTTTTTTTTTTTTTTTTACAGTTGCAGGGTTATACTTTGGTCTGAAGAATGTTGCAGTACTAAAATCCCCAAATTATGAACCAGAGAGAAATGTGTATTTACTTAGCAACCCGAACACAGATGTGCAACAATAGATCTCGCCGGTTTAATTTGTTTATGTTTATGTTTATGTTCCCCAAGGGTTAGGTATTCAAGGGTTCTACAGACAAGGGTTTTCCCTGTGCTATAGCTCTCTGATATACGTGCAAGGTCCAACAGTAGTACTCGTCCCAATATCTTAGGGCACTAACTAAGGAGGATAGACCATACCCTTAGCCGTACTACCTGACTACCCAGGTACTAGAGAGTATCTTTCCGAGTGTTGTTCTCTGTGACACTATAGCAGTCCGGTGGCCAATAGGTTTATCTAAAGAGGGATTTAGGAAATCTAGGCCGATCCATACACAGGTCATATCTGATGTTGTACCACTCGAAGGGGTACCAACAGGGGTTACAAGGGTGGCCAACAGATGTGCACTTAAGAACCACTTGTATTTCCTGCGTGTATGAATCCCTCAACCGCGGGTTTATGCACGTAATGACAGATCTCTGTGGCTTAAATACACCGGAATACGTCTCTACCTTGAAAACAAATACCCACAATTTTTGCCAAGGAAAGTGCTCTAATACCACTTGCAAGATACCAGATATATAAAATATGAAGAACAAAAATAAAATGCTAGAAATGGCAGAATAACAGTAAAATATCCAACATAATCTTCACAATACACAGAAATGATATAATAATAGCAATAGAAATAACACTTTGATTCAGAAAGCAATGTTCACGGGCCTCTTTGAGGAGGAAACCTCTAATTGAGTAGAGCTCTGTTACAATAATCTCCAAGCTAGGGTTCTCATACCGTCAACCCTTATTTATACTAAATATGTCTATTAAGAGAAGCATCTAGAAGAAGATCCTTCTAGAAGTGGAAGCTTCTATTAGGTCTTCTTACATCCACCTTATTATATTTTATTGAAAGGCCTTATTAATATTGACCTTTATTACATCCGAATACATTGATCTACCAATGTGTAGGTTAGGACCTTAACAATGAATGTAGAATTGGGTGATGATGGCACCTATTCCATCAAAGTATTTGGATCAACATCTTTTCAACTTCAGTCAGTTAATGTATTTCATATTGAAGAAATTATTTGTGTTCCTCAATTAAAGAAAAATCTTATCTTAGTTGCAGTTATAGAAAGAAAAGCATACTTCGTAGCCTTCTCCAAAGGAAAGGCTCTTATGTGGCCCTCAAATTAAAGTACAAGCTCAACCATGACAATCAAAGCTCAAGAAGGTGGAAGTTACAAAGTCACTAGTCAAGTTATTCAAGCATTAGCTCATGATATAATCAACCCCTGTGAACTATCGAACAAAAGGTTTGGACATCTCAACTATAATTCTCTCCCAGGTTTGCAAAACATGGTAAGAGGTATGCCAATTTTTTCGTTTGAGCATGATAGTATTTGTAGAGTTTGTGCTCTTGGTAAAAATACAAAAAAAGCTTACCCTCATAGTAATAGAAAAAATAATGGTACATTAGATCTTATTCATTATGATATTTGTCAATATATGACTGCTCTGTCTATGAATGGTTTTCTTCATTATATCATTTTTATTGATGATTCTTATCATAAAAATTGGATTTATTTTTTGAAAACTAAAGATGAATCTTTCAGTAAATTTCAATATTTTAAGAAACTTGTTGAGAATCGGACAGGTAGACACATCTTTTTTTTAAGAATAGACAATGGAAAAGAATTTGACTCCCACAAGTATGATGATCTTTGTCAGGCTTATGGGATTAAGAGGGACCTGATTGTGCCTTATAGTTCTTAGAAAAACAAGGTTGTAGAAAGAAAGATCAAGAAAATTTCTAAAGAATCCAAATCCATGATGTATGATCAGAATCTTTCGTTGTCTCTTTGGATCGAAGCTACAAGCCCTGCAGTCTATATTCATAACACGTGTCCTCATAAAACCCTTGAAGATAAAACTCCAGAAGAAGTTTTCACCGGCAAGAAGCCTTCATTTGACCACTTGAGAATTTTTGGTAGTCATGTCTACATTCATGAACCAAAAGAAAACAGGACTAAGTTAGAGCCCTCTGGAGAGAAAGGCACTTTTGTGGGATGTAATGAGACCTCAAAATCATATCAAAACTATGTACCAAGGAAAAAGTTTATAGAGGTTAGTAGAGATGTGACCTTGCACGAGGAAGCAACCTTTCTTCATTCCAGAGAACTTCCATATGATAAAGAGGAGTAGGAAGCTCCATATCCATATCCTTCAGACTCACCACTTTCAGATGAATATAGGGATGAGGCTAGAGATCCTTTAGTGGATCCCATAATGGATTTTGTTGAGTTTCCCTTAGAGAAACCTCCTATCAAAGTTAAGCCATCATGGTGTATTGAAATATTAAAAGAAGCATAAAAGCATGAAACACCTAACAATACCTTTAGAGAAAGAAAGAAACCAAATAAATACTTAGGTCTAATAGCTCAATTGAATCTTGTGATTGACTCAGAACCTTCCACTTTTGAAGAGGCCTCCAAACATAAAGTGTGGAAGGATGACATGATGGAAGAGTACAAGTCAATAGTGAAGAATGATGTATGGGAAGTGTTCCCAATATTTCAAGGAAAATCAATAGTAAACTCTAAATGGATTTACACACTAAAGCATACAACATATGACAATGTTGAAAAATTCAAAGCTATATTTGTGGCTCATGGCTTCTCTAAAAAAAAAGGAATTGATTATGAAGAGATCTTTTCTCTTTTTTCTAGGTATACCTCTATCAGAATCATCATCTCTCTTTCTTCAGTTTTTTATTGGAAACTTCACCAAATGGATGTTAACATTGCCTTTCTTAAAGGTGAAGTTGATAAAGAGGTTTATATCGATAATCCTAAGGGTTTCATGATCCATGAGAAATAATCTCATGTCTACAAACTCAAGAAATATTTGTATACATTGAAACAAGCTCTGAGAACTTGGTATGGAAGAATTGACAGTTTTCTTCAAAGTCTTGGGTTCTCCAAGAGTACAGCAGATCCTAATCTTTATATAAAGATTGTGAAGAATAATCATGTTATATTGGTTTTATATGTGGATGATTTGTTCCTTACTAGAGAGGAACTTGTGATAGCTCATACTAAGAGGGATTTATCAGCAAAACTTCAAATGAAGGACTTGGGTCTTATGCATTACTTTCTTGGCTTAGAGGTGTGGCAGAAACCTGGTGAGATCTTTCTCTCACAAAGTAGGTATGTATTTGATGTAATTCGCATATTTGGGATGTTGGACTGTAATTCCATGACCACACCTATGATTTATAACCTAAATAAGTTACATGATGAAGCTACAGGTTCAGATACAGAAGAGCCTGCCATATATCATCATATTTTTGGGTCCTTGATGTATCTAGTACACATCAGACCAAACATTTGTTATGCAATTAATTCCCTCAGTCGGTTCATGTGTATATCGAAACAAATTAATATGGTCGTTGCTAAACATATTCTCAGATATGTCTAAGGGACCATAGCCAATGGGATCAAATACACTTCCAGTGGAGGTGCAATGCTTCATGGCTATACCGACTTAGATTGGATGAGCAGTAAAGTGGACCAGAAGAGAACTTCTATATATTGTTTCAATTAGGGTTAAACTATGATCTCATAGTCCAACACGAAGCATGGATCCATAGCCCAAATCAATGTAGAGGAAGAATACATTACTACAAGTGCTTCCAGTAGAGAAGCAGTGTGGCTCAAAAAGATACTCTCAAATTTGTTCAGTGTTGAGTTGAAACGCACATTAATTCACTATGATAACCAGTTGTATTAATCTATCTAAGAATATTGTGTTTCATGACAGATAGAAACACATTAAGATGATATATCACTATGTTTAGGACATGGTGCAGAAGACCGTTCTCAATATTCAGCATGTTCTAACGGTGGAACAAACTACATATATTTTGACCAAGCCTCCCTCATTGACAAATTTTGTGTACTTTCGAGACACAATTAGTGTTGTTTAGAATGTATCTCTTTTTGATAGGGAGTTTTTAAATTAAATAGCTCCAAGAGAAATTCTTCAGGAGGATGGAATAAGAACCTAGCTAAGATCCAGGGCCCCGAGAACACTCTTGGAGTTCTTGGTCTAGGACCAAGAAGTTAGAGCCATGGAAAAATACCCTAGTGAGGGCCCCTAATGTATTGTTGGGGTTCTTGGTAAAGGACTAAGAATTTTGATGATGTATGTCCCTAGATGTGTTCTAGAGCCCCTGGATGTGTTCCAGGGAATCCTTGTTTGGTTCTTGGATTGATACTTGGTTGTGTACCTTGGTGGATAATACCCTAGTGGTTATCTAGGGCCCTGAGATGTGTTCTGGGGTATCCTGGTCTGGGACCAATAAGTTCTTGTTTAAATACCAAGACAAGATGATGTGTGATCTTATTCTCTCCCATGATGGTCCATGAGACCTAAGAGAAGTTAAGAAGAAGGACATCATCATAGCACTAACCTTCCTCTTATGTTGGGATGATAAAATATTATAAGTTATCATGAGACTTATGTAGACATATTTTCATTGAATAAGACCCCTTTGACTTTGTCTTGTTGCATCCCCTTTCTTGAGCCACATCCTTCTTAATTTTTATGTGGAGTATTTTCTAGTCACCTTGACTTGTTTACTTTTTGATTAATATTTTTATGATTAAAATATTAATTATCTTATTTAATTTTATTATTGGGTTTTAGTTAACCCTAACCCCTGCCAAAACTATATAAGGAAACCTCACCCCTCAGTCTCTCACTCATTGTTTCTTCCTCAAACACTTCTTGGTCTAAAATTAGCTATGGCTCTCTTGTTTTGATTGTTATTGTGGTGTGGCCTCCCTTTCAGATCATTTTTCTCTTCCTGCGGCCTCCTTGGATAGAACTTTGTTGGGTGCGGCCTCCTTGGGTTTTCTCTCTCTGGATGGTTTGGAGTTTCTTTTACTGGTGTAGGGGACAGTTTCCCTAGATATGGTCTCCTCTTAATGTTTAAAGTGGTGTTTCCCTCTCCTCTTTTTGTCTAAGTGATGAGGCCCTCTCCTCTTGCTATCTATTAGGGTGTGGCCCTCCTCTTAGGAGGTCCCTTGTTGGTTTAGGGCCGTGACCACCCTCCTCTTATCCTCTCCATGTTGACGCTAACTCCCTTAGTTGCTTCTAATATCTCTTATTGTCTTCTACTGATACTTTGATGTTGCGACCACCTGTGCATGGTACCTACATCCTTTACGATTTTTGTTGAGACAACCCTACATTTTTTTTGTTGTAGCAGCCCCTCCTTTTCAATAGATTTTTGTTAAAGGTTGCTAGTGGTTTGTTGGTTGGTTTTCCTATCTACCTAAAGTTCTACTTGGAAAATATTGTTCACATATATCATGATGAGATCTACCCCTGAGGTATGAACCATGATCATTATATCTTTTTTTGAGCATACAAAAAAGAGGACAACAATAAGTACATGAGGTAAATCTATTCTTTGTTTTTGGCTAAGGTAATGCTCAGATTTTCTTTTCTAATGTTAAAATATGTTATTTGTTGAAGTAAATGTTCATATTTGTTTTCTTTAGTAATGTTCAAATCCATTTTATTATTTTTTTGATTGGTTTACTTTAGAATTTTGAATTTATTATTGAGCTATATCTATTGTATTAAATAAAATTAAAAGTTATTTATGCTTCTAGTTTACCCTTGAATTTATAACAACTTGTGTCATTGTCTTCCCAAGGGTAAACACTCCTTTATTTCCCTTTCCCACTCACCAAGCTAGTCCCTCATCTATAATCGACAAAGATTTCACTAGAGAGTTCCAAATAATAGAGCAATTGATTGTTTCCTTAGGGGCTTTCTAATCCAATCGTCCAACTAGCATGGATTGACGTATTTATGAATAAACACTTTTTTCCAAAGGATTTATGTATAAATTAGTCTCCAACATAATTTTGCAGAGAGACTCGTTGAAGAGAGATGGATTTTTTTTAAGCCCCAACCTCCCAATACTTTGGGGGCCACTAGAACATCCCATTTGACCCAAGGAATTACAAAGTGGTCCTTTTTTTCATCCCATAGAAATATGAAGCAAATATGTCATATCTTCTCCAATGTACCTTTTGATATCCAAGCTAATGAAGTCTAATACACTCATATTGCTTACATAATTGATTTGACTAATACTAATAGATTATGTCTTTTATTTTTGTTCATATTTATAATTTCGTTTTCTTTATATAATATTTATTTAAAAAAATAGTTAAATAATATTATTATTTTTTAATAAAAAATTTAAAACACTTTCTAAGCATTCAAGAAAACTAGTTGAGACGGTATTAGTTAAAATCTAACAATGTTAAACTCCCTGTTAAACTTGGAACCAAACGGTGATTTATATTAAAATGAGAGAGTGGAGTATTACACACATATAATAGTGTCAATTACAATATTAAATTAATGTAATGAATAAATATAAATACAACAAGATTGTATAAACATAGACAAACTATCTTGATCACAGAATCAACCAACTGAGACAATATCTCAACCACACACTAAAATAGGAGAAAACTTAGTTCAACCAATTTTCTCAAATCCAACAATATCCTATATAATAAACGAAGGTAAACATTATCTCTAAAACTCCCATTTAGTGTTTATATTTTGATTTATTCTCCTTTTACTTGTTCATGTTTGTTGTGTTGGTCTTTGTTTGATTCATGTCCTCATCTTCATCTTATGACTTCAGATGGCTTAATGAATTATCTTCACTTAGGATTTCTTCATTATGGGAATCATATTCAAACTTGGGGCATCTTCCTCTTGTAACTACATAAATTGTTTACAACAAACAATTGAACATTAATGTCCGTATAAAAAAGAATGCATCTCTTGAGATACATGGGTACCAGCCACTGTACTAGCCAGTTATGTAGAAATTATTTTCCCCTACGTGGTTCATCAATATATTAACTTCTATCATAACTTGGTCCTGTACACTCTGATATTTTTCCATCTCACATTCTTCTCTGAATCGAAGACTATAGTTTCGTCAAACTTCAACAAGCTTAGGCTACATGTGTTGGATTATTGAGAGGGAGGGGTGAATCAGTAATAGCATAATTATAATCTTTTTTCTTCAAATGTTATATCAATGTAGAATTATTATCCAATAATGAGCGTTAAGAAATAAACAATCACACACATACACAGTACACCAGTGTTTTACGTGGAAACCCAAATCCGTAGAACACCACATAATGTTTTTTCTTATATGTCTTGAAGAATTACATTCATTGGAAGCACCAAATTCCTTTGTTTTCTAGCTACAACCGGAAAGAGGCTCCAAACCCCTAGTTTCTCAGGCTACAACCTAAGGGAAGCTCCAACTCCCCAATTCTCTGGCTACAACCAAAAGGAGGATACAACCCTTAATGTTCTCCGACTACAATCGGAAGGCGGCTACAACCACTTGTCTTTGCCCCGTCCTGCCACCCTGAAGTAGAAGGATAATGATGGAACCATTGTCACACTATCACTGTGAGATATACCACTATAAACCTGTACCAATCAATTTGAACCATGCATCAACCATGCATCAACCTGTACCTCAACCTGTAATCAACCTGTACCATAAACAAGTGCATCAAATATGCACCAACCTATAATCAACCTGTACCATAAAAAAGTGCATCAAACCATGTACCAAGTATGTACCAATCATGTGTCAACTACTCATCAACTATGACTCATCAATATGTACCAACATCATCAACTATACACCGCATGTATGTGTGCCAACTCATCAACTACTTGTCTCAACCATGTACTCAACATGTACCACAACCAAAATCCCTCATCAATTTCATCATCCAAATCTAATTTGTAGCTCTGTAATATACCTCATGTATATGATCACATTCCTACAAACCTTCCTTAACTTTAAAAACAAGAGACTAGCATTTTCATCAAACTTTTCTTTAGTCTCACATGCCTAGTTTTAGATTAGTCAACAACCCTAACTTGAAGTAATCATAACTTTGAACCTGTAATGTATAAATATCTAAAACTGACACAAAATATTATTCAGTGTGTTTTATGAAATGCCTCCAAGTGTCACTACTTGAAACCTCTCATAAAAGGAGTTATAGCAAAAATGACATACCTTGTTGAATTCTATCTTATTCTAGAGAGCGACTGTGTAGAGCATGACCCGCACAAAATATTTGATGAATTGATATGAAACTATTACAATGTATACTAAATATTGTTCCCTAACCAAAACATTTGATCTCATAGAATTTGGATCTGTTATGAAGAAGTTATGACGTTTTTACCCGAAACACCTGATTTTGACTAGTTTCAGGACTGGCCACAAACCCTATTTTCCACGTAGTGTAACTCCCAAAATACAACGACCCATAAGATGAATTTTTACCATAGATACTTGGATGTGTTTTCTCACTTGCATAGAAATTTCACAGTCTGAATCATTATAGAAAATAATTTATAGTGAAAATGGTGAGATGACCTGTAAATAACATACCTTAGAAAGCACCATCAAAAGAATTTATCCTTCCTTGCATTTCCGCCTTCTTTTCTTCACCTTCACTCAGAATTTCAGTTTATATATCCTTGGTTACCTCAGGCACATATATATATTCAATATTCTCAAGTGTGATTCAAATGAGAGAGCCTTGCCTCTTATTTATACTCTCCAAGTAGCTTCCTTAAAAACATCTTCTAGGTCACTTGGCCCAGTTTCCTCATTTGAGGGTTTGGTCCACTTCTAATTTCTCCATTAAATTTATTATTGAAATAATTTATTTTTTATTCACTTTGAATTATAATACACTCATCACTTCACTTTATTATCTACCTTTTAAAATCTCTTAAACCACTTTGACTACTTTGACCTTTTGGGGCTTCTAGATGACATATGAGGGTCCTCCAACTTCATAAGTCCATAACTCTCAAACCGTGAGGGGTTATGTGACGTTCTACATACCACCAGGAATGGCATGACATGTACTATCCATATATAAAACTATTATCTGAAAATATATCATAACTCATACTATTACCCATCAAACAAACTTGGGCCCATTACCCAAACCTGGGTTCTCCAACTTCTCATGGCCATAACTCTCTAACCGTAAGAATTATGTGACGTTCCACATACCACCAGAAATGACATGACAAGAACTATCCATCTAGGATATTTTCCCTAACAAATTCACTTTCCTTCATCTCATTATTCCACAATTAAGCATGGGTTCTCTTACTCCACAAAGCGTTTTCCCGTGAGGGCTTTCACCATAATGGGACCACATTGGAGTTCATCCATATTTACTTCTTATCAACCATGAAAAAACAATAATGAATCATATTTACATCAAACAATATTGGGTCCATTACCCAAAACTTTGTGCTACAGGGCTTTCTTCAAGGGTTTACATCAATGACAACCAACCTTAATCAACAATCTCCCCCTTTGGCATTGATGGAAACAATCTAATGCAATACTGAAATCATATCACTCATGCTCCCCCTAGAACTATGCCTTTTTCCTCTGTATCTAATAAATCTTCTCCCACTGGAACCGTGTCTCTATCCTCTGCATCTGATAAATCTTCTCCCCCTGGAACCATGCCTCTGTCCTCTGCATCTGATAAATTTCTCCACTTTTTTCATCAATGGAAAAGGTATCTTTCAATCCGAGGCTGCTCCCTCTGATAGACTGTCCTCTTATGGTGATTCCTCATGTACATATAATACATATAAGATAAGCATTCAAAAATCATTCATTTTTGAAGTAAAAATAACTCCAAGTCTTTGGTGAAGATATTCAAAGGATTCTCGTGGAAGTGGTTTTGTAAAGATGTATGCCACTTGTTCTTTTGTGCCCACATACTCAACTCTGATGTTCTTTTCTACAACCTGTTTCCGTAGAAAGTGATACTTGATTGGAATGTGCTTCATCTTGGAGTTCATCACTGATTTTTTTGAGATATTGATGGAACTTGTATTATCACAATATAATGGAATGGGCTCATCATACTGAACTTATATATCTGTCAAAGTTTGTTTCATCCAAAGAACCTGTGTATAACATGTTGTTGCTGAAATATACTCTACCTCGGCTATATATAGAGATACCGATGATTGTTGCTTGCTTAGCCATGATACCAAAAACTTATCTAAGTAGAATGTTGTTCCACTAGTGCTTCGTCAGTCATCAATACAACCTGCCCAATCTGCATCTGTGCACGAAATAAGTGATAGATCTTTTCCTTTTGGATACCATAATCCAAACTCTTATGTTACTTTGAAATATCTGAAGATCCTCTTTACTGCTAATACATGTGATTCCTTTGGTGCTGCTTGAAATCATGCCACCTGTCCAACTGCCTACATTACATCTAGTCTGGATGCTATCACATATAATAGGATGCCAATAATTGACCTATATTGCCTCTGATCTGTAGACTTTGAATCATCATCTTTTCTCAACTTACAATTGGTTTGCATGTGAGTGATAACTGGTTTGCAATTTTCCATTCTGAACCTTTTTAGCATTTCTCTAATATACTTGGTTTGAGAAATAAAAATTCCTTAGTTTCTTTGATGTATATAAAGTCCTAGAAAGAAGGATAGTTATCCAAGTAACGACATTTCAAATTCATTCTAAATGTCTTTTGCAAATTTCTGGCTTAACCTGTCATCATCACTACCAAAAATAATATCATCAACATAAACTTCAATTAATAAAATATTACCTTGACTTACCTTGATGTAGAGGTTGTTGTCTGCACTTCCTTTTCTGAACCCTGCCTACTGCAGATACTTATCTAGTCTAGAGTACCATGCTCTAGGAGCCTGTTTTAGACCATACAAGGCCTTCTTTAAATTACACACATAGTCTATGTTCTCTAACAAATAAAATCCTTCTGGTTGTTCAATGTAGACTTCTTCTTCAAGTTCCCCATTCAAAAAATATTATTTTACATCCATCTGATATACTTTAACATTTTTGGAGCATGCATAAGCTAAAATAAAATGGATTGCTTCCATTCTGGCAACTGGGGCAAATGTCTCTTCAAAGTCGATTCCTTCAATCTATGCATATCCTTTACATACCAATCTAGCTTTGTTCCTTGTAACCTGTCCATCTTCATTCAATTTACTCATGAAAACCCATTTTGTGTTGATCACATTTTTAGTCTTTGGTCTTGGAACCAATTCCCAAGTGTCATTTTTCTCTATTTGATCCAATTCTTCATCCATAGCCTTATTCCAAAATTCATCTTTGCTGGCTTCTTCAAAACAGTTTGGTTCAATTGTAGATAAGAGTTCTAGGTGTGTTTGTTCTAGTGAACAGAATTTTCTTCTATTCTCAACTTCTACATCTTTGTTTCCAATAATCTGATCTAAAGGATGATTCTTCTGTACTCGTTTGCTAGGTGTCTTTGGAGATACTTGTTGAACTTTCTCTTCTACTTCTGTCGGATTATCTTCATCTTCATATTCCTCTTCTTCTTCTTTTTCATATTCTTCTTCAAAAAGTTGTTCCATTGATTTGTTTTCTTCTTTCTTTGATTCTGGTCTGCCTGTTTCATCAATTGTTACGTTGATGCTCTCCACAACTTTGCTTAATCTTAGATTGTAACACTTGTATGCTTTCCTTGTACTTGAGTAACCAACAATTATTCCTTTGTCCACACGAGATTCAAACATTCTCATTCTTCCATCTTCTCTTTTGATGTAGCATTTGCTTCCAAAAACTCTGAAGTGCTTCACATTTGCTAGTCTTCCTTTCCATAGCTCATAGGGAGTTTTATTAGTGTTGTTTCTGAGCGTTACTCTATTTTGAATGTGAACTGCTATATGCACTACCTGTGTCAAAAAATATCTTTCAACTTTGAATCCATTATCATTGATCGAGCCATTTCTTGTACTGTCCTGTTCTTTCTTTCAACAACTCCATTCTGTTGAGGTGTCCTAGTGACAGAGAATTGACTTTTTATTACATGATTGCTGCAATAGTCCATAAATTAATCTGAGGTGAATTCTCCTCCATTATACAATCTTAATCATTTGATTTTTAAATCCATCTCATTTTCAACCATTTCCTTATACATCTTGAAATTTTCAAAAGCTTCTGATTTGTTCTTGAGAAAGCAAACTGCAGTCATTCTTGTATAATCATCAACTAATAACATAAAGTATCTCTCACATTTTAAGACTTTTGTTGTAGTTGGTCCAACTAGATTAGTATGCACAATTTCCAGTGGTTTTGTTGTTGAATATTCCTTTGATTTGAACCTGGTCTTTGTTTTCTTTCCTTGTTGGCAATGCTTGCATAAAGTGTTGGTTGGTTTCATGATCTAGGGCATTTCTCTGACTGTTTCTCTTTTGTTGACTTTGACAAGGTTATCAAAATGCATGTGACCCATTCTTCTGTGCCATAGCCAACTTTCATCTTCCTTTCCTAGACAACAGTTTTCATTTCCAATTTCGCTTAACACATATGTGTTTCTTGAAGTTCTTGTATTTCTAGCGACTAATTTCCCCGAACCTTCTTTTCTTATCTCACACTTTTGTGAATCGAAAGTAACTTTATGACCTTGGTCACACATTTGACTCGCACTTAAAAGATTATGTTTCATATCTTCTACTAGTAGAACATTTTATTCCTTTTCATCCTTCTTCCCAATTCGGACTGTTCCTTTTAAAATGATTTTGCATGAATCATCATTTCCAAAGGAGACTGATCCATCTCTTTCCTTTCGTAATGTAAGAAACTTGTCTCTATCACATGTCATGTGTTTTGAACATCCATTGTCAACATACCAACAACGTTTCTTATGTTTAGCTTGTAGAGTGATTTTTCATTCTTCATTGCTATACTGATCTTGCTTTCTTATCCATGTCATTTTTTGAGGTTCTTGTTTGTGACTCTGTTGAGGTTCTTTAGGAGGGACTGTCATTCTGCAATTTTTGGCCATGTGTCCAAAATTGTTACATTTGTAACA
>ML780346.1:283790-335250 GCA_009831015.1 Picea engelmannii
ATCAAAAACTCAGGAAGAAGACCTTGGAGGTTGTTGAACACCTCAGGAGGCAAGGCTGTGTGGGAGAAGACGCAGTTGCAGATAGAATCTCTGAGAAGTTCTATGAAGCTCTGCCAGGTGGGAATTGAGCCCGTGCAAGGAGTGTACAGAGGAAGGAACTCTGCTGTGAGTTCAAAGAAATAGAATTACTGAGTATTCTGAGGAGCTCTGCCAGGTGGGCATTGAGCAGGTGTAAAGGGTGCACAGAGGGGACAGAACTATTGAAAGTTATGTGAAGAAAGAACTCTGCCATAAGGTCATTGAGACAGTGTGTAGACAGGAACAGGAGAAGAAAAGAACTCTTTGAGTTCTAGAACTAGAGGAAGTATCCATTTAAGAACCTTCATAGGGTTACTGAACAACCTGAAAGGCTTAGCAAGAAGTTTCTTGAGCGAAAGATAGGTCAGGAAGCAATTTATTCTCCATCTGAGGGAGAAGAAGGACAAAATCCCTTAGGGGTCTAAGTGTTTGCAAAATATCAGGATGGATAGCACTAGCAAGTGCATCTGAAGACTCTACAAGGAGTGCAGGAGTCAAAAGAATCCTTCAAGGATTCAAAAGGAGATAAAAGCTCAGGAAGGGCGGCGTTTCATACGCGCGGCGAGGCTCAAAGTCAAGGAGATCACAGAGAGGAGCAACAAAGTCTGAGACCTTTGAGAGAATTTGAAAATTCTTCCAAGTGAAGGAAGAAGGCGCGTGCATGCTCAGGAGGGAGCAACAAAATTCGTCAGATCGGCTGAAAAAGAAGATCTAGATCATTGATTTCACGTCTAGAGAGTGCGCATAGGAGAAAATGATCTTAGCTGTCAGATATAGATCAGATGCCTGACACCCATCGGACCAGCAGAAGTTGCGAGGGATTTAACCTCTTAAGCAGGAGGAAGATACCGATGAGAGGTGAAGGCATCAGGATATCGACACTCAGAGAATCAAAGTTCTCGAGGTCGAAGAGATCGGGACCTTTCAGGCCCCGAATGAGCGAGGAAGAATCTGAGTTGTCTGTCTAAGGAAGGACACATGGCAGCGATTAAGCGCCACTGGGGGTCATCCATCGGTCAATCGGGATTCAGAATATCGTGAGTCCCATGGACAGGAATTCCAAGCATTTTAGAATCATGAAACGCGATACCCCAATAAAGGGAACAACTCTATTGTGGGGGCTAGTTGTCAGTGCGTCGGCCTTTCAAGCCTATCGAAGAATCAAGAGTTGTGGGGACAAGGAGTCCGTGTATTTTGACATTGAAAACCCTGAAACCCCGACGAGGGTTAGGGCTATGGTCATATGGTAGCAGGTCGTATTGGCCAGGAGCTGAGCCAAGAGGGCTAACGCGTAGGGAGCGTTTCGGGATTCAGCAGATCGCGGGTCCCGTGAATATAAACATTTCGACATCGAAAACCCTAAAACCCTGACGAGGGGTAAAGTTGTGCTCACAAGGTGATGGTCACGTGGACCAGGGCTGAGCCGGAGGCCAACTAGTCAAAGGCACATCAAGGATTGTAGGATCGCGAGTCCATGGGACATGTGCATATTGACATTGTGAACCCCAAAAATCTGATAGGAGAAAACCTGACAAGAGTATATGGCTGCGGACACAGGGATAGTGGTCGTGTGGACCAGGAGCTGAGCCAGGAGGGCTAGCAAAAGTCCAAGCATGTCGGGGATCAGAGGATCGTGGATTCTGGGAGAAATGGATTCATGCACTTTGGAACTCCGAAGTCTGAGACCTTGAAAAGGAGGTAAGGCCATGGTCACGGAGGCAGTGGTCACATGGTGAGAGTCTAGCTTGGATGGGTAGCAAGTAAAGGCATGCATCGGTAATTCAAGGATCGAGAGTTCAAAAATTTAGGAACTCCCGATACGAAAAGTTAGAAACCCCGAACCCCGATGCTGAGTCAGGGATAACCATGGTAACATGTTGAAGGCCATGAGGGAGTTAAAGGACCTGTGGATCGGGTTGTAGCAGTGATTCCCAAGGGAATCCCAGGAGCTGCTTCGGCTGTCCAGAAAGGGACTGTGAATGATCCTGTGAGCGGGCATTGGAGGAGGTATCTCTCGCCTGCATCAAGTGGTATCAGATCCTGAACTTCATCTGTATATTTCAGGTGAAGAGAGAGGAGAGCAGAAGGAAGACAAAGTTGTTGAGGACTCTGTAAGGACTTGTTTGTAGGTAGGTAGTAGTCCATAGACAGTGAGGGAGACTGTAGGAGAATGAAGCTGGACATACTCAAGATGCAGAGTGATAGCAGCAGGTTTTCCAGGGAGGTAGACAGGGTCAGCACGATGGTTACTGAAGACCATAGGCATGCTAGGAGGAAGAAAAGCAAGGCAGAAAAGCTTGCAGAATTTGATAAAGAAATGACTAGAGACCTCTATGAATTAAAGGCAGACATAGAGAATTTCGAACTGCATATGCGGCAGGATGAGGATGAGACAGATGCGTGATTTTCCCATGAAGAAGGCAAAAGAAAAATGGCCAGTCAAGGAGTTGATGGTCAGAGGGTAGTGCAGGTTGTTAAAGAGATGGTTGAGGTACGCTGAAAACCTCAAGGCCATAGAGGAAAAGATGATTTATCACTGTGATCCAGAGACTGGGAGAGGTCTCGATGATGAAGAATTTAAATGGGGATCAACTAAGGATCTCAAGGACTGCCAGGAGGGCAGAGTAGAAATTCCCGTTTTCCAGGAGGGCAGAGTAGAAATTCCCATTTGCTAGGAGGGCAACAAATTGAGTTCACTGCGGGATCTCATGGACTGTTAGGAGGACAGCCAGGGAATTTCACATTTCCAGGTGGGCAATGATATGAGATCATTGTGGGATCTCAAAGACTGCCAGGAGGGCAACAGAAGCACCTTAAACTTTCAGGTGGGCAGAGATGAAAATTTGGGACCATATGAAAGTCTCATGGACTTGGTGGAGAGTTTAATTCAGCAAGGAGTGTTGATGAAGATGGGATCGATCGATCTCATAGTTTTCCAGGAAGGAAGCAGGGACATCCCATATTTCCAGGTGGGTAGGGATGAACAAGTAAGTTTTGATCAGTCTGAGGAGCTGACAGAGTAGGTGAGATTGTCTGAGGGTCTCAGAAATACAGAGGTGAGCTTGGATCAGCATGTGCAGTTGATAGAGGAAGCATAAAATGAGCATTCTGAGGAGTGCCTCAACATATTTAGCCAGGAAGATGAAAGAGTTGTAGCATTGGAGCTAGTAGCAAAGGAAGCCAAAGAGCAGGTAGGTAAAATTATTACTCCATGGGAGATGGAGCTAGAAATGATGGAGGATTGGTTGAACAATCCAGGGCCAGCAAGAGAACCGACAGAGGTTGAGCTGTCAGGGAAGGTGACTGAACAGAAGGCCAGTCAGGAAGAGACTGCAGAGTTGAAGTCTGTAGCAAAGTGGCAAATTGAGGCCACAGATGAAGATGAAGAAGGAAGCATGGGAGATCATAGTGATCTTCCCAATGGCCAAAATTTTTTGCAGCTGAGGAGACTGCAAGAATAGGGCCAGCCATGGGAGCAGCTGGACAAAGTGATCGAGGAAATCAGGAAGCTAATGTTGGGGTTAGCAAGAACTGCCAGCAAGGAGAGGCTGGGCAGAGAAGAAGCAGTAGTAGCAGTGCAACAGAGGCAGCAACAGCAACAGAATGGAGCAGATGGGAAGCTCCAGATATTTGTTTGGGATCCAGGAGGATTTCCAACAGCTTAGAGGGGAAGCGCATGAGCAGGAGCTCATGATTTTGTAGCTGAGGAGTTTGATGCAGGAGCATCTCTCCACATCAGCCAGCTAGCCAGCTAGCCACGTCAGCGCGCATGCATTCAAAGGTTGAAGAGAGGCACAACCTCATTTAAAATTTAAATTTGAATTGAATGTAAATTAAATTTTTAGGTTGGTGATCCATGGAAGTTGTGCCTTTGTGCAGGCTGTAGATAAGATCGGCTTTAAATGCTAGATCGGCTGAGATCTAGATCCAGGTGTTGGACTAGACAACCATTTATTGTAATTGAATAGGGTAGGTAGACTTGGAGGGAAGAGATCGATGAGCCCCTTAGGTAAAAGAGATTTTGATATCTCATTTTGAGTAAGTATGGTTGTAGGAGGATAGCCAGAGAGATCTCAGTAACACCATTGTAAATTCAGGCATTTGCCATTGTTAATAAAACATAGCAGTTTTTCCTGCAATTCTGTATGTTATGTGAATGTCTGTGTGTGTTCCATTGTATGTTGTAGATGTATACTATAGTTGTGTATTTGCATGGAGTTTGTGTGATTTCAGGCGAAGGTCTTTGAGGCTTCATGCCAAGAGGGTGTGACAGAACGTTGCGGGTTCTGAGGGCCGTGCACAGAGGATGCACTTCTGAACTCTATGGAGTCAGACAAAGACGTGTTGTAGCATAGAAACTGAGATCAACAACTCAGGAGGAAGACCTTGGAGGTTGTTGAACACCTCAGGAGGCAAGGCTGTGTGGGAGAAGACGCAGTTGCAAACTGAATCTCTAAGAAGTTTTGTGAAGCTTTGTCAGGTGGGCATTGAGCCAGTGCAAGGAGTGTATAGAGGGAGGAACTCTACTGTAAGTTCAAAGAAATAAAATCATTGAGGATTTTGAGGAGCTCTGCTAGGTGGGCATTGAGCAGGTGCAAAGGGTGCATAGAGGGGACAAAACTGCTGAAATTTCTGTGGATAAAGAACTCTGCCAAAAGGGCATTGAGATAGTGTGCAGACATGCACAGGAAAAGAAAAGAAATCTTTGAGTTCTGGAATTGGAGGAAGTATCCATTTAAGGACCTTCATAGGGTTACTGAACAACCTGAAAGGCTCAGCAAGAGGTTTCTTGAGTGAAAGATAGGCCGGGAGGCAATTTATCCTCCATTTGAGGGAGAAGAAGGACAAAATCCCTTAGGGGTATGAGTGTTTGCAAAATATCAGGATGGATAGAACTAGCGAGTGCATCTAAAGACTCTGCAAGGAGTGCAGGAGTTGGAAGAATCCTTCAAGGATTCAAAAGGAGATAAAAGCTCAGGAAGGGCGACGTTTCATACATGCGGCGAGGCTCAAAGTCAAGGAGCTCATAGAGAGGAGCAACAAAGGCCGAGACCTTTGAGATAATTTGAAAATTCTTCCAAGTGCAGGAAGAAGGCATGTGCATGCTCAGGAGGGAGAAACAACAGTCATCCGATCGGTTGAGAAAGAAGATCTGGACCGTTGATTTCACATCCAGAGAGTGCGCACAGGAGAAAATGATCTGAGTTGTCAGATCTGGATCAGATACCCGACAACCATCGGACCAGCAGAAGTTGTGAGGGAGTTAACCTCATAAGTAGGAGAAAGATCCTGACAAGAGGTGAAGGCATAGGGATATCGACACTTGGAGAATCAGATTTCTCGAGGTCGAAGAGATCGGGACCCTTTAGGCCCCGAATGAGTGAGGAATAATCTGAGTTGTCTGTCTGAGGAAGGACACATGGCAGCAATCAAGTGCCACTGGGGAAATTTCTGATAGGGGGTCGTCCATCGGTCAATTGGGATTCAGAATATCGCGAGTCCCGTGGACAGGAAGTCCAAGCATTTCAGAATTGCGAAACACGATACCCCAATAAAGGGAACAACTCTATTGTGAGGGCCAACTGTCAGCGCATTGGCATTTCGAGCCCATAGAAGAATCAGGAGTTGCGGGGACGAGGAGTCTTTGTATTTTGACATTGAAAACCCTGAAACCCCGACGAGGGTCAAGGCTGCGGTCATATGGTAGTAGGTCGTATTGGCCAGGAGCTGAGCCAAGAGGGCTAACGCGTAGGGAGCACGTTGGGATTCGGTAGATCGCGGGTCCCGTGAATATAAAAATTTTGACATCGAAAACCCTGAAACCCCGACGAGGGTTAAAGTTGTGGTCACAGGGTGATGGTCATGTGGATCAGGGATGAGCTGGAGGCCAACTAGGCAAAGGCACATCGGGGATCGGAGGATCACGAGTCCAGGGGACATGTGCATATTGACATCGTGAACCCCGAAACTCCAATAGGAGAAACCCCGACAAGAGTATATGGCTGCGAACACAGGGATAGCAGTCGTATGGACTAGGAGCTGAGCCAGGAGGGCTAGCGGAAGTCCAAGCGTGTCGGGGATCGGAGGATCATGGATTCCGGGAGAAATGGATTCATGCACTTCGAAACTCTGAAGTCCGAGACCTAGAAAAGGAGGTAAGGCCATGGTCACGGAAGTAGTCGTCATATGGTGAGAGTCTAACTTGGAGGGGCTAGCGAGCAAAGGCGCACATCGTTAATTCAGGGATTGAGAGTTCGAAAGGTCAGGAACTCCCGACAGCGGAAAGTCCGAAACCTCAAACTCCAATGTTGAGTCAGGGATAACCATGGTAACGTGTTGAAGTCCGTGAGGGAGTTAAAGGACCTGTGGATCGAGTTGTGGCAGTGATTCCCGAGGGAATCCAGGGAGCCGCTTCGGCTCTCCAGAAAGGGACTGTGAACAATCCTGTGAGCAGGTGTTGGAGGAGGTAGCTCTCACCTGCATCATAATGAATCATATTTACATCAAACAATATTGGGTTCATTACCTAAAACTTTGTGCTATGGGGATTTCTTCAAGGGTTGACATCAATGAAAGCCAACCTTAGTCAACAACAGGTACACTTGTCACCCTGTACCTATCACAGGGGTCTATTCCACAACTTGATCCACATCCTCTTTGTGCATAATAGGGATAACTTATTTTGAGTACACACTAAAACACATATTCCTGAACAAACAAGGTTTACAACAAATCTGGGGAACAAATACAGGTACAAGAAACATATAAAAATACTTTAAATCAACAAAAACATTACCAATTCTATTCCCAATATACAAACCCATTACACTACTAAGATCATTCTCATCTCATTACCATCACTTCTGCTTTGCCTCTTCTTCTGATTTGTGCTTCCTTTGTCTCCTTTTTTGTTAAGCCCTAAATAGTGGCACATTACCCCTTAATTGAGGCATCTTACATTAGTAATATTATTTTATTTTTGTCGGCTTGGGTCCATCATTTGTAATTGTACCTCCTAATCTCTTATATATACTAAGGAGATCTTTTCATTTGGAATCATCTTATATTTGTAAATTTATGTGATGTATAAGGAGGTTTCCCCCTTGAAGAGGATTATTATCTGAAATTCTATCTTTTTCAGAGCGTTGAGTACTTATTCAAAGGTTTTTGATGCTATTTTTATATTTGGCTCTTAACATTTGGTATCAGATCTCAAGCTCTTGGGGTTTCGCTGCTACATCTGAGACACCTTGGAATTTTTTCTATAACTTTTTTTCTATAGAGTTTCAGAAGGAGCCCTTATTAGAATAGAATGGATGTGCTCATTTTACCATTGACAATATCTCTATTTTCACCCAACCATAGGCCAAATCCACCCTCCGAGCACCTTAACCTTGACAGAGAATCACTCAGGAAGCAAACCCTAGGCTAGATAGCCAAACAAAGGGTAGTGCACATTTCCCCAAGGATAGCGCACCAACAAGAGATGATCAGATAGTACAAACCCTAGCCAAGAGATAGTCCAAGAGTAACTGCTAGCTACAACAACTGCAATGGCAGCTCTCCCCCAAATCTACACAGAAACTAGGCAACTGCAGTGTGCACAAGTGTTGCTCTGCAATTCTGAGATTGTCTGCCAGAATGAGAACTGGCCTCCTATATTTATACTAATTCTGGCTAATTGCTTGGGCCGAATTCTCATTCTAGGTATTTTTCTGTTCAGTATATATTATTATTTATGGCCGAATTCTTCTCTTGGAGGCTAATAACCTAATATACAATATCTTCTTGAGCCGACAAGTCTTCTAGGGTTATTAGCCAACTCATTAGGGTTTCTTCTTGCTTCCTATAGTATTCTATCCTCGTCATGTTACACATGGGGGTAAATACCTCTCGCAAATACCATAATATCAACACTCCCTCCTAGCTAGGGAGGTAATATAGGTAATGGTCTTGAGCACAAAACATACCATTCACCCGGTAGCATCAACATAGTTATATAGACTAGATCATGAGCACCATCATCATCATCAATTGCATCATCTCTCGAAACCATACTCTATCTGAGTAATCAGACATCATGCTCACTCCATAGAGTGATACAAGAGCTATTCTTCTAATCTAGAAGAGTAAATGTTTTGAACAATTTTCTGTCGGGAAAATCTTTGTTCATCATTCATTTGACTGATAATTATTTACCAAACTGTTGACAGTATTCAAGGTAATCAGAAAAAAAATAGAACACAATGGTGTCTATCAATAGTAGTACATAACTACAATCCAGTGGTACACTACCACACCAAGTAGAAAACAAGTACTTGATCAATAACATATAGTCATGAAAAGTGGAACACATCCACCACAACAGTATACATCTACTATCATACAGTCTTCATAACAATCATCTGATATCAACCTGCACAGAAACAATGTTATGATATAAACTGAATCATCTGGGCCAATATTTCACTCACATCTGTGATATCTAAAAGAATATCTGTCCTCAAAAGGTAAAACATCAATGATGATCTATTTGGACTATTCTTCTCAAGCAAGGAAGAATAACTATCCTGATTTTTGAGCCTGGACCATTCCCCACGCTAGGCCATTCTTCCTAAACTAATCAAAGTGTAGCCTGGAGAGAATGTATAAACCCTAAGGAATGTTTGTCCGTGATTGTTGAGCCTAGACCATTCCCCACCCTAGTCCATTCCTCCTATACTAATCAATGTGCACCCTAGAGAGAATGTATAAACCCTAAGGAATGCATGTCCCTGATTGCTGAGCCTAGACCATTCCCCACCCTAGGCCATTCCTTCTAAACTAATCAAAGTGCACCCTAGAGAGAATGTATAAACCTTAAGGAATGTATGTCCCTAAATGCTGAGCCTAGACCATTCCCCACCCTAGGCCATTCCTCCTACACTAATCAAAGTGCACCCTGGAGAGAATGTATAAACCCTAAGGAATGACTATCTAGACCATTTCCTTTGTTAACCATAAGAGGAAAACAATGTCTTGTATCAACCTCCAAAATAAACCATTCCTCATGTTAACCACAATGAGAAATCATTGTCCGACAAGGCAGACTAGTCTTCTTGAGTAACCCTCAAGAAGAGAGACTGCCCTAGACCACTCCCCATGTTAACCACAATGGGAAGTCACTATCTATGATACATCATCAATATGGACCATTTCCCATGCTAACCACAATGAGAAATTGTTCTCTATCAGAAATCTCAATCCACTTTCTGAACTGGAAAGGAAACTACTCATCCTAGACCATTTTTCGAACTAAAAAATGATTGTCCATAAATCAATACATAAGAGTGCTCCCTCCCAACCTCGGATTCATCTTTTCCTTTTTAAATAGGGAAGTCGTCTCCATGAGCTCCAGCTTGATAATGCAAACTCTCTCATCTTGGATAGAATCTTTACCAAGATGTCTATTTATCTGCTCATCTGTGGAGATATGTAATGGAGAACCTCTTTCTCATTTTTGAACTTCATCATGGATAATGTAATGCTTGATTTCAAATGTACTTCGTTTTGTAGTAATGGTCTTCTTTGAAGGCTTCATGTAGATCCGATCAATAAAGTATGTCTTTATTTGAACACTAGAACATATCCATGTGGCACTTCTTCTATCATCATGAGATCTGATCTACTGAGTAATCATCTCGATACAATATCTCTATTATAGAGAATCTGCACCACACTTTTGTTGTGCAATGGAGGTTCTTCACCAAGTTATCTTCTTCCATCTGTATACAAGGGTATCTTTCTTGTATGCCTCAAGGTCTTGAGGTTTTTCTTCATATGCTTTTTGTTTAATTTCTCTAGATAACAGTCTTTGCATTCATATTGATGTAGCACTCCAACCTATGGATGCTATAATGACTCATGTAGAGGTATGTCCGGTTTACCAGAACAAGCAATCATCAGATTCTTCTCCCTGCCTCTAGGAGAACCTCTAATTCTAGATCTTGCAATGCTTTCATTCATAATTCCTTCGTATAATGTTATTCATCACAACTTTTAGTTCTGCTTGATTGCTTTCATATTAGGCTGGTAGTTTGGTGATTTTTGATACATTGACTGGTTGTTCAGGCTTCTCTTCTTTCTTGGAATCTTCATGTTCTTCCTCATATTTTTCTTTAGATTTTGGGTCCGTGGAGTTTCTTATAGATTACATTCCCTAAATATTCCACTTCTTTCTTTTATCATAGGATCACAGATCTAGATGGTCAACTAGGGATACTTTAAGGATTCTCTTCGAAGAAGACTTCTTTTGAGATTGAAATGAACACGTACTGTCTTTCATGGTTACTACCATGGATATATACTTCATCATATTCAATGGATCATAGGATTAGCTCCCTCCTAATCCTTGCTTCATGTAAGAGTGCATATAATCAACTCCCTCCGTCTAACAGAGTCCACGCTTCTATCTGCATCTTTATTGTCGTCTGCAATATATAATTGGATTTCTTTGTCTAGCTGAGTCCATGCTTCCATCTTGTTATCTTCTACAAAATGTCATAAGTCTTTCTCCAATTTCCTTTCGATTGCTGACTTATTTTTGTCTTTCCTTCTTCTAGGTCTCTTCATGATTGATTCGACTTATTTTGCAATAGCTTCCACATGATTTGTTTGATGTATTTCATTCTTTCATGTATTATCTAATGATATCAATCCTGATCTTTTTGTTCTTCCATCAGTATAGTTCGTATTGGAACACATTATCTTCCAAGACATAGATATACAATATATGTACAGAGACTATGCAAACAAGATATGTACAAGAACTAAGAAGAGTATTGTTACCTTCACAAGAAGACGTCTCTTTTCTCCTGCTTAGTCTTCTTTGTAGATTCATTTTCTTAGGCAACTGATGCTTCGTGTTTCTCCTTCCTTTTCTTTAGCTCGGGACAATGATTTTTGTAGTGGCCATACTTTCTACAGTTGAAGCATTGTACTTTTGAAATGTCTTTCTCTTGATTTGACTTCCTCCTTGAACCAAACTTCCTTTTGTTCCTAAAATTATTGAATCTTGTTGTGAAGGCTTCATCATCGTACTTATTTTGGGGCTTCTCTTTTTCACTAATCCTTGATTCTTCTTGATCACAACAAGTCCAAAGTTCTTCAAATGTCAGATACTCCTTCCTTGTGTTCATGCTTGTGGAAAATGCATCCCACATCTTGGGAAGACCATTGAGTACTATGTTTACCAATTCCTTCTCTAAAGTGATCTCTTCAATAGCTTGTACTTGATCTCTTAACTAGTAGATACTCACAAAGTATGATGTTATGCTATCATCACAATTCATCTTCATGTCACAGAGCTCATTCTTCAGACTCATAAATTGTCCAATGTTTCTGATCGAGAAGAGATTTGTTAGGGCATCATATATCTTCTTTGACGAGTTAAGATGAGAGATGTAGGGTATCAAGTGGTGTTTTATGGTAACAAGTGGTATTTTATGGTAACAAGTGGTATTTTATGATACTCATGGCATTGATGTCACGGTCTTTGAACTTCTCCATAACTACAACATTCTGCGGTTCCTTCTCTTTTCCTTCTTCAAACTCTGGTTCCATGATCTTTCCTTTTACGGTATCTAGCATTTTATTTTTGGCACGGATGAGGTGAATCCTTGTCTTCCACACTCTAAAGTTAGAGGCTCCATATAAATTGTTCTCTAACTTCATAGAATAAGTCATGGTTTCTTTGACTTGGTCAAACCCTAGATTTGACCACAAACTCAACCTTGATGTATTGGTTTGCTGAGAGTACTAGGAGATGCGCTAGGCTAGGGTGCATTGATCTATCTAGATATTAGGTCAATCCCTTCACTTAAGGTGTCTCACCGATAGGATTAGGGTTTCTACAACTGCACCTACTAGTAACCCTAGTGGTAGTTCTTTTGTGACTACTCCTGCTAGGAAACCCTAGCGACAGTTCTTCAATGAGCTTAATATCCTTCTGGCTATGTTTCCTTCTAGCGGTTAGAATGAATGAAGAAGGTGTGGGCCCATAACCTGTTAGAATATAATGGATGTTCTTGTTTACCATTGAAAATATCTCTATTTTCACCCAACCATAGGCTGAAGCCACCCTCCGAGCACCTTAACTTTGATAGAGAATCACTCAGGAAGAAAACCCTAGGATAGATAGCCAAACAAAGGGTAGCACACCTTTCCCCAAGGATAACGCACCAACAAGATCTGATCAAATAGTCCAAACCCTATCCAAGAGATAGTCCAAGCATAACTTCTAGTTTCAGTAGCTACAACGAAAGCTCTCCTCCAAACCTGCGCAGTAACTGGGCAACTATAGTGCGCACAAGTGCTGCTCTGCAATTCTAAGACTGCTTGCTAGAATGAGAACTGGCCTCTTGTATTTATACTAATTCTGGCTAACTTCCTGGGCCGAATTATCATTCTGGGTATTTGTCTGTTCATTATATATTATTATTTATGGTCGACTTCTCTTGGAGGCTAATAAATTAATATAAATTACCTTCTTGAGCTGACAAGTCTTCTAGGGTTATTAGCCAACTCATTAGGGTTTCTTCTTTCTTCCTGGAGTATTCTATTCTTGTTAGGTTTACACGTGGAGATAAATACCTCCCACAACTACCATAATACCAACAACCCCTTGGATAATATTTAGCAGACGATGCAAGGTACCTGGGGTTCAAATTTAAGATCTGGAGGCCTTAAAATTACGGAGATATATCCTATGTAATATAGGGTTACAAAATCATTCTGACTTTAGTCATCGTGGAATTTTATGTATAAAATGTTTTATGTTTTATTTAAGACCCTAAAATCCATAGGATATTCACAGAGATTATCAATGTATGTGTGATAAATATTTGAGCTTTTGGGTCATCCTACTTTTGTAGATACACCCTGTGCAATATAGGGTATCTCACTAGTCATATTAACTAGTCTCAAACAGGTATTCTGGGTAAAATAGTGATATTTTCTTCAGTGAGTACAAAAATTAAGTGAGACTAGTTGCATTAGATAGTGGATAGACTATAGTATGTCTGGTATAAGTTTCAGAATCAAATATTAGATATTTTTATCTTGGAACTCTTTACAAGAATGATCTCCTGGAAGGGAAAAAAATCAGCAAGGTGTGGGGAAGTTACAATAGCTCCCACTTGACACATCGAATTTTAATCAAACATGTGGCATTGTACAGAATACATATCATAGAAGTACAAAAAAAAATATTCAAACCCAGAAGGGCAGAAATTTTGGAGATACAATAGAAGAAATATCGTTTAGAAGAACCACCTTGAAATCAAGGTTTAAAAGTGATACCTAGCCAACATGCCAAAAAAGAAAGGGAACTTCTACACCAATTAAGCCTCCAGATAGTCCTACTTGGAATCTTGATGAAGGTGAAGAAATGCACATGAACATAAATGATTTACAAAATAATACTGTAAAAAAAGATGAACTACAAGGGATGATGGATTCAACTGAAGCTAAGTTGGAGGAACTAAATACTAAGATTGAAGGTTTAGAAAGGGAGATCATGGAAGGATTGAAAAGATTCCTAATAGAGAGGGCACCTGAAAGTGAAAATGTATCCCATGAAATTCATGATGAGGAGCAACCACTTTCCTAAGATCGATGTGAAGAAGTTGATGGCAAGGATCCAATCGCATGGTTACTTCAAATGGAGCAATTATTTGATCTACATTATGTGCCACATACACAAAAGGTACAAATTGCTTCTTTATATTTAGAACCTAATAAATTTGTGTGGTATTGATGGCTTTGTTCTCTCAAATCACTCGTCATGTAATATCCTCAAATTTTAGAAAAATAAATTCTAAGTTGAATTTAGAAATAAATTTTTGTTTTTGATATATTTGGATTTGGAAATAATTTTCCATTTATAGAAAATCCAAATTTGGAATTTTGGATTATGTAATTAATTATTTTATGACTGTTGGGAAAATATTTCACTTTCCCAACTGTCCTCTTTTATTGGACACATGTATGAGACAAACTGTTAATAAATTAAATTTTGGAAGACAAATGGAACATCCAAGTTAAAAATAGTTCACCATGACTCAATGAGTGTGGAACAGGTTTGATTTAACTCAGAGCTAATTTTTACAAGTGGAAGAAGTTGAATTTGACCACTAGCAACCCCTAAAAATCTAGGATTTGTAAATATGTGATTCCCCAAGGAGGGAAAGGAAAGACCTAGGCACAATAATATATACAACATATGTGGGAGGCAGGACACTGCTTAATATGTTGAGGCATTGAGAATTTGTTGTTGTTATGAGCACTTGTAGTGTGAAGCAAAGAATTTTCTGATCTGTTGATGGTGACTATAGCTAAAGAGGATAATTTAGTTCGCCCTTATGGACTCATGGTTAGTATAGGGGGTGATCAGGACAAGTGATTTTGGTTGTTTTGTTCTATGGTTGTGCGGAACGTGGTTGTTCCATTTGTTTCCAAGCATCATCTTTTTCAAATATGTATTTCAGCTGTGTATTTAAATTGTTGATGCTATGCTAATGATGTTTTATTATTAATGTTATACAATTGATGCCATATCTTATGTTATTATACTTAGAAAAAAAAATTGTTTGAAAATAACTGTATAGCTATATTAGTTGATATGGGCTACCATTGTGTAAAATAGTTGTAGTCATATGTTATTAACAGTTTATATATATGTGTGTGTGCGTGTGTATATATATATATATATATATATATATATATATATATATATATATATATATATATATATATATATATATATATATATATATATANTGTGTGTGCGTGTGTATATATATATATATATATATATATATATATATATATATATATATATATATAAAAGAGTAAACACAATTGTCTTATATTTTATGTTGTTATGTTGAACAAAATAATAAAAATCCCATTACATGTTTTTTCAATTATCAAAGAAAGACACATGATACAGTAGAGTACAGGTCATTTGACAAAACAAATCGATACACATATTTATTACCATCAATATATCAAGGATCAAAATGTTATAGTTTGAGTTCCTTAAACAACAGAGGTGCCTATCTAGTGGAAACGAAAATTTAAAGGACTAAATAAAACTGTCCGTGAATACTCGCAAGGACTGGCAGAAGAAGATGGAACCCGAATATCTTTTGTGGGCAGGCCATGCATGTCTCCAATTGACTTGGCTATTCTTTGAACCTGTAACAAACATGCAAAAGAATTCGTAACTTACTAATGTACGCAATTATTAAAGATGCATCAAATAATGAATCGAATATACTTAACCTGGATTTTGATGTCACAATGGAGAATCCTTCCTTGAGAAGCCATCAATCCTAGACCCAAGAAGAGGAGGGGGTGCATTATTCATCTTATGGGTTCTCTCGCAATAAAAAGGGACCCATCATCAGTTGACATATATGAGATATTATTGTAACTGTGGAAATAAAAATAATAAGCAAAAACTCTAAATTAAAGTTTTGTAACTTAATATCATGTAAGCTTATAGAATTACAAAGAGAAATTATAACATAGAGTACATACAAGAGAATGAATTTAATATTTCCACAAGTATTACTTCAAAGGAAGTTTACAAGAGAAAACCCATGCGAAGAGCCAGAGTTTTGTAGCGAAGTTGTTAACATAAACATAGATCGAATTGATTAATACACAATGAAATTTTAACAAAAATAAATGATGTTACAACATGTATGAACTTAACAATAAACTAGAGAAAGATGTGATTTTGAGTGAAATCTAAATATTAAATTATGCAGTTCATATTAACAGGAATCTTTGCGAGTCTGGCCTCAACCTTAATAGATATAGCAATGCATTGCAATATCAAACCTAGCCTATGAATGAATCGAGGAAATCATAAATTTTAAACCAAAAAGGATATCTACTTTCACTTGATAGATTTGATGAAACAAACAACAACATAGAGCAATGTCGAATGGAAATGGGATTCTAGCAGTGACAGAGCATTCTATTTCTCGACAGAGGTAATTTTTTATAATCGACACAAATAATTTTATATAAGGAGAATCAATACTAATTTTCAACAAACAAGGGTTCCTTAACTCTTAAATTACATAGTGAATTTCATACAGACTATCTTTTTATATAGAGCGCGATTAGAATGAAGGATTCGGTCGAACAAAAGAATAGAGGTATGTGATGTTTTGACCAAGTCTTCACCCAAGTCTGCCCAATAGATATCAAACTGACAGTTCTCCTTTCCTTACAGAGTAAGATACCAGAAAAGAAAATGGGGGGTTACGCCCTCTACACAGACCCAAAACCAAATGAAATTCTTACAAAGGACAAGGGTTTCCGACCACGGGAAAATGAGGGAGGAACCCGAAGGGTTACGGTTTTGGAAGACTGGTATCCATTATAAAGAAAATCACAGAACCTGAACGAGATGATGAACTTACTCCCAAAGAGAAATCATCTAAAGCAAAGTAGCACTAAAGTGAAATGCATAAGGAAATTTTACCCTAGAACCTCAAGCATGGATTATGTGATGATAAAGAAATCAAGAGATAACCCATGTACAGAGAACCCTTCAACACAGATTTCATTATAATGGAAAATGCAACATGAGGAACACATTATACAAGGAACTCTTCAACATTGGATATATTGTATGGGAAACATAACTTAAAGTACAATGTCAACACAGTAATACATTGCATAAGTAAAGCGTTAATATAAAGAAAGTCTTGGTACAAAGAGCTTATGAAATACAAAGAATATGTTATATAACAAACCATTGGGATAATAGTATTATACAAAGAAACATTTTCTTTCAAACCTAAATAACATGTTTCCAACAAAATGACGAGCATGTGGAATAGGACACACAGAGGAAGTGAACTTACTGTGCACATGTCGAGAGAATAATTTGAAAACAATGACCACCATGCCTGTGGAGGTATTGGCTAAATGTCCCTTTACTATATTTCTACACCGAACCTAGAATAAAACTTGAAACAATGGTCACCACGCCATGAAAGGAACTGACTAAACTACCTTTACTATCATTTTACAAATAGCTGAGAGTAAAACTCAATACAGTGGCCACTACGCCTGTGGAAAATCGGTTGAACGCCCCATGGCTACCATGCTACCACAGAGTGGCATAACACTACCATTGCGGGAGAAAAACACAGAGTAACATAATGTAAGGAATAAATGTGAAGGTTAATGCAACCTCATGCCTCATGATAGAGGAGGAGAATGGAAGGTACGCCACGCTCACTTGGCATGTGAAGCCATCCTAAGTGGCAAGCATGTAGTGGAGCCTTCCTGCAAACGTCAGGTTTGGAGATTAAAGGTGGTCTAACAACATTAATGGATACAACCCAACTTAAATCCCCTAAGGATAGGTTCAAATATACATGTAACTACCTTCTTTAATACTTTTGGAATAGCATAAAGGCCATGAATTTATGTGTAATGCGGACGGGTGGTGTATTAACAGGGTCACAACTATATCTTTGCAATTTTTGTAAGTTTTCATAACATGGGTTAGTATTATGGAACTTTAAAACCCTAGCGCGTGGGTTCTGTTCTTAGTGGGTTATGACCCCTAGGTTTGTTTCCCATGCATACTAGTATTAAGACTTGAGTGAATTGTTAAATGTTTTATAAACATAGTGTAATACTTATATAAATGGGTCGCACAAATTATGCCTAGGATATGGACCTTGACAAGCCTGGCCACTAACACATCAACATTACAATTCTATTTCTAGTAGTGACGCTTAATAGAAATGTGTTGGTCTTAAGATCTCTTACAACCATTTTAGAATGAGTAATGATAATGATACACTTTCCATGTATATAATTATTGGATTAAGATATAATTATTCTTGTGTCATGAACAATTGTTGTGCATAATAGACTTTAGTCTTTTCCCATTTTTAATTTTTTTTTAATTTGTGAAATTTGGGTACATTACATATGCTATCAGAATTGTACGTTACAATGCTTGGACCTTTCGGAAGCGCCATAATTTTTTTTTTTCCTTGAAAGAAAATCTAACAAACACATCTAGTGTTACAAATAGAAAAATAATTGGTCTATTGTGAAAGTGCCAACACAGAATGAAGAAGGAGGAAGACCTTAAGAGAATCCAAACCAAGAACTTCCTAGAGACCCATAACATAACAATGAAGGGAGTTCACCCACTCAAGTCTTGGAAATGATGTGAAACCTCATCATGGAATTACGAGGATTTAAAGTAGATAACGAAAAGCTAAAAAAAACACATGAAGACCACTTAGAAATTAATGAAATGTTGCTACAAAGTATAGTAACAAAGAAGAGTCCAAAAGACTGTTAGAAAATTGACTTAGGTTGATGGACGATTGGAATGTAATATGGTTTTCATTAATGTCAACCATTGGAGAGTGATATTTTATATTGATTTCAACCCTTATTGATTGATGCCAACCCTTGGAGAAAGTCTAGTAGCTAATTTCATTAGCACAAAGGTTTGGGTAATGGACCCAAGGTTGTTTCATGTATAATGGTATGAGTTTTACTATATTTGAAGTTAATATTATTCTATATGGATATTACATGCCATTCCATTTATGTTGGTATGTGTAACTTCACATAACTCCTTGTGGTTAGAGAGTTATGGCCATGAGAAGTTGGAGAACCCAGGTTTGGGTAATGGACCCAAGTTTGTATGATGGATAATGGTATGAATTTTGATATATTTGCAGGAAAGAATATTCTATATGGATAGTAAATTTCATTCCATTTCTAGTGGTATGTAGAATTTCATATAACTCCTCATAGTTAGAGAGTTACGGCCATGTGAAGTTGGAGAACTCTCATGAGTCATCTAGAAGCCCCAAAAGGTCAAAGTAGTCAAAGTGGTTTAAGAGATTTTAGAAGGTAAATAATAAAGTGAAGTGATGAGTGTAATATAAGTCAAATTGAATACAAAAGAAATTATTTAAATAGTAAAGTTAATGGATGAATTAGAAGTGGTTTGATGCAAGAGCATCGCCAATAACAAGCGAGTGTGGGACAAACGCAAACACATTTTGGCACATGATGAATTGTTTGAAATGTTTCGAAATTTGATACACCAAACATAAGTGAAATAGTTAAGAAAGGGTGTACTTTCAAATGGTAAACAGATCTTGAGTGATCCGCTCTCATCTGTAGTAGATAGAGGAATTTATTTGCAGTTAATGTAAGTAGGTAGATTTAAATTTCTAGATTAGACAGTTTTAGGAGCTGGAGGGAGAACGACTATAGACACCCTCCCTTGTATCATTGTAACAATGATGGAAGAAGATCATAGAGCATAGAAAAGTAGTAGAGAGTTGCATAGAAGAATCCAAATACAGAAGTCTGAATTTAATATATGAAGCTTTGATTCTAGACTCATGGTATTATAATGCCTTCTGTGTGCATATGCTCAATGTCATGCTTATAGTTGTTTTACTCTTTCTATTGTACATTTGTTGTGATGTTGTGTATGTGTGATTTCTTGTTAAATGTATGAAATCTGAGACAAGGAGAGTGAGGAATGAGTTTCAATTGTTTCTCTATCTAAGCAAGAGTTCCTTAAAGGAGTGCAGTGGAGTGTCTGCAAGGATTGCATTAACGGGTTCAGAGTCCAAATATCTGAAAGCTCAGAAGAGATGCAATTATTCTCATTCTCACAGAAGTGCAAGTTAAGCATAGGAGTCGTGCAAGGTGTGCACAGGATGATAAAGACCTCAGAACTTGTATCTAAGGTAGAGTGGTTGAAAGACTATTGTCGGTTCAAATACTTAGGAGTATTTGAAGAAGTGTTGCAAGGAGTGTGTGCAGAAGGTATCCCTAGAGTACTTGGGGATTTTTCAATCAAGCTCAGGAGGGATAGGGTCTTCGAAGTTGTCGAAGAGATGCTCGAGAGCACTAGTTCCTTGAAGTGTTGGAAGGAGGCATAGCAAAGTTGTTTTACAGGTGGACAAGTTCCGTGAAGGAATATCTTGTTCATTTCATAGGAGTTTTCAAGGAGGAATCAGACGGTTGGAATTCTTCGTGGAGAATTCGTGAAGTCGCAAGAGCTGTCAGATATTGCAGAGGAGTAGGGAATTTATGGCAAGTATTCTTCAAGTGAAATCTCAGGAGAAATTGAATCATAGGATCCAAATCAACAAGAGTTGTTGGATCACTCATGAATTCTCACTTCAGGGATTCGTGAGTTGAAGGACTGAAAATCTTGCATCAAGATTCGTTAAATCGTGAAGTGCGAAGTCTCAATAGGGAAACAATTTTTGTTGTGGGGCTAGCATTAATAATTATTTGGAACTTGTCATTTCAGCATTTCAGAGGATAGGAGGTCGAGACTTTTGTCCCGAAATCCCAGAAGTCACGAGTTGCGATAAGGAGTATCGAGGAGTTTGGGATCTTGACACTTTGGGTGTTGGGATACAAAGGAGGCAGTGCTTGGGGAGCGAAGTCATGAAGTGTCGAAGTTGGGCACGAGGGACACATGGCATAACCACAAGGTGGGCCCGCGTGGTTGACAAGTGGACATGCATCGCCTGGAGAAAGGAGTCAACAATTCGTTGACTTCTCGCGTCTCAGAGATTCGTGAAATGAGAGCATGGGAGCTCGACGCTGAAAATTGCGAAGCGGCGAGTAGCGAGAGGTGCTAGTTTTAAGCCTAGCTGGTGGTCATGCGCAGAGGGCACTGACAAGGGGAGGAGCTCTACCCATATCGACACTTCGGGTATCATGAATTTGGAAAGGATGAGTTGAGATTTTTTACTCACGAACTCACAAGATTGCGAGTTGCGACAAGTGCCTTTGGGAATAGGCCTTGGTCATAGCGTTGTGGTTTCTTGGGGAGAAAGGAGCTCATGCCTAGTTCTTTTCACATAGGTGGAGTTTTCGAAGGACCTGTGGATCAATTGGAAGGAGATTCCGGTAGGGAGTCAAAAAGGAGTTGCTTCGGCTCATAAAAGAGACTGAACGATCCTTAGACTGGGAGGTCAGGCACAGGGACCCCGAGGGGTTGCGGCCATGTGCCACATCAAGTGGTATCAGAGCCTAGAAAGATTTATTTTCTTTCTGTAGTAGGGAAAAAAGGAATTTTATAGTCATGCCATCGGGAAGAAGAGACAGGCAAACATCTGATCCTCCAAAGGAAAGAGAAATTCCAAGAAGATGGGGCAGGAGAATACCTGACCTAGAAGAAAAAAGAAAAATTCCAAGAAGAAGGGGTAGGCAATTACTAGATCCACCAGGGGCAAGAGATATGCGTAACTTACATGCTAGGATGGATGCCATGGAAATAGCGCAGAGGCATGAAGTCAGTGCTAGGGATCTCATTGATTCTGAAAGTGAAGATGAAGTTGAACATGAAGGAGAAGAGGTTGCAGTAGCGGATGCAGCAAATGAATGCGTACTCAGAGCTGTTGCAAAGATGGGTGCTGGAACAAAAATGGACATTCCAGTATATGAGGGAAACCTGGATGTTGAAGAGCTTCTAAACTAGATTAGAGCTTTGGACACGTATTTTGACTATGAAGATGTCGAGGAAGACAAAAATGTCAAACATGATGTCACAAGATTGAAAGGACATGTAGCATTGTAGTGGGATGAACTACAAGTTGATAGACGCTGCAAAGGCAAGCATAAAATCAAGAGTTGGGATAGAATGATCGCAAATATGAAGGCAAAATTCATACCCAAGGATTATCAAATTACTCTGTTTCGAAGGATGCAGAATTTGAGACAGAAGATGATGTCATTGAAGGAGTACACTGAAGAGTTCTACAAGCTAAACATCAGAGCAGGTCATCATGAAAGTGATGATGAAAAGGTTGTTAGGTATATGAATGGTATGAGATATGACATTCAGGATGATATGAGCATGATGATCATTCGGACCGTCGAATATGCTTATCAGATGGCTCTGAAAACTAAAGAGAAGCTGAGCCGAAAGAAAATTCAAAGAGGCCAAGGCAGAAGTCATCCTAGAGGCAAAAAAGTTGTCCAATATAGGAATCAAAATCCTAAGGAAGAGTGGAAGAAACCTCAACCTCAAACTGAGAGAGGTGGAAGCTCACAGAGAGAGAAGTATACTGAACAAAGAGGACAATATGTTGATAACAACACTTTTCCTTGCACTAGAGGAAGAGGAAGAGGTAGAGGTGGAGTGATAACATGCTTCACATGTGGAAAGAATGGACACAAATATTATGAATGTCCAGATAAGAAGAAAGAAGGTGGTGAGAATCACATTGTTGAAGCACAAAGGTGGAATGTTGAGGCAGAAGATGTTGAAGGTGGAAGATCACTAGTGATGAGGAAGGTTCTCTTAATGCCATAAAAAGGAGGCAGAGAATCCAGTGCAAAGGAATAGTCTTTTTCGGAATGCTTTCAAGACCAAAGACAGGGTATGCAAAGTCATCATAGAAATTGGTATCATAGACAATCTTGTTTCTACAGAGATGGTAGAAAAGCTGGAGTTGAAGACTATTGAACATCCAATCCCATACAAAGTTTCATGGCTACAAAAAGAACATCAGGTAAATGTCACTAAACAATGTTTAGCTGAATTCAAAATAGGAGGATATAATGATAAGATATTGTGTGATGTCATTTCCATGGATGTTTGTCATCTATTGTTGGGTAGACCATGGCAATATGACAAAAATGTGGTTCATGATGGGAGAAAGAACACATACACCCTAGAGAAGAATGGGAGAAATCACATTTTGTTGTCGATTAAAGACAAAGAGGTGAAACCTGAAGTAAGCAACACTGTACTTCTCATGAGTGGGAAGGAACTTATTAAGGAGGTTAAGAAGAAGGAAGATCCAAAATTCATTGTGGTCAGGAAACCTAAAATTGTTTTGACCAACACAAGAGTGGATGATTTTCCAGAGGAAATCTAGAAGCTACTGGAAGAATTTGCTGACATAGTAGTGGATGAACTACGTTGTTCGTTGCCACCTATTAGAAGTATAAGTCTGTTGAAATAATGTAACTGCAAAGAGCATTCTTATTATTATTGATATTTTATTTATAGGATCAATCCCCATTG
This sequence comes from Picea engelmannii, assembly GCA_009831015.1. Lineage (NCBI taxonomy): Eukaryota > Viridiplantae > Streptophyta > Pinopsida > Pinales > Pinaceae > Picea > Picea engelmannii. The sequence goes on from ML780346.1 coordinate 306,982, forward strand.
TGGATTGATCATGGCGAATATTGTAATAGGACCAAATCCCCTTTTGCGGATAGGTCAACAGACAATTATAATAGGCAGAATAAAAAGTCGGCCCCAGTAGTTAATAAGAAGACCCAAAAATATAATAAAGGTGGGTTTACCCACCCAGATGAAGAAGTCGGTCCTTCCAGTGAAGAGACACTTCACACATACCAGAACTTGTATAAATAAAGGAGGCTAGCGCCTCATTTGAACACAACTCACTTGCTCATTATCTTATGAGGCAAGCTGCAATTACCAGTTGGAGAGAGGAGAAGAAGAGTGGTGCATCTCTTGGAGAGGAATATCTATATTGGTTTGAGTTATATCTTGAACATTGTATAAGCTATTTATGATAAGGAAGTTTTTGCTGGGTTTTCTTCCCCTAGAGGGTTTCCCAGGATAAATGTTTTGTCTCTTGTGAATGTGTATTTCTCAGTGATCTTGTTCTTATGATGCTCTTATCTATTGAAATGCAAAGAACTATAATAATGGCATAAACATTAACATGGTATCATATCCAACCTAAAGGAAACACAATTTGCAAGAAGAAAAACGTCACTATTACCGTACCCAAAAATTAGGGTTTTGCAAAAGTGAATCTTTTTAGCCCTAAAACCACCTAGAAAGTTGCGCCCTCCCCCAAGGATCATTTTGGCACTTAGAGCACACATTTTCAATGGATATATCTCCCAGAAAGTGAAACCCTAGTTTATCAAAGTACCAGAAAACCAGAAAACTAGAGTACCAGAAGTACCAGAAGTACCAGAGTACCAGAAGTACCAGAAAACCAGAAGCACCAGTCCGTAAATACGCAGATCAAGTTTGAGGGGGTAAAAGTTGGATTTTCAAAATTCCAACTGCACCAGCTAACTCGCCTCAGCTCAGTGCATCTATCGCCTAGATCAAATTTTCAAAACTCGAAGTTTGAAAAATTAGGGTTTCCTCATAAAACCCTAAGTTGTAGTTGCAGTTGCAATTACCCTTGAAGTTATCTTAAAAGTTGGCAATGATTACCGCTACTACTAGAAGGAGCCACTACCTGAAAATGCTATCAGAGGTATGTACTTACATATGTTTAATGGTTAAAACCTAAAGAGTATTTGCAAGAGAAGGGATCTCTTGCCATAGATCCAAAAGAATATCAAGATCCAACACATTCAGAGGAATGATGCAACCCAGGTGCGATTATTGTGATATGCATTTATTTGTCATGACATTATCTTGATCAGTGTTGCATGTTGAAGCTATGATCAAATTATTAGAAGGATTAAAAGTTGATCATAGAAGCTTATCCTCTAACCCAACCTTCTGTCAAGATAGTGTATTGTCTTAGTACAATAGACAGGTTGAAGAAAGCACTCGTCATCTTGAGTGAAGGAGACTTGGAAGAAAAGAAAGCACTCATTCTTGAAGACAAGGCTCTAGGTTTGATTAAATCAAGTTGATAAGATTCAAAGGTACACATGGAAAGTTAATGACTATAGTTGAGATAGCAGTCATCGTATAGTATTATACTTGATAGCATGTGATCATATAGATGTATATATTTTGCCTGATACAACTAACACCTCCTATAGGAGAAACATTGAGTGTTAGTTCCAGGTTGCCATGGAAGAATGCTTGGTCACAACACTATAAGAGTTTTGACCTCATTTCATATTGTGTTCCTTACCTTTAATCTTTGCTTCAGATAAATTATAAGTGGTATCTCTAAAGGAGCTACTGTGATGATTGTTCGGGCTATTGCTTTATATTATCAATATTATTCTTGCTTGTCGTTTTGTTGACCTTGCTCCAGGTCACATGAGGAAGCTATAGCGAAGGTTGCAAAAAGAAGCATGCTAAAGGAGAGATCATAAATGAAGCAATCATCAGTGGAAAATAAGAAGGTGGGTCACTTAGAAGCTTCCATGACCCATGCTATTGAAGAATCCATGTGAAATCTAGAAGATTAGCTCACATCAACTACAAGGCACTACCATACATATGCAACGCTGTCACAAGTTTACTAGAACTCAAGGTTGATCATGAAGGCGTATGCAATGGATGTGAATAAGGGAAGAATATCAAGAACCCTTTTCCAAAAATGGATAGCAAAGAAGAAGGAGTAGTGGAACTCATTCATTTAGATGTGTGTGGCTCAATGCCATCATCCTCCATTAATGGGTATGTATACTATGTATCGTTCATTAATGATTATTCTCGTAAAAGACCTAGATATATTTGAATTGTTCAACAAGATCAAGGAATTCAAAGCCTTGATAAGAGAACCCTTTTGTAAGGAAGATTAAGATACTTAGGTCAAATAATGGAGGAGAATATACCTCAAAAGAGTTTGTGAACTTATGCAAAGATGTTGGGATCAAGATCCCCAACAAAATGGTGTAGCTGAAAGGAAGAAAAGAACAATTATGGAAGTTGTAAAGACCATGATTCATGACCAAGATCTTCCTATATGCTTATGGACAGAAGAAACAATGGCAATTGTTTATGTGCAGAACCGATTATCCCATAGTGTACTTGGGTTCAAGACCCCAGAAGAAATGTTCACTGGAAAGAAGCCAGAGTTAAGCCATATCAAAATATTTGGTTGTCCAGTGTTTATTCATATACCTAAAGAAAAGAGACATAAGCTAGACCCTTCAGGAAAGAAGGGAATATTTGTGGGATTCCATGAGGTCTCCAAGGCCTTCAAAATCTATATATTGGGTCAACATTACATTGAGATCAGCAAGGATGTGACCTTTGATGAAGATGCATCACTCAAGAAATCTAAAATATGCCGACTTGAAGAGGTATGTGAAGAGGAACCCGTAATCCCCAATACTACTATGAGGGAGGTTCCCAAGAGCTGCAGAACCTGATGAGGAACTTCTAGAAGACCATGACATAGTAGAAGTGCAAGAACCTCCTCAGATGACGATCCTCCATAAAATAAATCTAGCTTGGGCTAGAGAGATTATTCAAGATGGACAGAATTATGGTGATCCCCAAGGACCTACGAGACAGGTGAAAAGACCAAAGCCATTCTCCAGTTACACAGCTTTGATGTGTCATCTCCTAGATGAGGAGCCTACCTGATTTAAGGAAGCCATTCAAAGAAAGAAATGGGCAGATTCCATGACAGAGGAATACCAATCCATAATGAAGAACAAAGTATGGGAAATAGTTCCCATATCGAAAGAATAAATATGGGGTATCCTACAGATGACTCTTCAAAATAAAAAATGTTGCTGATGGAAGTATCGAGGAGTATATATATATATTCCTTGCTTCTGACCTCAGTGTTAGACGTAAAGCAAGATGAGTTGTGCTTATGACCTCGCGGTTAGATGTAAAGCATGACACTGTGTGTTCCTTGCTTCTGATCTAGTTGTTAGATGTAAAGCAATATGAGTCATGATTTTGACCTCCCTGTTAGACGTAAAGCATGATGTTGTGTGATCCTTGCTTCTGAACTCGTTGTTAGACGTAAAGAAAGATGAGTCATGCTTCTGACCTCACTGTTAGACATAAAGCATGATGCTGTGTGTTCCTTGCTTCTGACCTCACTATTAGACATAAAGCAAGATGAGTCATGCTTCTGACCTCGTTGTTAGACGTAAAGCATGGCGCTGTGTGATCCTTGCTTCTGACCTTGTTGTTAGATGTAAAGAAAGATGAGTCATTCTTTTGACCTCATTGTTAGACATAAAGCGTGACACTATTGATTCCTTTCTTTCAACCTAATTGTTAGAAGTAAAGAAAGATGATTCCTCACTTCTGACCTCATTGTTAGACATAAAGCAAGATGAGTCATGCTTCTGACCTCGTTGTTAGACATAAATCATGATGTCGTTGATTCCTTGCTTCTGACCTAGTTGTTAGACGTAAAGCAAGATGATTCCTCGCTTCTTACCTCGTTGTTAGACGTAAAGTGAGATGTTGATGTGTTCCTTTCTTCTGACCTCGTTGTTAGATGCAAAGCAAGATGAGTCATGCTTCTGACCTCATTGTTAGACATAAAGCATGACGTTGTGATTCTTTACTTCTAAACTAGTTGTTAGACGTAAAGCGAGATGATGATATTCCTTACTTCTGACCTAGTTGTTAGACGTAAAGCAAGATGTGACTGACACTGAGCTACCAGATTAACAGCTATGACATTGAGCCAGTGTAGTACTACGAGCCTAGTGCTGTGATGAGGTATCATTTTTGACTGATACATATTTGATGCAGATGATGATATCATTCTTTCAAGAATGATGATGTTGTCGATGAATAAAACTTTCGATGACTCGTAAATATGCTAGCCAATGTGTCAAGATGATATTGACGATATTGTCCTCCTGATGCCACTGATGATGTAGACCTCTCTCACCTAATGCTGATGAAGAATACCATTCTTGTTAAGGGGGAGTGTTGAAATAATGTAACTGTGAAGAGCATTCTTATTATTATTGATATTTTATTTATAGGATCAATCCCCATTATGGATTGATCATGTCAGATATTGTAATAGGACCAAATCCCTTTTTGCGGATTGGTCAAAAGACAATTATAATAGGCAGAAGAAGAAGTCGGCCCCAGCAGTTAATAAGAAGACCCAGAAATATAATAAAGGTGGGTTTACCCACCCAGATGAAGAAGTCAACCCAGCCAGTGAAGAGACACTTCACACATGCCAGAACTTGTATCAATAAAGGAGGCTAGTGCCTCATTTGAACATAACTCACTTGCTCATTATCTTATGAGGCAAGCTGCAATTACCAGTTGGAGAGAGGAGAAGAAGAGTGGTGCATCTCTTGGAGAGGACTATCTGTATTGGTTTGAGTTATCTCTTGAACATTGTATAAGCTATTTATGATAAGGAAGTTTTTGCTGGGTTTTCTTCCCCTAGAGGGTTTCCCAGGATAAATGTTGTGTCTCTTGTTAATGTGTATTTCTCAGTGATATTGTTCTTATAATTCTCTTATCTATTGAAATGCAAAGAACTATAATAATGGCATAAACATTAACAAATTCATCACATTGATCTCATGCCAGGAGCTAGTTTACCAAACAAAGCCGTGTATAGATTGACCCCACAGGAGAATGAAGAGGTCAAGAGACAAGTCCAGGATTTGATGGACAAAGGATTGGTAAGAGAAATCTTGAGTCCGTGTCCTGTTCCGACAATACTCAGTCCAAAGAAAGATGGAGGCTGGAGGATGTGTACAGACTCGAGAGTGATCAACAAGATTACCATCAGATATAGATTTCCATTTCCAAGGATGGATGATTTGATGGATTCCTTGAGTGGAGAAAAACTCTTTTCAAAGATTGATTTGAAAAGCGGATATCATCAAATTCGTATGAGAGAAGGGGATGAATGGAAGACAACCTTCAAGACTAATGAAGGGTTGTATGAATGGCTTGTTATGCCGTTTGTCTTAAAAAATGTGCCAAGCACTTTCATGAGATTGATGAATGAAGTCCTGAAGGATTTCATCGAAAAATTCGTCATTGTGTATCTTGATGACATACTGATTTTCAGTAAAACAGAGGCAGAGCATCTGAAACATTTGGCTACAGTGATGCAGAGGCTACGGCAAGAGAAGTTGTTGATAAACATGAAGAAATCATCATTCATGAAGACCAAGCTCATTTATTTGGGGTTTTTTATTTCTGTAGATAAGTTGAAGATGGATCTAGATAAAGTGGAGGTGATTAAGAAGTGGCCATCACCGAAGAGTATATTTGAGTTTCGAAGCTTTCACGGATTGGCTAGTTTCTACAAGAAGTTCATTAGGAATTTCAGTGGAATTAGTGCACCAATGATGGACACAGTGAAGAAGAGACACAAGTCTTTTCATTGGACAGAAGAAGTTGAGAAAAGCTTCAATTTGTTGAAAAGGAAAATCATGGAACAACCAATTTTGGTGTTGTTGGATTTCAAAAAGACATTTCAAGTAAAATGTGATGCAAGTGGATTTGAAATAGGGGTAGTCTTGAGGCAAGAGGATAGACCGATAGCATACTTTATCGAGAAGTCGAACGAAGCCAAAATAAAATACTCCACATATGACAAGGAGTTCTATGCTATTATTCAGTCATTGAAGAAATGGAGACACTATTTGATTCCTAAGGAGTTTGTCTTATAAAGTGACAATCATGCTATGCAATTTGTGACCCAACAAGAGAAGTTGAATAAAAAACATGTTAAATGGGTTGAATAAATGCAAAACTTTACTTTTGTAACTAAGCATATTTCTAGAACTGCTAACAAAGTTGTTGATGCTTTGAGCAGGAAGTGTTTGCTATTGTAGTAGTTCAGATTCAAAACTTTGGGTTTTGATAACCTCAAGGAAATGTACACAGATGATCCAGATTTTAAGGAGGCGTATGAAGCAACTGAGAATCCAATTCTCAGGGACATAAGTCAATGGACATAATACATGATCCAGGAAGGATTACTGTTTAAGGGTAATCAACTTTGTTTTCCAAAATGCTCCATGAGGGAGAATTTGCTGAAGGAGAAACACAATGGAGGATTGGTCGGACATTTGGGTCATGATAAGATGTTCTCAAAGTTAAATGAGTCATATTTTTGGCCAGGAATGAGAGAAGACATCAAAATATTCATGGACAGATGTAGAATTTGTCAGCATTCAAAAGCAAAGAGGCAGAATGCAGGCTTATATCAACCGTTACCCATACCTGAGAGGTTGTGGGATGCAGTAAGCATGGAATTAATATTGGGGCTGCCGAGAACACAAAGAGGGTTCGACTTGATCTTTGTGGTAATAGATAGATTTTCTAATATGGCACACTTCAAACCATGTCAGAAAACTAGTGACGCAACTGACATTACGAATCTATTTTTCAAAGAAGTCATTCGACTTCATGGCTTACCATGGAGCATAGTTTTGGATCAAGACACCAAGTTCGTGGGAAACTTCTAGAGAAACTTATGGAAAAAGTTGGGAATGAACTTTCCATTTAGTTCAACTTATCATCCTCAGACGGAGGGGCAGACAAAAGTTTTGAATAGGAGTTTGGGAGACTTCCTGAGGAGTTTGGTGACAGAACACCATAGTCAGTGGGACAACATTATGCTACAAGTGGAATTTTATTATAATGACTTGATCAATAGAAGCACATGGCAGAGTGCATTTCAGGTTGTTTATGGAATGCAACCAAGAGGATTTTCTGAACTGAAAGATTTAGAGCAGGATGAAACTAGAAGTGCTAGTGCAGAAGATTTTTCCGAGGCAATGAGGGAACTTCACAGCCAAGTGAAGGAGCAATTGCAGAACTCAAGCCAAGAGTATAAGAAAAGAGCAGATCAACACAAGAGATAACTTCAATTCAAAGTTGGTGATTTGATCCTTGCACACTTGAGAAAGGAAAGGTTCCCAAGGGGGACATATAATAAATTGAAAATGAAGAAAATTGGACCGTGCAAGATCATAAGGAAATTTGGGGCAAATACATATGAGATTGAATTACCAGACGACGTTGGAATTTCACCAATATTCAATGTCTCATATTTGTACCCTTATAAGGATGAAGAAGCGGGAGAAGATATTGAAAAACCAGAAGTTTCATGGACTAAACAAATGAATGTAGCTGAAAAGCCACAGATGGAGAGAATACTGGACATCAGAGTCAGTAAGAGGACTAGGAGAAAATAATATTTTGAATACTTGATCCTGTGGAAGGGACATCCAGTTGAATATTCCAGTTGGGAGAATGAAGTAGAGATTCAAAAGCATGGGCAGACCGTGTGAGAGCTCATGGACAGGAGCCCATGAAAATTTTCAAGCGAGGGAGTATGATGCAGAAGCATCGCCAACAACAAGCAAGCGTGGGACAAATGCAAACGCATTTTGGCACATGATGAATTGTTCGAAATGTTTTGAAGTTGGATACAACAAACATAAGTGAAATAGTTAAGAAAGGGTGTTCTTTCAAATTGTAAACAAATCTTGAGCAATCCGCTCTCATCTGTAGTAGATAGAGGCATTTATTTGGAATTAATGTAAGTAGGTAGATTTAAATTTCTAGATTAGACAGTTTTAGGAGCTGGAGGGAAAATGACTATAGACACCCTCTATTGTATCATTGTAACAATGAAGGAAGAAGATCATAGAGCATATAAAAGTAGCAGAGAGTTCCATAGAAGAATCCATGTACACAAGTCTGAATTTAATATATGAAGTTTCGATTCCAGACTCATGGTATTATAATGCCTTTTGTGTGCATATGCTCAATGTCATGCTTATAGTTGTTTTAATCTTTCTATTGTACATTTTCTCTGATGTTGTGTATGTGTGATTTCTTCTTAAATGTTTGAAATATGAGAGAGGGAGAGTAAGGAATGAGTTTCAATTATTTCTCTATCTGAGAAAGAGTTCCTGCAAGGAGTGCAGTGGAGTGTCTGCAAGGAGTGCATTGATGGGTTCATAGTCCAAATCTATGAAAGCTCAGGAGAGATACAATTATTCTCATTTTCACATAAGTGCAAGTTAAGCATAGGAGTCGTGCAAGGTGTGTGCAAGCTGATAAAGACCTCAGAACTTGTATATAAGGCGGAGTGGTTGAAAGACTATTTTTGCAAGGAGTTGCACAAAGTCAACCAGTTCAAATACTTAGGAGTATTTGAAGAAGTGTCACAAGGAGTGCGTGAAGAAGGTATCCCCAAAGTACTTGAGGATTTTTCAATCAAGCTCAGGAGGGACAGGGTCTTCGAAGTTGTCGAAGAGAAGATCAAGAGGGATAGTGCCTTGAAGTGTTGTAAGGAGGCATAACAAATTTGTTTTGCAGGTGGACAAGTTCCATGAAGGAATATCTTGTTCATTTCATAGGAGTTTTCAAGGAGGAATTGAACGGTTAGAATTCTCTGTGGAGAATTCACGAAGTCCTGAGAGTCATCAGATATTGCAGAGGAGCAGGGAAGTTACGGAAATTATTCTTCAAGTACAAGCTCAGGATAAATCAAACTGTAAGATCCAAATCAACAAGATCCGTTGGATCACTCGTGAATTATCACTTCGGGGATTCACAAGTTGAAGGACCTAAAACCTTGGATCAAGATTCACGAAATCGTGAAGTATTGATAGGGAGAGAATTTTTGTTGTGGGGCCAACATTAATAATGAGTTGGAACTTGGGATTTCATCACTTCAGAGGATAGGAGGTCGAGACTTTTGTCTCGAAAGCCCCAAAGTCGCGAGTTGCGATAAGGAGTATCGAGGAGTTCGGGATCTCGGAACTTCGGGTGTCGAGATACAAAGGAGGCAGTGCTTGGGGAGCGAAGTCGTGAAGTGCCGAAGTTGGGCATGAGGGACATGTGGTAGAACCATAAGGTGGGCCTATGTGGTTGAAAAGTGGACACTCTTCTCTTGGAGAAAGGAGTCAACACTCCTTTGACTTCTCGCTTCTCGGGGATTTGCAGAATGAGAGCATGGGAGATCGACGCTGAAACTTGTGAAGCAGTGAGTAGCGAGAGGTGCTAGTGTTAATCCTGGCTGGTGGTCACGCACAGAGGGCACTGATAAGGGGAGGATCCATACCCACATTGGCACTTCAGGTATCGTGAATTTGGAAAGGAGGAGTTGAGATTTTTGACTTGCGAACTTGCGAGATTGTGAGTTGCGACAAGTGCCTTTGGGAATAGGCCTTGGTCATAGCGTTGTGGTCGCTTGGGGAGAAAGGAGCTTGCGCCTAGTGCTGTTTGCACATCTGGAGTTTCGGAAGGACCTGTGGATCAATTGGAAGGAGATTCTAGTAGGGAGTCAAAAAGGAGCCACTTCGACTCATAAAAGAAACTAAACAATCCTTATACCGAGAGGTCGGGTGTAGGGACCCCGAGGGGTTGCGGATGTGCACCACATCATGGGTTAAACTTAAAATAATTAAGTGGTTTAAGCTGCTTAAAAGGTAACCCCTTGAGGAAGCCACATGAAAGTATAAATAATAGGAAAGGATCTTTCATTTTAATCACACTTTATAATATTGAATATATATAGGTGACTGAAGTAACCAAAGGATATCTAAGAATAATTTCAGAGGGAAGGTGAAGTAAAGAAGTTGGAAATTCAAGGGTGGATAAATTCTTTTGATGATGCTTTCTAAGGTATGTTATTTACAGGTCATCTCACCATTTTCACAATAAATATTTTTATAGAATGATTCAGACCTTGAAACTGGGAGGTTGTTTAGGAAACATATCCAAGTAGTTGTGGTACAAATTTCATCTTGTGGGTCATTGTATTTTTGGAGTTACACTCCGTGGAAAATAGGGTTTGTGCCTAGCTCTGAAACTAGTCTAAAACATGTGTTTCGGGTAGAAACGTCATAAATTCTTCATAATAGATCCAAATTCAGTAAGACCAAATGTGTTGGTTAGATTATAGTCTGTAGTATTCTTTGTACAATTTTCAGATCCATACAAAAAATATTCTATGTGGGGTACACTCTACAAGTTCGCTCTCTAGAATAAGTCAGAATTCAACAAGGTATGCCATTTTTTATACAACTCCTTTTGTGAGAAGTTCCAAGTAGTGACACCTGGAGAAATTGCATAAAACACACTGAAGAACATTTTGTACTATTTTCATATCTTTATTCATGAAAGGTACATAGTTATGATTATTTCAAGTTAGGGTTGTTGACTAATACAAAACTAGTCATGTGAGACTAAAGTAAAGTTTGATGAGAATGCTAGTCTCTTGTTGTTAAAGTTAAGGATGGTTTGCAGGTATGTGATCATATACACCAGGTCTATTACAAAGTTACAAATTAGATTTTGATGATGAAATCGATGAGGTATTTTGGTTGAGGTACATGGTTGAGACAAGTAGTTGATGAGTTGGCACATGCATGAGGTGTATACTTGATGATGTCGGTACATATTGATGAGTCATAGTTGATGAGTAGTTGATACATTATTGGTACATACTTGGTATGTGGTTCAAGGAAATTTTTAGTAGTATTGTTGACACATGGTTTATGGATGATGTAGTGTAACATCCCCCAAAATAAATTATTTTTAAAGTCTGAAAATACTTAGGAATATATTTATGTTTTTGGTAAATTCAAAATTGGAAAATTATTGCCATTTATGGAAATTTTTAATTTTTAATTTAGTTAATTGTAAATTATGATTATGACTGTTGGGAAAAGATATGATTTGACCCAACCAACTTTTTGACTATGAAAATTGTAAGAAACAAATATGTTTATATTTATTGTGGATGGATAAATGGAACAACTGGGTTGAAATCAACTGACCATGACTCCATGAGTGGGTAACATGTTGGAACTACCTCAGGGATGAATGTTACAAGTGGAAAATCAGGAATTTGGCCATTCACAACCCATGAAAATCAGGGATTTAGAAATCTACAAAAATTCCCAAGGGGAAAATACCTAGGAACAAATGCTTTTGGATAAATATAGCATATGGGAGAAGGTAGGACACTGCCTAGTATTCTAGAAAAATAATTATCTCTTGTTGTTATGAAAACTATTTTCTGAGTGTGAAGGATGGAAAAGTTATGAAACTAAAGGAATATTGCTAAGGAGGAGTTTTATAGTTTGGCCTCATGGTTTCATGGTCAGTCTAGGGGGTGAATGGAACAAGTAGATTGGTTGTTTCGTTCTAAGGTTGGGAGGAACATGGATGTTCCATTTGTTGTTTGGAAATTTGCTCGGATATGTCCATCTACTGATTCTCTAGTCAAATGTTATTTGTTTAATGACTGATATAGTACATCTCTTTAATTCTGGATGAATTGTTCTATTGATTAAATTACTATTGGAATGAAATGAAATATAGAATGACTCTTACAATTTTATTGTATTTACTTGAGTGATAAATTATGCATGTATTAACTGTAGATGGGATTGTTTTATATAATTATATGGAAGATGTTTCTAAGCTAGATGGGATCTGTATTGTACTAACCCTATCATTTCAGGAATGTGAGTTATTACATATAAGTAGCCAGCTCAAGGATTATTGTCGATTGAAGAATGCCAAAGAAAATTCGGGAAGTAAACTTGAAAACTTAAGATTTAGCTAGACATATATGGTTATAGGTTAAATACACAGTCTGTAATAAATATTTATGATGATCAGGCTGTACATTTTTCATTTAAGACTTGGAATGATTACCTACAATAGGAAGTAACTATATATATATATATATATATATATATATATATATATATATATATATATATATATATATATATATATATATATATATATATATATAGGTTAAATATATTCTATAGGTTAAATACATAGATTGTACCAAATAGTTATGAAGATCAAACTGTACAAACATTATTTAAGACTTGGAATGATTATATATAATAGGAAGCTACTGTATATAATATATATATGTATATATTTTTGTACAAATTTTCAGACTCACTTAAATGCTTATTGTATGCATAAACCAGATACCAATGATATAAAGGAAAACAATCAGTCAGTTATGCCATAGTAATCATAACAAGAGTTTTTATTTTATTTTTCATAATACAGATACTACTCACACTTCATAACAGTATTCACTTCACTCTTTTCAAAAATAATAATAGATTATTTCCATAACCATAAACCTGGAATAAATATCTAACAATCATGTTTCATTACAAATGTGCAGGAGTAAAAGTCTTGACTCAAATACTTAAACTTATTACATATTCCAGAAAATTGTGTATTCAAATCTACGCAAATATTGTGTTTATAAGTGGCCAACAATGAAACATCATTACAAAAACTGAATATACAATTAACCAGTCGCTAGTGAGGTCTGGTTTGAATTTTCCATGATAACAATGTTCTAGGACCGAACCATTTTCATTTGATTAGAACCTGGAATGACAAATTCTGAGAGCACTGTAAAAAGGAACCCAAGTACCTTTTGCATAAGACGATGTCCTAGAATCCAAAGACTTCATGCGCACCAACGCTATAAGAAGACCAAGAAAATTATAATTATTATTTAGTTGGAAGCAACATAAATTCATATGTTTAATGTAGAATAAATTACCAGGGTAAAAATATTTACAAAAGAGACAATGCAGATGAAATTTTGGACTGCACTTAGCTTAGCGTTCTGTAGTAAAGTTCATATTTCTTCCTTTCATCCTTGAGAATGTCATACATATACCAAAGGGATGGAGAGTCCAAGGATCACCTGATGGGTACCCTCACAGTCAAAAGGGGCCCATCATTAGATTATAGAAACCAAACCTTTATCAATATTTTCAGAAGGAGAATAATCATACAACATCCAAACAACGATAATGAGGAATGTACAATATCAACCAGGATCCACAAGATTGCCCGATTGGCCACATAATGAGGTTACAAGTTTATTCTCATTTTTAATCAAAAATATTCTTGGAAATGAACATTGCGAATAGAATCCTAAATAAAATTGAGTTTCTTTCCTTGATACGATTTAATAAAAATAGTTAAGACATTCAAATCTTTAGGACAATAGATGAGGGAAATTCCTCAGTCAAGTCCCAAGGGATTAGGAATAAAGATAAAATGACAGGACACATACTGTTTTCATACTGGTATAAAGGAATTATAGAATAAGGAAAGTAACTGTAGTTAAAAATAACCTTACTTAGAAATTTGGAGGAGACATGTCAGGAGTAAGGTGTTCACGGAATTCACTGTACCGTGGAGAATCGTCTCGTGAGTTCTTTTAACCTTTTAAAAGAGCAATGGTTTGGAACATGGTGAATATATATTATAGGCCAAGTGTTACTGGCATGATCATGCAATAATACATTCTGTGATTACAAAAGGCTAGGTTATAAACAGAAAACGAGCTGTGCCATTTCAAAAATGAATCAAGACCTTAATAGGCATCGATATTTTACCCTCATAAATTAACAGATCGAGGACACTAACAAAAATGTAGATTTACCTGATATCAACGTATCTATAACAAAAAAGGGGACTCAATGACACGAAAATCATAAGGGAAACACTCCTCCACACAGTTGGAAAACCTAGTTCTCGATTAGGGTAGAGAACCTAAGAAAACCATAGAGCCTATAGTCAAAACCACGAACTTATATGAAGATATATCAAAGCAATAGGATTTTTGAAGAGCTCAAGTATGAGACTATTATTTTATTGATCCTGTAAATTGCGAGGAACTCGGAGCAAGCAACGAATAACATGAAGTAAGTTGTCCTTACACAGGGTCCTAGAAAAAAATGATACAAAGGACAAGAATGAAGCCAAAGCAAACCGGAAACACTAATGGGTGAAATGCCAATGCCAAAAATTCTACACTTGACCATGGAATACATGCCCATCACGCTCTTAGGATTTTTTCCAAAAGAACTAATACACAGTAAACTTTTCTTAAAATCAGGAGTTTGGATATAAACAACTAGAAGGTCATTACCTAGATTATGGTAGCGTTCAATGGGTGTGGTCCACCATAATCTCCTCTACCAGAGTGATCCTGACTCCACCAAACGTTGGCTATGCTACTGCAAAAGAATGCAACAGGGTTAACACTATAAAAAAAGTGTAAACTACATAGAGCCAAGAGGATGGGTGAAACAATAGACTTGGGAAACCTCTGTAGGTTAAGTTCAATGGAATTAATGCAGATTTGTACTTAGCCTATGTGATTAGGGTAAGGTGGAGAAATGTGTGTGTGCACATGTACAAGGGAAATAAACACCGCCGACTCTGCATTGCCACCCGACGAAGAACATGACGCATACAACGACAAACACAACATCATGACCTAAGACACATGTCAAGCATCTGCATGCAAGGAATGACAATCGATCAACAATAAATAAGACTGACTACCCACGTGTCCTACCCTACAATGGTTAGGACCTCCAAGACACATAAGAAATGTTCAAGCCCAAGTTCCCATCAATTTTAACCATTTAAGGTCTCAGGGATGGTGACTGTTCTGAGGAACATGGAGGTGTCTACATCCTGCCTGACACAAGAAAACCAATAAATTAAATTATTACAACCAAGTACAACAATAATTAAATGAACAACCACGTCCTCTACGGAAGGTGCAAGACAGAAGGACTCAGACAATGACCAACCAATATTAATACAAGGCATTATCTATGACTCAACTAGGATTAATTACAGACCAATTACTCCATTTAATATTTCCATTACTCGATGAGTACCTTATACATAAGGTAATTCCAACTAAGTGCAATTCCGCATTTACTAAATCCTAATAACTTAATGTACTTAGTTCAAGACCTTACCTTTAATATGTTGACAAATTCAACAAGTTTCCACAACATTTCCATAAAATAATAACCACATTACTTTTTGTACCATAACTTTGCAAATAAAATAATAATCACATTACATCTTGTGTGTTATCAATACAATAAAATTACAATACCCTTACCATAATACAATAACAACATCATGTTTATATTATAATGACTTGCAAATAAAATAATAATACTTATTGTATGTTACGAATACAATAAATTATAATAACTCACCATAAGACAAATCAAAGTTTCAATTTATAATATAAGGACCTTGCAAATAAATAATAGTAAAATTTCATTTCATGTGGTCTAACACTCACACTATATTTTATTTTCTATTGAAAATAAAATTACCCTTATATTTCAACCTATATATTACAGTAATGATATCGTTACACCTTAGTATACTATTTTATAATATTAATTACAATACAATTTCAGTAACAGTACAATAAGACAACCATATCTTTACATGTCTTTTGCAATAACCGTGCAATGAGAATGACAATAAAATTTACATTGTTATGTTTTTAAACACCAACATTGCATCTTAGTTGGTATTGTAATAATCGTTACTATTACATAAATCAACATTCACAAGTCGTTACCTTGCATAATACAGTAGTGATTTAATACCGTAACTAAACATTCACATTACTATACCCATTTCTATATCAAAGAAATAAAAACTAGCGGCCCAAACCAACGACCCAGCCATAATGCCCAAGCATAAAATCAATCAACTAGTAAAATTTAAAGATGTGAGTGCATGTTGGAGATCAAGGAAACTTACGAACGCATGCCAAAAATCATGAATTCGGTTGCCAACTACAATTTGGCAGCTAATTTATTCGGCATTAATCTGAAAATGAGATTCAACTGAACGAGCATCTAAACATTAAAATAAAAACATAACGTTCAATCAGGGGTCTTACACAGATGTGTGCACTAGAGCAGGTCATGTTCATTAGGGATTTAAATGGCTGGTCAAAAAAATGGAATTGGTGACTACAGTTGACTGGAACTGCAGACACCCCTACCCTTCTTCCCACTTATCTAGAAGACCACAAGCACAGGCAATGACATTTAGAATTCGCTCCAAGAGCATCTGGTTGGCAGCGAGTTTGATGCCATTAAAGTATAGCATAAAAAAATAAACAACAGTCAACTAGAAGGGCCATAATAAATAGGTAATTGAGGTCATTAATCAGTTGAATGCTGAGAACGACCCTCCTACACGTCCGGGTAAAACTACAGCATGACAGTCCCCAATTAAATAAAAACAAAATTGTGGTGTCTACAACAATGGTCATACCATTCGGTAAACAGTTCGTAGGCAAACAATCGATGGACACTGAGAGCAGTCATTCCCCAACCTCGTGGTAAAGAAAAACGATGCTGTCCAACTTAAAAGGTAAAAAAAATTCATGGTAAATTACCACCATAGTCGACTATTGGGTAGACACTTCATGGGTGATTCTACAGCTCCCCGACCACGTTTTCAAGCAAGGAATCAAGCTTAACATCCACTCAGCGTCTATTGGGAGAAAATCGTGGTGTCCAAGCCGAGGGAAAAATATAAAAATAAGGAAGTGAGCGACCCTCAATGTGGAAGGTCCCGGTAATAAAAATGGCAGATCGTGATAAACGTTTTCAATTCCTGGGGTAGCCATTAAGCAGACAGAGTTAAAATATTCCCATGATTCAAGGAAAAAGAAAGAAAACAAAACCATCACCAAGAAAAGAGCGTAGACACTGATCAAAAATTGTTTCTCGTGATTTAACGCATGGAGGAAAAAAAATCACAGGCCCATCAAGGATTGCAGACCGAAAATAAAAAATGTTTTCATTTAATTATAATTTTCCTTGATAAACTTTTTCATTAAAATTTTCTTTCCTTCAACTAATGGCGAAATATCACCATAGAAAAAGATTCCATCAGTTACACAAATTCAATTTTAGAAGTAAGGTGAACCAATCAATTCATCTAAAACCCAACACAGATGAAGTTATACACTCTTTACATCTAAGAACACCCATATAAAATGATGGCAGCATAAGGGATGGCTAGGGCTCTAGGGATATCTCATCGAAGGGATCACAGGGGTTATATCCATCGGGGCGCGGAAAAAAAACAACAAGGAAGTAATATAAACCATACACCAAGGCCGTACTGAAGGACGTATGTCAAACAATCAGTTTACCTATCCAATACACAAGCAAATCTACATCGTAAATCCTAATGCATTCTATTCTACCAAATAAATGAGCATACCTTTGCCTTATCACCTGCCTCGAATGATGTCCACGCGCTCCATGCCACTCCCACTCACCGACCTTCGAGACCTCACCAGTACCTCCCAACCAACGCTAGGGGTACTCTGATTCCCCCTTAGCTCCCCGAGACACAAAGGGGCCACACACTATCCAAGTGGTATGTCTAGCTCCCAGATCACCTCACAAGGCCGAGCTACCACTCCTATCCGAGCTGGGAAATCCCAACTCCCCACAAGTAATAAGTCAAGTAACAATTCCAACAGCGTAACATTACACTAACAGTCGATCCCTTCTTCCTCCACCTTCCTCTCTTTAATAGAGTTTTATAACTTCCAAACTTTCCCTAAATTTCATTTACTTTAAGTTTTAATAAAATCTTCTAAAAATTATCTTTCGTACAAGTGTCATTCATCCCCCACGTTTCTCCATTAACTATTTTCTTTAATTTAGTAAATTGTCTTATTTCCCTCACCCACCTAGAGTTACTCCTATTTTTACTCCTTGGTGTCCCTAGATTCCCTTACAGGTTTTAAATACTTTCCCTAAAATGATGTTGCTAATTTCGTTCAATTTAGAAGGTTCTTTATTGTAGATTCTTTACTAAGTTGACCTCGCTTTTTACCATAAGTTCCCTTCTTTCCCTTCTTATGTTTCATCCATTCCTTAGTTTCCTAATTTTTATTATTCCCTTCTTTCCCCTTTTTATTAGAGCCAAAAATGGCAGTTGCGCCAATTAACCTCTTTTCCTTTTTATTAAGAATTTAATATCTTTTACACTTCACAAGTTAAACAATTAAATTCTTCTTTACAATTTTAAATCCACTGATTTTAATTAAATTCTTACTCTCTTGATTTTACCCCAAAAATTTTATGAAGACTAAAACTATTACATAAGTGGTTTTTAGTTTAATTTTAATTTTAATTTTTATAGGGTATTTTTCTTAAGGTTAGACAAAATTTTACCCCTAGAGAAGTTTTAGAGTTAGGACTTAGATTCTGAATTGGGTGACATTTAATTAGGGAAGTTGTTTAAAAATTTCTTAATGCGTTAAATGTCTTAGGGCCATCTAGATTTGTTCCTTCATCATCATCAACGCGACGTGCCCTTCAGGACGCACCACATGCTCTAGGGTGCCACTTTCCTCGTTTGTTTCTTTTGCTCGATGTTCCCTTAAGGATGCACCACGTGCTCCAAGGGTGCCACTCGCCTCTTGTCTTTCTTTTGTGCAACGTGCTCTTTAGGATGCTACAAGGGTTCCACTCACCTCTTGAATGATTGGTAGACATCAATAACCCCTGGAGTCAACACTTTTCCAGGTGAACTTGGGGGAGACTAAGGGATTCTAAGGAATAAGGCCCCCACCTTATTGTGCGCCCCTTAGAATCATCACGAGTGACTGTCGCAGTTTTCCCTCATGGCATCGTGGGTCCTCTCGAACTAGGTAATCGTTAACCTACAGTTCGAGCCACGACGAGAGTGCTAGTAGGTTGTGGCAGGGCTGCTATCCACACCTCTCCCTCAACTTCTCTGGTAGTCATGTGTGGCCACTTTACTCCATATGTGAATCTGGTCGACAAGCTATCGTCAGCCTGCATCATCAAAAATCGTGTCAGAACATGTCCAGATTATATCATCTAATCAAATGTACTAAAATCACAGTAAACAATCAAACCCCAATAGCACACTCCCTGAATCGATCCGGAGTCCAAGGGGTTTTGTCGATTCCTCTGCATCATCAAGGTCCAAAACCTTGCACACTCAGTAAAATTGAGTCAATAGCACATGTCAATATCAAAGCTGTAAAACATCATGTCATCTACCATAATGCATCATAATCAAGGACAAATATTTTAATATCATAAAATTCTATATCACTTGTGAGAAAGTGTCCTCAAAGAGTAAGTTTTCTTAGTGCGCCAGAGTGGGATGTTATAGCTGGGTGAAATGCCAATGCCAAAAACTCTACACCAAACCACGGAAGACAGGCCCGTCATGCTCTTAGGATTTTTTCTGAAAGAACTGATACACACAGTAAACTTTTCTTAAAATCAAGAGTTCGGATATAAACAACTAGAAGGTCCTTACCTAGATTATGGTAGCGTTCAATGGGTGTGGTCCACCATAATCTCCTCTACTAGAGTGATCCTGACTCCACCAAATGTTGGCTATGCTACTGCAAAAGAATACAATAGGGTTAACACTATAACAAAAGTGTAAACTACACAGAGCCAAGAGGATGGGTGAAACAATAGACTTGGGAAACCTCTGTAAGTTAAGTTCAATGGCATTAATGTAGATTTTTACCTAGCCCATGTGATTAGGGTAAGGTGCAAAAATTTCAATGGTCACAGTAAACAAGTGATGGTCCCAAGGTGACGCAAATGCGCCTCCCAGGGCACGCCTACTCCCCCCAGGACCTTCTCTTCCTTTGGCCCGAAGAGCTAGAATGCCCTTCAACCCCTTATCGGGAGTTCTCAATATCCACAGATGCTCTTTATGACCTCCCTTCTTTAAATCAGGAAATCTGACTTCGCGTAGTTGCGAGTCTCACAGACGCGGATCCAGGTTGTACAAGTCTCTGAAACCCGATGGGGTTCAACACCGATGCTATCCTTGTTCTTATCGAGAATTACTTTATCGGGAAATCGGTATTCATGATGTCGTGATCCACTGCTCTCATAGATCCCCGAATCTCGCTCCCCGATGGTTCCCCTTACCTTCCTTATCTCCCTCTGGCTTGCTCCTTCCCACGCGACCTGCCAATCCACGAGACCATGACCCTTATTCCCTATCGGAATTTTAGAATTCGCGAGTTCGAACAGCATAGAACTCATGCCTTTGGGATCTTTGATCCCTGACTTCTGATGCCACCTTGCGTCGATTCACGAAAAGGCTTGGCCTTCCGACACATGTCCTCCACTATAGGCCGTAACCCTGGTGGGAGATCGCGTATCGGGATATCGCGATTTCTGTGGTCGAAGTTCACGGGACTTACAAATACCTGAGCTCCGATCTATAAACACCTGTCCTCCGATCAACACGGTGACTACGAGGTTATCACATTTCGGGATATCGATACTTCTACAGTTGTAAGTCTCTCATCACCGAGAACTCCGAAATACTGAACCCCGATGCACGTGCGGGCGCTCTCCTCCATGTCACCCCCTCCTCGTCGTGCTATCGGGTATCAGAAGATCGCGATTTCAATTGTAGTGGTTCCTTTGTATGGGAAAATCCCAAATGCCAAACCCCAACTCTCTGAGATTGCTGACACGTGTCCATTCTGGGATCTATGACTATAATCCTTTCAGAAAGTCGTGTGTCGCAATTTCTCCCTGCGAGAATTCTATTTCCCTGGAGACCCTGATTCTCCGATAAGTCAAGTCCCGATGATCTCTGGCTCCATTCCCTTTGCACTAAGACTTAAACCGTGTGCATCTCCCCGAGATCTGATGGCTGACAGGATTTCGCAATTTTTCCTCAACGAATCCTGACCATCGATTTCCCCTCCTTGAGGGTTTCTTGAGAGGACTAAATGTCTTTTCTCAGAACTTGTCCTCCGATACCTGTGCTCGCAACTCCTGCTTGAACCTTCTTTGGCACGAATCTCCTGTGCTATCTTGTAAGGATTATCATGAAGGTGCTACACCTCTTGAGCTTTTCAACTATGATTCTCTCAGAGGTACTTGCGCACACTCCTTGCACTCGACATTCAACAACTTCCCTGATGTTAAATCCTTCAGACTCTGCGCCCTTTCTGCAGCAGTAGTCTTTGACTTCCCTTTCTCAGATTAACCTTTGAGAATTCTTCTTCAGCCTGCGCACTCCTTTCACAGCTTCAACAACTCACTTCCCCTTCTGGGTGAATGATAACAAAGGTTAACTACTGAGCCTTCATCAACACACTCCTTGCGGATGTATTCAACTGCACACTTTGCAGGAATCTCCTGGCTCAGATAGAGAAACAATTGAAACTCATTCTCTCTCCCTTTTAGACTTCAGGTTAAAACATGAAATCTCATGCACAACATACAAAAAGCAAATGCATAACTAGAAAACAAACATTCATGAGCACATCAATACACAGAGAAAACAACACGAACCATGAGCTTGAATCAAATCTTCCTTCTGTTAATTCAAAGGCCTGTACATGGGTGTTCTTCATACAATATTCTCTGATTGCTCCTCTCTTCTCCTGAATGCTTGATTGATTATATTACAATGATACAATGAGGGTGTCTATATCCATTTTCCCTCCTTCCATCTAAAACTGTCTAATCTAGAAATAAATCCTACCTACCTGCATTAACTAGATTAAGTGCCTCCTATCTACTTCAGACAAGAGCGTATGGCTCGAGGTATGATACATCATATAATGCACCTCCATAAAATGGCTTCATTAAATACTTTCGCTACAATCCGAAAGCACTTTCAAAAATTTGGGTTTGTCTATCCAGCTGATCTGCGCTTGACGTGCTGGCTCGCTTGTTGAGTTGGCGATGCTCCTGCATCATACTCCTCGACTTGAAAGCTTTCATGGGCTCCTGTCCATGAGCTCCTGCACGCTCTGTCCATGATTTTGGATCACTTCTTCTGCCTCCCAGCTGGCATCTTCCACTGGACAGTTCTTCCATTTGACCAGATACTCGAAGTATTTCTTTCGTCTTGTCTTTTTGCTTACCCTCTTGTCAAGTATATGCTCCATCTGTGGATTTTCTGCAATCGGCATCTGCTTCTGCCACTGAATTTCTGGTTGTTCATCACTTCCATCTCCTGCTTCTTCAGCCTTATATGGATATAATTCCGAAACATTGAATGTCGGAGATATTCCGATCTCATCCGGTAACTCAATTTCATAAGCATTTTCTCCCAATTTCTTTAAGACTCTGCATGGCCCAATTTTCTTCATTTTGATCTTGTTTTATGTTCCCCTTGGGAACCTTTCCTTCCTCAGATGTTCCAGAACTAGATCCCCAACCTCGAACTGAAGTTGTCTCCAATGCTGATCTTCTCTACGCTTATATTCCTAGTTTGAGTCCAGCAATTGCTTCTTCACCCTGCTGTGAAGTTATTCTATCGCCTCTGCGAATTCTTTAGCTCTTGCGCTCTTGGTCATTATCTACTCTGAATCCCTTAGTTCAGAGACTCCTCTTGGCTACCTGCCATATACAATTTCAAATGGACTTTTTCCTGTGCTTCTATTCACTGAGTCGGTGTATGCAAAATCTGCATGTGGCAACACATTATCCCAACTGTTGTGGTGCTCTGTCACCAGGCTTCTGAGTAAGTCTCCCAGACTTCTATTTACAACCTCTGTTTTCCCATCCATCTGTGGATGGTAGGTAGAACTAAACATTAAGTTAGTCCCCATCTTCTTCCAGAGTGTCCTCCAGAAATGTCCAATGAACTTCGTATCCCTGTCCGATACTATACTTTTGGGTAAACCATGAAGTCTAACGATCTCCTTGAAGAACAAATTTTTGATATGAGTTGCATCGTTGGTCTTCTGGCATGGAATAAAATGTGCCATTTTAGAAAACCTATCAACCCCTACAAAGATCGAATCATGTCCTCTTTGCGTCCTCGGCAATCCCAATACAAAATCCATGCTTATTTCATCCCACGACCTCTCGGGTATGGGTAATGATTGATAGAACCCTGCATTCTGCTTCTTGCCCTTTGAATGCTGGAAAATTCTGCACCTGCCAATAAACTTCTTGACTTCCGACTGCATCCCTGGCCAAAAATACGCTTCGCTCAACTTTGCAAATGTTTTTTTGTGGCCAAAATGCCCTGCTAATCCACCATTGTGCTTCTCTTTTAGCAGATTCTCCCTCATGGAGCAATTCAGAATGCATAACTGATTTCCTCTAAATAGCAGTCCATTTTGGATCATGTAATATATCCACAAGATTCTGTCCCTGAGAACTGGATTCTCAGCTACCTCGTATGCCTCTGCAAAATCTGCATCACCTGCATACATATCTTTAAGATTTTCGAAACCCAATGTTTTGACTCGGAACTCCTGCAGCAACAAACACTTCCTGCTCAAAGCATCAGCTACTTTGTTAGCAGTACCTGAAATGTGTTTAATTACAAATGTAAAATTCTGCATATACTCTACCCATTTAGCATGTTTCTGATTCAACTTCTCCTGTTGAGTCACAAACTGTAATGCATGATTATCACTATACAGAACAAATTCTTTCAGAATCAAATAATGCCTCCACTTSTTCAGCGCCTGTATGATGGCATACAATTATTTATCATATGTGGAGTACTTTACCTTTGCCTCATCCAGCTTCTCACTGAAATATGCAATTGGTCTGTCCTCCTGGCTCAAGACCGCTCCTATGGAAAATCCACTTRCATCACATTTTACCAGGAACACTTTCGTAAAATATGGCAATACCAAAACCGGTTGTTCTGTGATCTTTCGCTTCAATAGATTGAAGCTCTTCTCTGCCTCTTCATTCCAATGAAAATATTTATGTATTTTCTTGACTGTGTCCATCATTTCTGCGCTAATTCCACTGAAGTTCCTAATGAATTTCCTGTAGAAACTTCCCAATCTGTGGAAACTTCTCACCTCAAAAACATTTCTTGGTGATGGCCACTTTTTAATTACTTCCACTTTACTTGGATCCATCTTTAATTCATTTTCTGATATGAAAAATCCCAAGTAAATGAGTTCTTTCTTCATAAATGAAGATTTCCTCATGTTGATCAACAACTTCTCTTGCTGTAGCTTCCTCATTACTGCAGCTAAATGCTTCAGATGTTCTTCTCTTGTTTTTCTGAAAATCAATATGTTATCTAAGTAAACAATGACAAACTTACCAATGAATTCCTTCAGCACTTCATTCATTAGCCTCATGAATGTACTCGATGCATTCATCAAGCCAAACGGCATGACTAGCCATTCATACAACCCTTCGTTGGTTTTGAAGGCTGTCTTCCATTCATCGCCTTCTCTCATGCGAATCTGATGGTATCCACTTTTCAAATCAACCTTTGAAAAAAAAATTGCTCCACTTAAACAGTCCATCAAATCATCCATTCGTGGCAATGGAAACCTGTACCTGATGGTTATCTTGTTAATGGCTCTGGAATCTGTACACATTCTCCAACCTCCATCTTTCTTTGGACTCAGTACCGTTGGAACGACACACGGACTTAAACATTCTCTGATCAGTCCTTTATCTAGTAGTTCCTGTACCTGCCTTTTGACTTCTTCGTTCTCCTACGGTGTCAACCTATAGGTGACCTTATTTGGAAAACTAGCCCCTGGTATGAGGTCTATATGATGACTCACGCTCCTCATCGGCGACAACGAATGAGGTAATTCATCCACCACTATATCAGCAAACTCTTCCAGCAGTTCCTGAATTTTTTCCGGCAAGTCATCCACTCTTGTGCTGGTCAAAACAACTCTTGGTTTCCTGACCACAAAGAATTGTGGATCTTCCTTCTTCTTTACTTCTTCCAGAAGTTCCTTCCCACTCATGAGGAGTATGGTATTTCTCGGTTCTGGTTTTACTTCTTTTTCTTTAATTGGAAGTAACATATGCATTCTCCCATTCTTCTCCAAAGTATATGTATTCATCTTCCCATCATGAACTACGTTTTTGTAATATTTCCATGGTCTACCTAGCAATAAATGACATACATCCATAGGAATAACATCACAGAGAATTTTATCATTGTATCCTCCTATCTTGATGTCAACTAAGCACTGTTTAGTGACACTTACCTGATGTCCTTTCTGTAGCCATGAGACTTTATATGGACTCGGGTGATCAGTTTTCTCCAGCTCTAACTTTTCCACCATCTCGGTTGAAATGAGATTATTGGTGCTTCCACTATCCACAATAACCTTGCATTTCCTATCTTTGGTCTTGCATGTGGTTCTGAAAAGTCTGCTTCTCTAAGCTGTGTCCTCCACCTCCTTATCGGGGGTTAAGAGAACCTTACGCATCATCAATGACCTTCCGTCTTCTACATATTCTACTTCAGCAGATCGCCTCTGTGCCTCGGCAATGTGAGCTTCTCCTCCATCTTTCTTCCTATCTGGACAGTCAACTGCTTTGTGCCCATTCTTCCCACATGTGTAGCATGTGATGATTCCTCCTCTACCTCTTCCTCTACCTCTGGTACGAGGAAAAGTATTATTATCAGCGTACCCTCCGCTCTGTTCGGTCTGTTTCCTTCACTATTTAGCATGTTCGCCTCACTGCGAACTTCCACCTCTTTTTGTCCTAGTCTGAGGCTTCTTCCAGTCATCCTTAGATTTCTGGAACGTATCTTGGGTAACTGATTTACCTTTCGGCTGACTTCTGCCTCTGCCTCGCTATCCTGACTTACGACTTAGTTTCTCTTCGGCTTTCAATGCCATCTGATACACATCCTCAACCGTTCTGATGGTTGTCATACTCATCTCATCCTCGATATCGTATCTTAATCCATTCATATATCGGGCAACTTTTTCATCATCACTCTCCCGATGACCTGCTCTGATATTGAGCTTGTAGAATTCTTCAGTATACTCCTTTACTGTCATCAACTTCTGTCTCAGGTTCTGCATCCTCCTAAACAGTGTGATTTGGTAATCCCTTGGGATGAATTTTTCCTTCATCTTCGCAATCATTCAATCCTAGCTTTTGATCTTTTGCTTGCCTTTGGAACGTCTATCTGTTTGAAGTTCGTCCCACCATAATGTTGTGTGTCCTTTCAATTTTGTGACAGCATGCCTGACCTTTTTATCTTCCTTGATATCCTCATAATCGAAGTAGGTGTCAAGAGCTCTGATCCACTCCAATAGCTCTTGTGCATCCAGACTTCCTTCATAAGCTGGAATGTCCATCTTTGTCTTTGAACTCATCCGGGCGATAGCTTTAATTAATCGCTCGTTGGATGCATCTTCGGCTACAAATTCTCCTTGTTGTTCAGCTTTGACTTCGCCTTCAGAGTCATTCATATCTCCATCATTTTCTGTGCATCTCCGCGCTGCTTCCATGTCTTCTAATCTCACTCGAAGATCACATATCTGCCTCTCCATTTCTGGATTCTGTGTTGGTCTTCCTCTTCTTCGCACATCCCTATCCTCTGGATCAGGTGATTGTCTTTCCCTTCAGGGTGGCATGGTGAATTCTTCTTTCTTCTCTCTGTCGCAGAAAACAAAGAGTTAATCCCGCTCTGATACCACTCTGACGCAAACGTGCCTCCCAAGGCACGCCTACTCCCCCAGGACCTTCTCTTCCTTCAGCCCGAAGAGCTAGAATGCTCTTCAACCCCTTATCGAGAGTTCTCAATATCCACAGACACTCTTTATGACCTCCCTTCTTTAAATTGGGAAATCTGACTTCGCGTAGTTGCGAGTCTCACAGACGTGGATCCGGGTTTTACAAGTCTCCAAAACCCGATGGGGTTCAACACCGATGTTATCCTTGTTCTTATCGAGAATTACTTTATCGGGAAATCGGTATTCATGATGTTGTGATCCACTACTCTCATGTATCCCCGACTCCCACTCCCCGATGGTTTCCCTTACCTTCCTTAGCTCCCTCTGGCTTGCTCCTTCCCATGCAACCTGCCAATCCATGAGACCACGACCCTTATTCCCTATCGAAATTTCAGAATTTGCGAGTTCGAATAGCGTAGAACTCACGCCTTTGGGATCTCTGATCCCCGACTTCCGATGCCACTTGGCGTCGATTCACGGCAAGGCTTGGCCTTCCGACACATGTCCTCCATTACAGACCGTAACCCTAGCGACAGATCACGTATCGGGATATCGCGATTTCCATGGTCGAAGTTCATGGGACTTACAAATACCTGAGCTCCGATCTGTCAACACCTATCCTCCGATCAACACGGTGACTACGAGGTTATCGCGTTTTGGAATATCGCGACCTCTCCAGTCGTAAGTCTCTCGTCACCGAGAACTTCGAAATACTGAACCCCGATGCACGTGCGGGCGCTCTCCTCCACGTCACCCCCTCCTCGTCGCACTATCGGGTATCAAGAGAACGCGATTTCAATTGTAGCGGTTCCTTTGTATGAGAAAATCCCGAATGTCGAACCCTGACTCTCCGGGATTGCTGACACGTGTCCAGTCCGGGATCTACGGCTATAATCCTTTCGGAAAGTCACGGGTCGCAATTTCTCCCTGCGAGAATTCTATGTCCCTGGAGACCCTGATTCTCTGATGAGTCGAGTCCCGATGAGCTCTGGCTCCATTCCCTGCACACTAAGACTTAAACCATGCACATCTCCCCGAGATCTAACGGCTGATGGGATTTCACAATTTTTCCTCGATGAATCCTGACGATCGATTTCTCCTCCTTGAGGGTTTCTTGAGAGGATTAAATGTCTTTTCTCAGAACTTGTCCTCTGATACCTATGCTCTCAACTCCTGCTCGAACCTTCTTCGGCACGAATCTCCTGTGCTATCCTGTAAGGATTATCATGAAGGTGGTACACCTCTTGAGCTTTTCAACTCTGACTCTCTCAAAGGGACTTGCGCACACTCCTTGCGCTCGGCATTCAAAACTTCCCTGATGTTGAATCCTTCAGACTCTTCACCCTTTCTGCAGCAACAATCTTTGACTTCCCTTTCTCAGATTAACCTTTGAGACTTCTTCTTCAGCCTGCGCACTCCTTGCACGGCTTCAACAACTCACTTCCCCTTCT
>ML780346.1:342396-367792 GCA_009831015.1 Picea engelmannii
TAACTGGTTATAAATGACAACAATGGGTAATGAATAAATGTTGAATGTTAATTGATGAGTTTTTGTGCAAGAGGGAAGTTTTGGGAAAAAGAGCCCCACACTCATTCACCCCCCCCTCTAAGTGTGGTAGGTGTGTCCAACAAGATAGAGAAAAAATTGAAACTCATTCTCTCTCCCTTTCAGACTTCAGGTTAAAACATGAAATCTCATGCACAACATACACAAAGCAAATGCATAACTAGAAAACAAACATTCCTGAGCACATCAATACACAGAGAAAACAACACGAACCATGAGCTTGAATCAAAGCTTCCTTCTGTTAATTGAAAGGCCTGTACATGGGTGTTATTCATACAATATTCTATGCTTGCTCCTCTCTTCTCCTGAATGCTTGATTGATTATATTACAATGATACAATGAGGGTGTCTATATCCGTTTTCCCTCCTTCCATCTAAAACTGTCTAATCTAGAAATAAATCCTACCTATCTGCATTAACTAGATTAAGTGCCTTCTATCTACTTCAGACAAGAGTGTATGGATCGAGGTCTGATACATCATATAATGCACCTCCATAAAATGGCTTCATTAAAGACTTGCACTACAATCCCAAAGCACTTTAAAAAATTTGGGTTTGTCTATCCAGCTGATCTTCGCTTGACGTGCTGGCTCGCTTGTTGAGTTGGCGATGCTCCTGCATCACAAGGAGACGGTTACAGACCACCATATATTTCATTGTCAGGGTTCATTTACACCATGACAGTCGTATTCTATCAAATTTATGGCAACTATAATGACATATCAATTACGTCTTATAGTTTAGTTTAAATCTTTTATTTCTAGTTTAGTTAGAGTTCTACACTTCATCTTGGATCTGTTAGCCCTCGTGCCAGGGTTAGTTATAGGGTTAGTTATAATGAGTATGGAAAACAACCAAGAATGAGAAATAGATACCAACCATTTGGTTCAATTGTTCTAAGTATTAACGCTATCACGTGTTGAATGTCATGTGGTTAATAACTTGTTCAATCAATATCTTTCACACACATCTAAGGAACTCATTCATTAATTCAAGGCTAGTGTCGTTATATGCATTAATTTTTTTCCATGGTATGTCTATTACATGCGCGATTTTAATGCATATTCTATGGCGAGTATATATATACATATATATATATATATATATATTTGATTAAGTAATCAAGATACCTTTCTACCTTCCTTGGGATTAGGAATGATATATATTTTTTTCCATTTACCAATGTTCAAGGTTATGGTAAGTGTAAAGGTTGCAAAGAAAAAGAAGTGTTAAATCACATTATAGTATAATTAAGAAATGTTTGGAGAAGTAATGAAAGCGTTGAATAATGACCCTAAGTAAAAAAAAAAATGGGTAAATTTTGGGGTACATTACATGTAGCATACTTGCATTGGTATATTATTATAAGCACAGATTGATCTTGGTGAAGATTATGAGTTCTTGTGTTATGCTTGGTTGATGCACATCTTTGAGAGTTGTCTTGGTGATTGATATTGGTGAGTAGATTTGATTTGGTTGATAAGATTGATGAGTCAGGTTGTTGTGATAGGTTGTTTGGATAGGTTGTTGTGACAGGCGTAATTCGTGCATTAAAAATATGGTGACATTATTTAATGGGAAGAAAATTTATGTTACTAACCGATAACAATGGTGTAAAGTATTTGTTCATTCAACCAGATCTCAATGCAAGGCAAGGACGATGGTTGGCCTTTTTAACTAAATTCGATTTTTAGGTAAGACACATCAAAGGTAAGGAAAAGAAAGTTGCATATGCACTAAGTCAGAGGACTAGCAGACTCTATTAAATAAGTATCATCAAAGAAAAAAATAATATCAAATAGAGAATAAAATCTACAAGAAGTAATCATGAAGATTACATCAAAACAATAACAAAATTTCAAGGAAATGCAGAAAAACTAAACAGAACAGATCTGAGTATCGATAAAAATGGACTGTTAAGGTTCAAAAACCAACCATGTGTACCTAACTCTATTGATTTAAAGAAAACAATTATTGACGAACTACACAAAATATGTATTTTGGTCACCCAAGATAACAAAAAATGATAACATCATTAAGAAACTTGTTTTATTGACCTAAATTAAAGAATGAAACTACTCAGTATTTGCCTAAATGTTTAGATTGTCAACAGGTAAAGATTGAGCATCAACATCCAATAGGTCTATTACAACCTCTGCCTATACCAGAATGGAAATGGGAGATTATCTCGATGGACTTCATCACAAGTTTTCCTAAGACTCGAAGACAAAATGACTCGATTATGGTAGTGATTGATAAACTAAGAAAATCTACACATTTTGTACCCGTGAAATCTACTTACAAATCAATTAATATCACTGAAATTTTTATGAAAAAAATATTTAGATTACATGGAATTCCTAAGATGTTGATTGTCGATAGAGATGTCGAATTTATGTCAAATTTTTAGAAAGAATTGTTTGTATCTTTCGATACTAACCCGAATTTCAGCACAAGATACCATCCATAAATAGATGGGCAAGCAGAGCTAACAAACCAGATTATCAAAGACACACTGTGAATGTACATAAGAACTAAACCAACTAAGTGGGAGGAATACCTACACTTAGTTGATTTTTCTTACAATAACAGTTATAAGACAACATTTAAGATGAGTCCCTTCGAAGTATTATACGGGAGGAAATGAACAAACCTGGTTAGTTTGGATAATCCAGTTGACAGGATTATGGTGGGGCCAAAAATGCTTCAAGAAATGGAGAGAATGGTAAAAAGGGTACAACAAAACTTAAAAGAGGCCCAAGACTGACATAAAATCTATGCAGACCTAAAAGGAAGACATAAGAATTTCAAATTGGGGAACATGTATATATAAAAGTCAAAGTGAGAAGGAGATCTCTAAATCTAGGAAATTGTTCCAAGTTGGTGCCAAGGTTTTTTTCCCCTTCATTATTTTAACTCGAATCGAACCTGTGGCATATCAACTAGCACTTCCTGTAAATTTAAAAGTTCATAATGTTTTTCATGTTTCATTACTAAAATGATATATTCATGATCCTACTCACATCATTGATTGGAACATGGTGTAGGCAGAACTAGAAGACAAGTTCCAAGTGGAACCTTTGCGCATTATGTACATTAAAGAAACAACACATTGAAACAAATCCATCACCCAGGTAAAAGTGCAATGGAAGCACTTTAGCCCCGAGGAGGTCACCTGGGAATTGGAAGAAGATATGCTAAAATATTATACAATCCTATTCTGAGAGATGAATGACCATTTAGGACAATGTTTTACTTAAGGGGGAGAGGATTTAATATCCTCAAATTTTAGAAAAAAAAATTCTCAGTTGAATTTAGAAATAAATTTCTATTTTTGGAAAATTCGGATTTGGAAATAATTTTCCATATATGGAAAATCTGAATTTTTAATTTTGGATTATGTAATTAATTATTTGATGAGTGTTGGGAAAATATTTGACTTTCCCAACTATCCTATTTTACTGGACACATGTATGAGACAAACTTTTAATAAATTAAATGCTGGATGAAAAATGAAACATCCAGGTTAAAAATAGCTGACCATGACTCCATGAATGGGGAACAATTTTGAGTTAACTCAGAGATGATTTTTATAAGTGGCAGAAGTTGAATTTGACCACTAGTAGCCCCTAAAAATTAGGTATTTGTAAAGATGCAAATTTCCCCAAGGAGGGAAAGGAATGGAAATAATTAGGCACAAGAATATAGACAACATATATGGGAGGCAAAATGTTGCTTAGTATGTTGAGGAATTGAGAATTGTTTGTTGTTATGAGAACTTGTAGTGTGAGGAAAATTATTTTCTGATATGTTGATGGTGACTATATCTAAGGATGATAATTTAGTTCGCCCTTATGGACTCATGGTCAGGCTAGGGGTTGATCAAGACAAGTGATTGTGATTGTTTTGTTCTACAAATTGGTGGAACGTGGTTGCTCCGTTTGTTTCCCAACATTAGCTTTTTTAGATATGTATTTCAGATGTGTATTTAAATTGTTGATTCTATGCTAATGATGTTTCATTATTGATGTTAAACAGTTGATGCCATATCTTATGTTATTATACTTAGAAACAAAATCAGTTTGAAAAGAATTGTGTAGTCATATTAGTTGATATGGGTTGTCATTGTGTAAAATAGTTGTAGTAGTATGTTATTATGAATTTATTATATATATAAACAAAACTTCCTTATTATTTTTGTTGTTATGTTGAACACAAGAATAACAATCCCAATACATGTTTTGTCAATTATGAAAGAAAAACACCTGAAACAGTAGAGTACATGTCATTTGAAAAAAACAATTGATATACATATTTGTTACCATCAATAGATCAAGGATCCAAATGTTATAGTTTGAGTTCCTTAAAAACTAGAGCTCCCTGTCTAGTCAAAATGAAAATTTAAAGGACTACATGAAAATGTCTGTGAATACTCGCAAGGATTGGTGGAAGAATATGGAACCCAGATACCTTTTTTGGGTAGGCCAAGCACTTCTCCAACTTCCTTGGTTTTTCTCCCAACCTGTAACAAACATACAAAATAATTAGTAACTTACTAATGTACAAAATTATTAAAGATGCATCAAATAAGGAATCAAATATACTTAACTTGGATTTCGATGTCGTAATGGAGAATATAATGCCTATGAATGAATCGAGGAAATCATAAATTTTAACCCATTAAGGATATATACTTTCACTGGATGGATTTGATCAAACAACCAACAACATAGACCACTGTCGAATGGACATGGGATTCTAGCAGCGACAGAGAATTATTTTTCTCGACAGAGGAAATTGTTTTATAACCAACACATATAATTTTATATGAGGAGAATCACTGCTAGTTTTAATTCAACAAGGGTTCCTTAACCCTTAAATTATAGAGAGAACTTTATAAACACTATATTTTTATACAGAGCCCAACTAGAACGAAGGATTCAGTCAAACAGAAGAATGGAGGTATGGGAATTTTTGGCCAAGTCTTCACCCAAGTCTGCCTGATAGATATCAAACTGACAGTTGTATTTTCCTTGCATAGTAAGATACCAGACAAGAAAACACAGGGTTACGCCCTCTACACAGACCCAAAACCAAACAAAATGCTTAAAAAGGATGATGGTTTCTAGCCATGGGAAAATGAGGGAGAAACCTGAAGGGTTACGATTTTGGAAGACTGGTAGCCATTAAAAATAAAGTCACAACACCTGAACCGGATGATGAACTTACTCCCAAAGGGAAATCCTCTAAGGCAGACGAGAAATGAAGTGAAATTCATAAGAAAATTGTACCCTACGCCCTCAATCATGGAATATGTGACAATAAAGAAATCAAGAGATAACCCATGTACAAAGAACCCTTCAACACAGATTTCATTATAACATAAAATGGGACATGAGGAACACATTATACAAAGAACCCTTCAATGTTGGCTATACTATATGGGAAAAATAACTTAAAGTACAATTTAAACATCGTAATACATTTTAGAAGGAAAGAGTTAATATAAAGAAAGGCATGGTATAGAGAGCTTTTGAAATACAAAGAATATGTTATACAACAAATCATTGGGCTAATCTTATTATACAAAGAAACGTTTTCTTTCAAACCTAAATAACACCTTTGGAACGAAATGATGAGTATGTGGAATAAGATATGTAGAGGAAGTGAAATTATTGTGCACAAGCCAAGAGAAATATTTGAAAACAGTGACCACCATGCCTGTGGAGGAATCAGCTAAACACCCCTTTGTTATATTTCTACACAAAATCAAGAATAAAACTTGAAACAATGGTCACCATTTC
This sequence comes from Picea engelmannii, assembly GCA_009831015.1. Classification (NCBI taxonomy): domain Eukaryota; kingdom Viridiplantae; phylum Streptophyta; class Pinopsida; order Pinales; family Pinaceae; genus Picea; species Picea engelmannii. The sequence goes on from ML780346.1 coordinate 348,279, forward strand.
GTGCAATAAACCGTCTAAAATCCCTTTACTACCATTATACATAGATTCGAGAGTAAAACTTGAAATAGTGGCCACCACACCTGTGGAAAACCAGCTAACCACCCCATGGTTACCATGCTACTGCAAAGTCTCATAACACTACCATCACGGGAGAAAAACACAGAGTAACACAATGTAAGGAATAACTACAAAGGATAATGGGACCTCATGCCTCACAATAGTGGAGTAGAATGAAAGTTATGCCACCCTCACTTTCCATGTGAAGCCATCTGTTGGGCTTCAAAACATCATACAAATATCACTCATTACCATACAGTTTTCACCTATTCTTCCATTATATCACTCATTATTCACCACCATGTCACTTCATTTTCCCTATTGTTCACCATTAATGGGTCTCATTTATATTTTCCAAATATTATTTATTTTTAAGCATTTTTAAGAGAAATTCTTGATTAAATATTAGAAAATAATATATTTTACTTTATATATGGAAAATGGATTATTTTTGTGACATGTGTAGGTTCCAAGGAAGCTTCCAAGACACCTTTATGTGGGCTTGCATGATCAAATTCGAATTTGAGAAGATAAACCTCAAGGAGAAGATCATGATCTCATGGAGAAGATCAAGGACAAAAAGGGGTTATGTGTCTAGATGGTTGAGAGATGTATGGAACTAAAGAGAGATTAGTGGATGATCATTATGAGTTTGTTACTCATCCCATTGTATAAATAGGAGTACAATATCCTCCATTTAAAATCCTGAAGTTTTGTAATCTTAGAATTTTGGAGTATGTAATCTTAGAAGATTAGTGTTGTAACCATAGAGTTGGTTTGTAATGGAGATTTTGAAATAAAGAATCATACTTCGATTTTGCTTCTACATTTGAGTCTCCTTTAAAGTGGTGTGCTTGTGGAGTTATGGAGGGCCCCCATGGCCTCACTTCCATGCTGATTTGCTTATTTTAGGTATAACTTAATTTATGTTTTTGTTTGATTTCAACTTTTAAAGTTTTGTTAAATGTTCTAATACTGGAAGGATCTTGTTTGAAAGTGTTTTTGTAAGAGAACCATAAGATCTCAGACAATCATTAGATTTAGGTTTGTTTCATTTCAGCTTTTAAGTTTTGTTAAATGTTCTAATATTGGAGGAGATCCTAAAATTCAGGTGTTCTTGTAAGAGAACCTTAGGGTCTTGACAATTGTTAGATCTAGGTTTGATTAGTTGTTGAAAGAGATTTTGATGAATATGTTCTTGTAAGGGAACTTTAAGATCTCATACATATTAGGAATCTTTCTAGATTTATATTTTTTAGGTAGCGCTTCTAAGTTTACCTTCCCGGGTTGACATTAAATAAACTCTGATTGACATCATTAATTAGAACTAAACATTTTGGCGYCGTTGCTGGTGAAGTGCAACTAGAAGGATTGAGTAATTATCTTCTACATTTTCTTTTATGAACTAACTTGTGAACCCCAGGGACAACAGGATCTTCATAAAGGAGTTCAAGTTTGGAGTGTTTTATTTTCGCAATTAGTTAATTAGTTTTAAATTCAGTTTTTAAACCCCCCATTTCTTACTAATTCATCTACGTATGAGAAATTTGAATATGTTAAACAAGTACTTTTTGGAGAAAAAGAATAATCTTGAAGACTGGTTCCAAAAGAACCTTGTGAAATCTCCAAAAATGAAACAGGTTACTCACATCCTTGCAAACAATTAGGTAAACATTTTAAATCTTGATGTGAGCATGTTCGAATTTTTAATCCGTAGATGGCTTCACTGGAAAAATTATTTTACTTAGGAAATGAAATATCTTTCAAACAAGTTGGATAGAATAAATTAGGACAATAAAACAAGCTCGTTATCATTAGAAGTGTTAGTTGTTAGAAGCTTTTAGTCTTATTTTCAAAAATAAAAATAAATAATAATAATAATAAATGATCACGAATAAATTTTCCATGCTAACCTTCATAAATAAAAATAAATGAAGAGATTAGTATGCTCTCTTCCTGTGCTTTGTGCGATCAGGAAGATCAAAAAATCTATCGATTTATTTCAAATAAAAATACTCTCGCTGGAAAATTGATTTGCGCATTCTATCAATTATAATAAATTTGCAAAGCTTCCAATATCGATCTATCCAACAATAGTCTCACCTCCAATATGTATGATATTTATTTGCCAGACTCTATCTCAATACTTGATTTTCATTCAAATAAATTATATGGGTCTTTAGAAAAACTCTTTTACACCAATATCTCAGAGTCTTGCCCATCGCCGGAAGGATGCCTAGAATTCATTAATTTGGCTCTATCAAACACTTTTTTGGGCATCCTCCAATAGACTCTGAGAACTAATAGACACATAGATACCACAAATCCCTAGTGAAAATAAGACACATCAGTATTGAACTCTGTGTCCTCAATAAAAGGAATTCCATAGCAGATTGAGAAAGACAATGTAAAAGACAACAAGGCTTTATTTTCAGCAATAAGAAGAGGCATTCACAATCAGGGTCCATAAGCTATGCTCAAAGGCCCAACTTTATTATAGGTCCCAAAAATAGGCTTTTCTAGTAGCTTTTGGGCAAGGGAAGCTCTAAAAATCACAAGTTAGGAGTGAAAACTCACAAAATGAGAGACCACGACAGAATGTAAATGCAATGGGCCAGTTAAGATCAGAAAATTCCTATCTTAAAAAATCCGCCATGGTGCCATTCAAATCGCATGTCTCTCAATTATTTCCATTTCAATTCAAGTAGCCCCCATGAACAGTATTTACTTCAATAACTGCATGTTAAGATCTTCATGAAGGAAACCAATCAAAGTCCCCAATGACTTCTGGTAAAATTTTTGAGTCATATTCATTTTTTTTGTTCTTTTGAAATACAAATTATTCTGCATATAAAGTCATACCAGTTCTTCACGAAACAACTGAAATGAATGAAAGGGCCCATGTTTCTGGATATTTAAATTATTGATCCACCTAAACTATCAGACTTTAGTAATCAAGAGAAGGAATCATGGAGAAAAACAACATGGAACTTGCATTAAAACAACATCAGTGACGGTTTCTCCATTTAATAAACAATTTCTTTAGAACCTGAACCCATTGATCCCTTACACTAAAGGACTTATTCTATGTGAGTTACCACTTAAACGTAAACAAGAAGGAAAGGAGGCAGTTCTAACTTCTAAGATCATTACATGTTCTCTTGGTGCTTTGGGAATTGAGAAAGCATTTATTGTGGAAATACTAGGGAGCATTTATTGCATACTATTTTAGTCTTTGTTATCCAGATCGAGTGAGAGGAATTGTAACGTTGGGTATACCTTATTCGAAACCTTGTGAAATGGCCAGTAAAAGGGACTCGGCTCCTAAAAACCTATATGTTAGAAATTGGCAGGAGCTCGGAAGAGGCCTAGCAGATCTTGGACATTTTAATGTAAAAACAATAGTAAGGAATATCTATAGATGCGACAACAGTAGGAGTGCACACGGATTTAAGGGTTTACCAGTTTATGGATGCCAAATTTACCACAGCTAATGAAAATTAATCCTGAAAATGAATTTGTAATGCTGCACAGAAACGTTAGGCTGAGACGTGAATATCTATACCGCAAGAGTTTGGAGGGAAAGGAACAATTGCTTTATGAGAAAAAAAATGTAAAATTAGACAAGCTATGGAAGAAGGGAAGCCCGTACCTACTGAACTCAGGAATGAGGAAGTAGATTTGTGCAAGAAAATTGACCTCGAAGACGATCAAACAATAGTTTAAAAAAAAAAACCCACATTGATAATGAATATTCAAATGTGGCGGAAAATGATCCAAAAATTCTATTAACTACTTCCCATAGCCCAAGTAGCCGGCTAACACAGTTTGTATTTCCTAATGCACATGGGAATGAAATGCTAAATAAAGATCCTAAAATTTATTTCTATCCAACGTTTATTGTGACTTCTTGGGCAACAGATCCATCTGAATCTGAGGTTGTAAATACTTCAGATAATTTTGATGATGCGTTGTGCAATAGATTGGAAAATCAATTGTATGTTGAAATGGAAATAATTAATGAATACGATATCTATGCTCCCTCACAAAAATTTTTCATTTTCTATTCTCATTTAGACAAATCTCGTTTTGATTTGGTCCAAGGAAATATCAAAGAAGGAAGGCTCTTACTCCTCCAAAAGCTTTGGCACCTACATATCCGCCAGTTCCCTAGGTAAGTTCAGGTAAGACTCCAGTTCATTTTGGCAAGGATTTGGATATTGATTTTGTCAACCATTTTCAAAATTGAAATATTATTATTCCATTGCGAAAGATAATGCCTTTGTCACATGTCAGAAATAAGGTTCTCAAGTTTGCAGGAATGAACAATGTTTCTCAACCCACATGCACAATTGAAGAGGTTGAAGATCAGCTGATCAACATAAAATCAAAAAAATATTGTTGACTCCCTAAACCCTGATTCCCAACCGTTCTTTATTATTTTTTAATTGGTGATTAACATTGCCATGCACATGCTATTTATCATGCACATTCAAGTAAACATATGACACAAAGAGGGAGATAAATTAATTTTCATGATTATTACTAGACTATTATCAACATCAGGAATTAGACAAAATTTATGTTGTTGAGTCTCCTAAAGCTGTTTCATTTGGCATCTATTTTTGCGTAAGAATCACTAATAAATTGGCCATTTCTTTTTGAACATACTTATGTTCTTTATGCCAAGTTTTTTTGCAAATTTTGGATGATCAACTGATCATTAAGGAAACTAATTGAGCACTCAATTTGTCTCCAAAAGACTAATTTCATGAGAAATTCTAAAGAACAAGTCCATGAACATAAACGAAATTTCCAGAAAATTACGAATTCTTGCAACTTCCTGTAATAGTTTAATCGTTTGACATGTTGCATGACAGATTAGCAAAATTGGAAGAACTGGGTTTGTTCCTAAATGTACAAGGATGGTGAAAAACCTATCCACACTTGAATTTGACATCTCCAAGTGGCTGGTCAAAGACTAGTCAAACTCAACAATTTTTAGCAGAATTCAGGAACATATTTGCTATGTTTGAGAATTTGCATTCCATTGCTATATTTGAAAGTTAGTATGCCATAATTCATTTCTTTCCAGCAAGAGTCATTATCCATTTCTTATTACACTTCACTTCATACATCACATTCTCTTCAATCCTAACTCACCAATAAAACCAACAAAGCTCATCTACAAGCTTTTTGGCCCACTTTACATATTCATTGTCAGTTTCCTTTTTCCTACACTTGCAAATAAACCCTTCGTTCCACCATTGAGTCAAATTCCTTGAGTCTAAATATTTTTCTAAACAACTCCTTGAAGCTTGCATGCCTTAAGGGAAAGATATCATGACGATAAACAAATGGAATACATCAATGTCCCTTGTTCATCGTATATTTTGAGTATTCGACAACAACACATACATTCATACTTAGAAAGATGTGTTTGGGGCATCTTGACTCCCATTGGAATCAATGGTGGGAGCTCTCATGTTGACTAGTGGCATTCATCAATGGCTATTAAGTTAACAACTTCTTGCTATGTTCGACACCAGCACATTTAATCACATAGTAAGATTTGTGCCATCGACTGTTGAAGACTTGAAGACCCATATTTCGTAGTAGATGAAGCAGAATTCCTTTCATTGTTTTTTCAGTTTGTCCTGACTTGAGGACAAGTCAATAAATAAGGCTAGGGAGAAAATGTAACTTCTATATTTTGTATACCTTCCAAGCCTTACACATTTTCAGACATATTCAACAGACTCATCAGATTCATCAGACTGTCCAACAGAAGATATAGCAGTAGATATGACAATACAGATCGGTCTTTCATTCACAACTTGCAAAAGAAGCTTCGGATCAGAATTACAGCAACTGAACATGCATGATTCATCCACTTCTGTTGGTAAGTAAGGTATGATGCTTTCTAACCTTTAATCTTGAAATTCTTTTTAGATGCTAAAATGATGATATTTGGAAAATATTCTACTATTTCACTATTCCCTTTCTCATTAAAAATTTCCAAAAACCATCAGTTGGGGAGGGGGAATTTCACACTTCATTGTTTTCTCTCATTCATATTACATCTTAACCCACATAGTATTCCCACAATAAAAACTACTACAAAATGATGAGCATATTAAATGACTTCTTAGAATGATTGATCTCAACAAAGTAAATAAAGATTGTAACACAAGAACCAATCATTAAACAAAGATCTCAACAAATTAAATAATGATTGTAACACAAGAACCAATCATTCAAAGATGTAAATGATTTGCAAAAATAAAAGTTATCAAAAGATGTGCAAAGTTAAAATGGAAGTCCATGATTGAAAGATGGTCATTCAAAGATGTAAATGCTTTGCAAAAATAAAAGTTATCAAAAGATGTGCAAAGTTAAAAAGGAAGTCCATGATTGAAAGATGGTTGTTACACAAGAACCAAACATCTTATAAAAGGAAGCTCATCTAAGAATCAAATCAAATAAGTCATTGTAGTAGCTTGCATGAGGACATGGAAGAGCTTCAGTTGGGGAGTATGTTGGGCTTCAAAACATCATACAAATATCACTCATTACCATACATTTTTCACCTATGCTTCCATTATATCACTCATTATTCACCACCATGTCACTTAATTTTCCCTATTGCTCACCATTAATGGGTCTCATTTATATTTTCCAAATATTATTTATTTTTAAGCATTTTTAAGAGAAATTCTTGATTAAATATTAGAAAATAATATATTTTACTTTATATATGGAAAATGGATTGTTTTTGTGATATGTGTAGGTTCCAAATAATCTTCCAAGACACCTTTATGTGGCCTTGCATGATCAAATTCGAATTTGAGAAGATAAACCTCATGGAGAAGATCAAGGACAAAACACGGTTATGTGTCTAGATGGTTGAGAGATGTATGGAACTAAAGAGAGATTAGTGGATGATCATTATGAGTCTGTTACTCATCCCATTGTATAAATAGGAGTACAATCTCCTCCATTTAAAATCCTGAAGTTTTGTAATCTTAGAATTTTGGAGTATGTAATATTAGAAGCTTAGAGTTGTAACCTTAGAGTTGGTTTGTGATGCAGGAGCATTGCCCAAGACAAGCGCGCCAGCATGGAAGACAACGGACAGCTGGACGAGTCCAACCGAAACCTTTTTGAATTTTCATAAGATGATGCGCAAATGTATAAATGCACCATTTATGGGAAAGTGCTTTTGTATATTATATCAGACCTCAAGCCATACACTCTTGTCTGGAGTAGATAAGGAGGCATTTAATCTATTTAATGCAAGTAGATAGGATTTATTTCTAGATTAGACAATTTTAGATGGAAGGAGGGAAAACGGATATAGACACCCTCACTTGTACATTGTAACATTATTCATTCAAGAGCAAGAAGAGAAGAGCAAGCAGAGAACTGTGTAGAGAACATCCATGTACAGATATTGAATTAATAGAAGAAATCTTTGATTCAAATCCATGGTTATGTGTCTATTCTCTGTGTGTTGATATTATGCTCATGAATGTTTGTTTTCTGGGTATGCATTTTCTTTGCATATGTTGTGCATATGATTTCATGTTTTGAAACTGAAGTCTGAAAGAGGGAGAGAATAAGTTTCAATTGTTTCTCTGTCTAAGCCAGGAGATTCCTGCAAGGTGTGCGGTTGAATTCATCTGCAAGGAGTGCATTGATGAGGGCTCAGTAGTTTAACTCTTGTTCTCATTCACCCAGAATTGGAAGTGATTTGTTGAAGCCATGCAAGGAGTGCGCAGGATGAAGAAGAAGTCTCAGGGTTGTGATTCTGAGAAAAATTATTCAAAGACTGCTGCTGCAGGAAGTCCGTAGAGTCAGAAGGATTCAACACTTGAGAATTGTTGAGTGATTGCCGCAAGGAGTGCACACAAGTTCCTCTAAAAGAATCAGGGTATTAAAGCTTAGGAGGTATAGTACCTCTGTAAGATCATCGAAGAAGAGCACGGGAGTCTATGTAGAAGAAGGTTTAAACAGGGTTCGCAGGCGCATGCATCGGAGGAGACAAGTTCTTAGGAAGAACATTTAGCCTCTCGAGAAATCCTCAAGGAGGAGGAACCGACGGTCAGGATCAGCCGAAGGAAACAGTGAAATCCCGTCAGTCGTTAGATCTCGGGGAGTTACGTGGGTTTTAACCCTTAGCGTGCAGAGAAGGAGCCAGGGTTCATCGGGGCTCGATTCATCATGAAATTGGAGTTTCCAGAGGTGTAGAACTCTCAGTCGTTGATGTCAGTGGGACACATGGAATCGCGATCCACAATTTCTCGAAAGGATCTCAGTCGTTGATGTCGGTGGGACACATGTCAAGAAGCAGGGGAGTCAGTAGAGCTTGGCTCATCGGAGATTCGGAGTTTCCGGAGCCAAGAATATTTTGCCTGAAATCGCGATCCGTGATTTCCTGAGAGGATCGAAACCGTTAATCATAGCTGGGACACGTGGCGCAAGATCCCGAAGGGTCAGGGTTCGACATTTCGGGATTTCCAGAGACATAGAACTCTCGCTTGTTGGAATCACAATCCGCGATTTCTTGACAGGGTTAAAGGCCCTAGTGGACGACAGGTGTCGAAGGGTTGAGTCTCGCCGTGAGTCGACGACAGGTGGCATCATACTTCGGGGATCGAGACTTGGAAGGGTCCGTGAATTTTTGCAATGGGAATCGCGATATCCCAATACGCGATTTCCCGATTTACCTCCGAAGTGTGGGTCATAGAGGAACAAGTAAGTAGACAGGTGGTGCAGTATCGGAGGTTCGACACATCGGGTATCGAAGGTTGGAAATTCAATTTTTTGACATCGTGAGTAGCAATTTCCTGATAGGGAGAAGTCCACATAGCAGAGGAAAAGTCAACGTTAACTCACATCAGGTTTCGGGGAATCGTGAAGTAGTAACCATGTGACCATAGGATTCGCGAAATTACGAAATCTGATTTCCCGATAAGGCAAAGGGAGATCATCGAGAGAGCATTCTGTGGGTGCAAAAAAGTCCCGATAAGGGATTTGGAGAGGTAGTTCAACTCTTCGGGCTGAGGAAAGAGAAGGTTCTGGTGAGAGCGGTCGCATTCTGAGGAGTGCGGTTGCGATCAGAGTGGTATCAGAGCCTGGATTGACTCTTTGTTTTCTATAGCAGAGAGAGAGAGAATTCACCATGCCGCCTAGAAGAGAAAGGAAGTTACCCGACCCAGAATAAAGGGAGGTGAGAAGAAGAGGCATGCCGATAGGAAATCCAGAACTGGAAAGGAAAATGAGAGATCTTCGAGCAAGATTAGAAGATATGGAGGCAGCGCAGAGACGCACAGCCAGTGCTGGAGATCTGAGAAACTCCGAAGGCGAAGCTGAAGCTGAACAACAAGGAGAAGTTGCAGCCAAAGATGTAGCCAATGAGCGACTGATTAAAGCCATCGCCAGGATGGGTGCGAAGGTGAATATGGACACCTACTGGATTGGATCCAAGCTCTTGACACCTACTTAGATTATGAGGATATCGAAGAAGATAAAAAGGTTAGGCATGTTGTCACCCGATTGAAGGGAAATGCAGCATTATGGTGGGACGAGCTTCAAGCAGATAGACGTTCCAAAGGCAAGCAAAAAATCAAAAGTTGGGATCGAATGATTGCGAAGATGAAGGCGAAATTCATCCCAAGGGAATATCAAATCACATTGTTCAGGAGAATGCAAAACCTGAGACAAAAGTTGATGACAGTGAAAGAATACACTGAGGAATTCTATCGAATGAACATCAGAGCAGGTCATCGGGAGAGCGATGATGAGAAGGTTTCCAGATATCTGAATGGTCTGAGATACGATATTTAGGATTAATTAAGCATGGTTACCATCTGAACGGTGGAGGATGCTTATCAGATGGCTCTGAAAGCAGAAGAGAAGCTGAGCCGTAAGCAATGTCAACGAGGGAAAGGAAAAAGTCAGCCCAGAGGCAAGACAGTTTCCTAGGAGAAATATCAGAAGCCCAAGGAGGAATGGAAGAAACCTCAAGGTAAATTTGAGAGAGGTGGAACCTCACAGCGAGGACAGCCACATGTTGAACAAAGAGGACAACATATAGAGCGAAAGGGAGATTATGCTGACGCAAACACTTTTCCTCGTACCAGAGGTAGGGGAAGAGGCCAAGGTGGAGTAGTCACATGCTTCACATGTGGAAAAGATGGGCACAAGTCATTCGAGTGTCCAGAGAGAAGGAAGGATAGTGGAGAAGCTCACATTGCTGAAGTGCAGAGGCGTGATGTTGAGAATGAAGACACAGAAGGTGGAAGGTCGCTAATGATGTGAAAAGTTCTCTTAACACCCGAGAAGGAGGTGGAGGACTCAACTCAGAGGAACAGACTATTTAGGACAGGTTGCAAAACCAAGGGCTGGGTATGCAAGGTTATTGCTGACAGTGGTAGCACAGATAATATTGTTTCGATCGAGATGGTGGAGAAATTAGAGCTGGAGACAACTGATCACCTGAGTCCATACAAAGTTTCATGGCTACAGAAGGGACATCAGGTGAGTGTCACTAAACAGTGTTTAGTTGTATTCAAGATAGGTGGATATAATGATAAGGTCTTATGTGATGTCATTCCCATGGATGTATGTCATTTATTGTTGGGTAGACCATGGAAATATGACCGAAATGTGGTTCATGATGGGAGGATGAACACATATACTTTAGAGAAGGATGGGAGGATACACAGGTTTCTTTCGATAAAGGATAAAGAAATGAAGTCGGAAGTAAAAAACACAATACTTCTCATGAGTGGGAAGGAACTTCTCACAGAGATGGAGAAGAAGGAAGATCCACAATTCTTTGTTGTCAGGAAACTGAGGATTGTTCTGACTAGCACAAGAATGGATGATTTACCAGATGAGATTTAGGAACTGCTGGAAGAGTTCGCTGACATCATAGTGGACGAACTACCTCATTCATTGCCACCGATGAGGAGTGTGAGTCACCACATAGATCTCATACCAGGAGCCAGTTTGCCTAACAAAGCTCCGTACAGGTTGATGCCACAGGAGAATGAAGAAGTCAAGAAGCAGGTCCAGGAGTTATTGGACAAAGGATTGGTCAGAGAAAGTTTGAGTCCATGTACCATTCCAACAGTGCTTAGTCCGAAGAAGGATGGAGGATGGAGAATGTGCACCGATTCAAGAGCGATAAATAAAATTACCATCAGGTACAGGTTTCCACTGCCGAGAATAGATGATTTGATGGATTGCCTAAGTGGAGCAAATTATTTTTCAAAGATTGATCTGAAGAGCGGATATCACCAGATTCGCATGAGGGAAGGTGATGAGTGGAAGACAGCATTCAAGACAAACGAGGGTTTGTATGAATGGCTAGTCATGCCATTTGGTTTGACAAACGCGTCGAGCACATTCATGAGGCTGATGAACGAAGTCGTGAAGGAGTTCATTGGGAAATTTGTCGTCGTGTATCTGGATGATATACTAATCTTTAGTAAGACCAAGGCTGAACATTTGAAACATTTGGCCATTGTGATGAGGAAACTACAGCAGGAGAAGATGTTGATTAATATGAAAAAGTCCTCATTTATGAAGACAGAGCTCATTTACTTGGGTTTTGTCATATCAGAAAATGAATTAAAAATGGATCCAAGCAAAGTAGAAGTGATCAAGAATTAGCCATCACTGAGAAATCCTTTCAAGGTGAGGAGTTTCCATGGTTTAGCTAGTTTCTACCGAAAGTTCATCAGGAATTTCAGTGGAATCAACGCAACAATGATGGACACAGTGAAGAAGAGACATAAATCTTTTCATTGGACAACAGAGGCTGAGAAGAGCTTCAATCTGTTGAAGTGGAAGATAACGGAACGACCAGTGTTGGTGTTGCCGGACTTTAAGAAAACATTTCAGGTGAAGTGTGATGCAAGCGGATATGCCATAGGAGCGGTCTTGAGTCAGGAAGACAGACCAGTTGCATATTTCAGTGAGAAGCTGGATGAAGCAAAGCTGAAATACTCCACGTATGATAAGGAGTTTTATGCTATCATACATGCATTGAAGAAGTGGAGGCATTAATTGATCCCAAAAGAATTTGTATTGTACAACGATAATCATGCATTACAGTTTGTGAGTCAATAGGAGAAGTTGAATCAGAAACATGCTAAATGGGTGGAGTATATGCAGAATTTCATGTTTGTAATTAAACACATTTCAGGTACTGCTAACAAAGTGGTTGATACTTTGAGTAGGAAATGTTTACTGTTGCAGGAGTTCTGGGTCAAAACATTAGGTTTTGAAAATCTCAAGGACATGTACGTGGGAGATGCAGATTTTGCAAAGGCGTATGAAGCAGCTGAGAATCCAATTCTCAGAGATCAGAGTCCTTGGATAGATTATATGATCCAGGAGGGATTGTTGTTCAGAGGAAATCAACTGTGTATTCCAAATTGCTCCATGAGGGAGAACTTGTTAAAGGAGAAGCACAGTGGTGGATTGGTAGGACACTTTGGCCATGACAAAACGTTTGCGAAGCAGAGCAAATCATATTTTTGGCCAGGCATGCGAGCAGATGTCAAGAGGTTTGTTGACAGATGTCAAATTTGTCAGCATTAGAAAGGGAGAAAACAGAATGCAGGTTTTTATCAGCCACTGCCCATACCAGAGAAACCATGGGAGGCGATAAGCATGGATTTTGTATTGGGTTTGCCGAGGACACAAAGAGGTGTTGATTCCATATTTGTGGTGGTAGACAGGTTTTCAAAAATGGCACATTTTATCCCATGCCAAAATACCAGCGATGTGATGCACATCGCAAATCTAGTTTTCAAGGAGGTCATTCGACTTCATGGATTGCCCAAAAGAATAGTTTCGGATAGAGATACAAAATTCATAGGGAATTTCTGGAGAACACTATGGAAGAAGCTAGGAACTAACTTGGTGTTTAGTTCATCTTACCATCCTCAGATGGATGGACAAACAGAGGTGGTCAACAGAAGTCTGGGAGACTTACTGAGAAGCTTGGTGACAGAACACCATAGCAGCTGGGACAACATATTACCATAGGCAGAGTTCGCATACAACGATTCATTGAATCAGAGTACAGGGAAAATCCCATTTCAGATTGTGTATGGGACACAATCGAGGGGAGTTTCTGAACTCAGGGAGTCAGAACAGACTGCGACTAGCAGTGCTAGTGCAGAAGAGTTCGCTGAGGCGATGAAAGAACTTCACAGCAAGGTGAAGCAGCGACTGATTGACTCCAATCAGGAGTACAAACGCAGAGAAGATCAGCATCATAGACAACTTCAGTTTGAAGTTGGTGATCTAGTTCTGGCACATTTGAGAAAGGAAAGGTTCCCAAGGGGAACATACAATAAGCTAAAAATGAAGAAGATTGGGCCATGCAGAGTCCTAAAGAAACTCGGAGAAAACACTTATGAGATTGAACTGCCGGAGGGCATAAGAATATCTCTGATATTCAATGTGGAAGATTTATACCCATATAGGGCTAGAGAAGCAGGAGCTGGAGGAGATGAACAACCATAAATCCAGTGGGAGAAATAGATGCCAGTAGCATAGAAGCCACATATGGAGTGCATACTGGACAAGAGAGTGGGTAAGAGGACCAGGCGAAGGGAATACTTTGAGTATCTGGTCAAATGGAAGAATCACCCAGTGGAAGATGCCAGCTGGGAAAGCGACACAGAGATATAGAAGCATCGACAGACCGTGCAGGAGCTCATGGATAGGAGCTCATGAAAATTTTCAAGCCGAGGAGTATGATGCAAGAGCATCACCCAAGACAAGTGAGCCAACATGGAAGACAACAGACAGCTGGACGAGTCCAGCCGAAAACTTTTTGAATTTTCATAAGATGATGCACCAATGTATAAATGCATCATTTATGGGAAAGGACTTTTGTATATTGTATCAGACCTCGATCCATACGCTCTTGTCTGGAGTAGATAAGGAGGCATTTAATCTAGTTAATGCAGGTAGATAGGACTTATTTCTAGATTAGACAGTTTTAGATGGAAGGAGGGAAAACGGATATATACACCCTCACTTGTACATTGTAACATTATTCATTCAGGAGCAAGAAGAGAAGAGAAAGCAGAGAACTATGCAGAGAACATCCATGTACAGATATTGAATTAATAGAAGAAATATTTGATTCAAATCCATGGTTATGTGTCTATTCTCTGTGTGTTGATATTATGCGCATGAATGTTTGTTTTCTGGGTATGCATTTGCTTTGCATATGATGTGCATATGATTTCATGTTTCGAAACTGAAGTCTGAAAGAGGGAGAGAATAAGTTTCAATTATTTCTCTGTCTGAGCCAGGAGATTCCTGCAAGGTGTGCAGTTGAATTCATCCGCAAGGAGTGCGTTGATGAGGGCTCAGTAGTTTAACTCATTTTCTCATTCACCCAGAATTGGAAGTGAGTTGTTGAAGCCATGTAAGGAGTGTGCAGGCTGAAGAAGAAGTCTCAGGGTTGCGATTCTGAGAAAAATTATTCAAAGACTGCTGCTGTAGGAAGTCTACAGAGTCAGAAGGATTCAACACTTGAGAATTGTTGAGTGATTACCGCAAGGAGTGCGTGCAAGTTCCTCTGAAAGAATCAGGGTAGTAAAGCTCAGGAGGTATAGTACCTATGTAAGATCATCGAAGAAGAGCACAGGAGTCTGTGTAGAAGAAGGTTTAAACAGGGTTCGCAGGCATAGGCATCGGAGGAGACAAGTTCTGAGGAAGAACATTTATCCTCTCGATAAATCCTCAAGGAGGAGGAATCGACGATCAGGATTAGACGAAGGAAACAACGAAATCCTGTCAGTCGTTAGATCTCGAGGAGTTACGTGGGTTTTAACCCTTAGCGTGCAGAGAAGGAGCTAGGGTTCATCGGGGCTCGATTCATCGTGAAATCAGAGCTTCCAGAGGTGTAGAACTCTTGTAGAACAGAATCGCGATCCACAATTTCTCGAAAGGATCTCAGCCATTGATGTCGGTGGGACACATGTCAAGAAGCAGGGGAGTCAGTGGAGCTCGGGTCATCAGAGATTCGGAGTTTTCGGAGCCAAGAATATTTTTCCTGAAATCACGATCCACGATTTCCTGAGAGGATCGGAACTGTTTATCACATACGGGACACGTGGCACGATATCCCAAAGGGTCGAGGTTCGGCATTTCGGGATTTCCAGAGACATAGAACTCTTGCTTGTTGTAATTGTGATCCGTGATTTCCCGAGAGGGTTAAAGGCCCTAGTGGAGGACAGGCGTCGGAGGGTTGAGTCTCCCCGTGAGTCGACGACAGGTGGCATCGCACTTCGTGGATCGAGACTTGGAAGGGTCCGTGAATTTTTTCAACGGGAATCGCGATATCCCGATATGCGATTTCCCAATTTACCTCCGGAGTGTAGGTCACAGAGGAACAGGTAAGTAGACAGGTGACGTAGTATCGGAGGTTCGGCACGTCGGGTATCGGAGGTTGGAAATTCAATTTGTTGACGTCGCGAGTAGCGATTTCCCAATAGGGAGAAGTCCCAATAGTGGAGGAAAAGTCAACGTTGACTCGCATTGGGTTTCAGAGAATCGTGAAGTAGGAATTGAACGACCATAGGATTCACAAAATTGCGAAATCCGATTTCCTGATAAGGCAAAGGGAGATCATCAAGAGAGCATCCTGTGGGTGCATAAAAGTCCCGATAAGGGATTTGGAGAGGCAGTTCAACTCTTCGGGCCGAGGAAAGAGAAGGTCCTGGTGAGAGCGGTCACGTTCCAAGGAGTGCGGTTGCGATCAGTTTGTAATGGAGAATTTGAAATAAAGAATCATACTTCGATTTTGCTTCTACATCTGAGTCTCCTTTAAAGTGGTGTACTTGTGGAGTTATGGAGGGCCCTCATGGCCTCACTTGCATGCTTATTTGCTTATTTTAGGTATAACTTAATTTATGTTTTTGTTTGATTTCAGTTTTTAAAGTTTTGTTAAATGTTCTAATATTGGAAGGATCTTATTTGAAAGTGTTTTTGTAAGAGAACCATAAGATCTCAGACAATCATTAGATTTAGGTTTGTTTCATTTCAGCCTTTAAGTTTTGTTAAATGTTCTAATATTGGAGGAGATCCTAAAATTCAGGTGTTCTTGTAAGAGAACCTTAGGGTCTTGACAATTGTTAGATCTAGGTTTAATTAGTTGTTGAAAGATATTTTGATGAATATGTTCTTGTAAGGGTACTTTAATATCTTGTACATATTAGGAATCTTTCTAGATCTATATATTTTAGGTAGCGCTTCTAAGTTTACCTTCCCGGTTTGACATTAAATAAACTCTAATTGACATCATCAATTAGAACTAAACACCATCCTAATTCATAAGCCTGTAGTGGATCCTTCCTGCAAACATCAGGCCTAAAGATTAAAGGTTTCCTAACACCATTAATGGATACAACCCAACTTGAATGCCCTAAGTCTAGGTTAGACTTTATGGGTAACTAACTTTGTTAATGCTTCTCAAATTGCATAAAGGCCACAAATTTATGTGTAATGAGGACTAGTGGTGTATTAATAGGGTCACAACTATATCGTTGTGATTTTTGTAAGTTTTCATAACATGTTTTAGTACTATGGAACTTGAAAACCTAGTGCATGGGTTCTGGTCTTAATGGGTTATGACCCCTAGGTTCTTTTCCCATGTACGCTAGTGTTAAGTCTTGAGTGAATCATTAAATGTTTTATAAACATAGTGTAATACTTATATAAATGGGTCACAAATATTATGCCTAGGCTATAGATCTTGACAGGACTAGCCACTAACACATCAACGTTACAATTCCAATTCTAATAGAAATGCTTAACAACAAATGATGTGTCGATCTTAAGATCTCTTACATCCATTTTAGAATGAGTAATTATAATGATACACTTGTGAGTTATATAATTGCTAGATTAAGATATAATTATTCTTGTTTCGTGAACAATTGTGCATAATAGGCTTTATCCTTTCCCATTTAATTTTTTATTTTTATTTGTGAAATTTGGGGTACATTACACATCACTTGGAAAATTTTCACGGAAAAAATTATAGCTCACTATGAGGATACAAGGAGAAATACCTGCTTTATCCAATTGATAAATCTCAAGCAAAAGGGTTCAGTTGCAGAGCACATTCATAACTTCCAAAGATTGAATATAAAGGTAACAAATATTCCATATGAAAACTTGATTGATGTATTCATAGGAACTTTAAAGGACAACATTCAACATGATTTTTTCCTTTGGGAACCAAAATCATTGGGGAATACATTCAGTTTGGAGAGAAATGTTGAAAGTAAAAATATGGCTATGGATACTAGAAGGAACACTCCTAACATCTATCGAGAGAATAATGTTCTTTCTTCTAAAACACCTTAACCTACAAGGTTGACACCTTAGCAATTGGAGGAAAGAAAAGAAAAAGTTTTATTCTTTAATTGTGACAGAAAGTACAGTAAGGGACATAAGTGTCGTGAGAAGAAATTATTTTACATAGATTGTGAAAAGGAAAAATAACAAGAACAAGAACCATCTCAATATGAAAACATAGAAGAGATTTATTCTCAAGAGTTGACTCCCATGATATTATGTCATGCATTGGTTGGAATTAGCACTCCTCAAACCCTCAAGATTGAAGGATATATCAAAAAGAAAAAGGTAATAGTCTTAATTGATTATGGTAGTACTCATAATTTCATTCACTATAAATTATCCAAAGCTATCAATTGCTTTTAATATCTAGCACGCAATTTTTAAGTAATGATTGCAGATGGAGGAACTATCAATTGCTCGGGAAAATGAAATAATATCAATATTACTATGGGGGAATATGAAATGAATAGTACAATTATTTATATACCCATGGGTGGTGTTGATGTCATACTAGAATTCCAATGGTTACAATCATTAGGAATAGTGGCATTTAATTTTAAATAACTTTCATGGAATTTTCATTGGAAGGAAAGGAAATTTAGTTAAGGGGTATCACAGGGAAACCTAGTAAGGTGATAATATCTAATGGCATGAAAAAATTATTGAAAAAGGGGCATCAGGGTGTAATTGTACAACTATGCTCACTAGATATTCAAACAACTAAGCCATATATTCCCCTAGATCTCCAAGAGATCATTGATAATAAGTCCAAAGTATTTGAAGATATTCCTAAAGGTCTTCCACCTGTTAGCACTCTGTAATTTTCCCAAGGATGTGGAGGCAATCACAGAGGTAACATCAAACCACTTGGAGTCTAGATCTAGCCCTCCAAGACTCAGAGAGGACTCTCTCTGTCTGATCTAGCTTTGTTTATAATATATTTTTGGATACTTTTTGTTGTACATAGGTTTTGATTTAAAAAATGGGGTAGGGGTAGAGAAGAGGAACCATTGGGCTATGGAGTCACGGAAGAAAAATAATCAAAATCCATTTTCAACATGCTAATATTGCAGGGAAAGGTAGACAACTCACTAGATTTTTTTATTTAAATGAAATAGGATAGAATAAAAAGAAATAATTCAATCAAGTTGAAGAGAAATTGAGAATTCTTCAACTGAAAATTAGATGAAAACATGGAAATTATTCATAGTCAAAACATAGTGTATCTTGCAACAAATTATGTTTTATAACACCTACAAATAATTCAAAGAGAGAACATGTATGTAAACAGATAAAATAGATTTACTAATGAGATATGCACATCACCAATCAAATTAATCACAAGAATCCTGCAACATAGCACTGTATTATTTAGAAAATGAAAACATGCTCACAGTGAGCTACATTACAATGCTAGTCTTATGCTTCTCAAATCCACACCAACCTACCTTTAACACATTTAAATTACAAAACATTATAGAAAATAATGTCCCTCAGGCTCAGGAGGTCGAAGTCAACAACCATGGCCAAAGATGGAAACAAATCCCTGAAAATTTTGAACTGTCTGCCATGAAATATGGGGCGAATTGTTGAAAATAGGGGTCAACTCAGATTCTTTTATATCTAAAAATGTGACATATTTGTGAAAACTGAAAGAGGTTATTTTATATTAGCCTGTCCTGAGAAAAAAAGTCTTTCGGGTTTTCCAAATTCATCTCCAAATCTCAAAAAACGTTGTCACACGATCATGACCAAAACAAGAAAAATGGAAGCCTAAAAAATAGGGCTCAAAGATGGATTATATTCTCCCGACTGGTGACACCTCTGAAAAACCTGAGAGAGGTTATTGTTCTTCATCCCATTTTGGATAAATTTTTCTCTCGGTTTTTCAAAATTCCTTCTGGTTTTCCCAAAAACGCTCTTGGAATACAAGTGGTCAAACTATGCAGAAAACAATTTTTTTATTTTGGGGGAAGGTGGTTTTTGGAGGGGAAGGGGGTATCCCAGACCCCTTGGGGTGGTAAGTGGTATTATGGGGGGGGGGGTCTGGT
>ML780346.1:374295-402959 GCA_009831015.1 Picea engelmannii
GGCATTTTCTACATATGAAAGGGATGTGTTCATAGTCTATGGTTTAGTTCCATTCCTTGTCTTGGTATTAAAGGGTAACTATGCCTAACAGAGCTTTGGAGATGTTCATATAGACACATATCCTTGCATAAGAGGTGTATTTTCTCTGTTTGGTAAATTCTTAAGATTTGAAGTAATTACCCAAGGTGTTTCCTAATCCCATTAAAATTTCCTCTAACCAAAACTCTTGAGGTAGGGAATAGAGGAGAATCCATACCAGTGTGTAGGTGAATTTTTCCTTTTCTAGGTAGAAGCGATCTATCCAGAATTGCAAGTAAAGGCCAGTAGAGTTGTAGAAATACAAAACTCCTTTAAAGATCTGGTCCTTGTCCTACATGTTGTAAAATATTGTTGTAAATAATGCTTTGGATCTTAGTTGGATCTCATAGTCTCCCTTGGGGTTCCACCACACCTTGATCCAACGGGATAGGTCCTTTTCTGAGGGCCATAGACCTAGGAATTTTCCTATGAGGGCATGGTCCCTCATAAACTGTGTGTGCTCCCCTATCCTGGTGGTTTTGATAATATATCTAGGCACAACCGGGGCTTTGGGGATACATTTTTTGAGTATCCAACACCGAGCTACTTTTGGATGTGAGGACTCTGCATCCATATTTGATTCCTTTCTTCCATCCATTTCTTCTTGCAGGTATTGTTCTCGCATGTGAAAAGGTAGCTCAAAGGATAGACAACATGCTCTGGATTTATCTGGGTCATATGTTGAGGCATTATGGTAAGAGGGGGCTTTCATACCTCCCTCTATGAAAATTTTGTTGTGGCATTCAAAGCCATTGAGAAGCAGCGATCATCGTGTATAGAGGAGGTCAGAGGAGGTCACATCGGAGGGGTTCTAGAGCATTAAAATCCTAAAAATTGAAGAGCATTGTTTGCAAAGATTCCCAGAGGTCACGATACTAAATTCTAAGCATTGCCTAGCCTAGTTTTATTAATCTAAATACAATAATCTAATCAAATTAGCTTTATTATGATAATTAGTATAAAAAAATGCTACTAACCATTTATTATTAACCTATTTTTTTTAGCCTAAGCTTGTTTATTCATGTAGGGAAGAAATCGGTGGACAGGTGAAAAAATTGAGGGAGAGGGAATGAAGGGTGCAGTAGGGTGATGCAGGATCAGGCAAAATGGATGGAGGGAGAAGTGAAATAAACTAATCCCAACAAGTTATATGTATTCATCACGAGAGCAATGCCAAATAGATATTTGAAGAATCAAGTCACCTATGATTATAGGACCCCAACATAGGCTCTACCTGGGGATGGAAGATCTTTCGAAAGGTGACAAGAACCATAGAACTCTAAACACATAGACCAGTGCCTTATCCATTGGTCCATGGAGTCACTGTAGCAATAATCTTCGAACTGACTCAAATTAAATTGAACACTGAACTATACTCTGTCAGATGGAAACTCTATTGGAAACCACACACTGCTGAAAAAGATTCTCAAATGAATGAGCTTATACAAACTGCTACCTATACTAACTGATCCATAAGCTGCTCACTCAAATGATATGATATTTCCAATAAATCCAGGCAAGGAGATGACCACTCGCTGAAATTATGTTCAAATCCTTTTTAAATAGACAAAATGATATAAATGTTGGCAATCCAAAATGAAACTTAATTCCAAAACTTGTGTTGGTCAACAAAAGAAACTCCCCCTTTCTCGATACTTTCAACAGATTATCCAAAGGATCATGAAAAACATGAAAAGTTACCTCTTGTTGACTTGGAGGGAAAACAAATATTTATTCTTTTAATGGCTCCAACATGCCAACATAAAAATCTACAATAATATAATCAATTACCTTTTCTTTATGATTAGAAAGAGGAAGGGTACAGTATTTCAACTGTTTAAGACTATATTCAAAAGACATGGGTACAATTTGTTCATCAATCTTGTCAAGTACATCAGGTAAAAGAATAACATGTTCTTGAAAATATCCATTTGAGGAAACTACACAAATATCATCCAAGGAATCTAAAACAATTTTCTCTTCTTTATGAGATGAACACTGGGAAAATGAATGATGTGAAGAACAAATTGATCCATTCTCCTCATCCATGTCTCGATCATTTGAAAACTACCAGAAATGTTTGTCATGCTCAAAGGAACAAACATGGTGTACACTATTGTTGAACTAATGGATGAAACATTACTCTCTGAAGTGTCTATGAAAATAAACTCAGAATTTTGATCTCCATCAATGAATAAAGGACAAACGAAATGACCATCCTCATATATGTCTTATTTATTAAAATAATGGCTAGACTAATTCAAATTATCATCTATTTTAGAGGATGTAAGATAGCTGTCATCATTAGGATTATGTTAAGTTTCGTTGTTATCCAGGGTAGAATCCATGATCTTCTCATGGTGGTGAAAATTATTTTCATTCAAATCATCCAAGAGTTCATCATACATAAAATCTTTATCACCATAAACACTTTCCATATCTTGAATAAAATTCTCAAAGTGATCACAAAAATCCTTAATTAAAATAAAACAAGGATAGGCTTCTCTATACTTCTCAAAAAATACTGAGTGAAAATACTTGAGAGAATAAATACAATCAAGGGGGAATATTTCATACCAAGACTATGCTTTTACTTCCATAGTGTCCATGAACATTTTCATCAAACAATCCTTGTGAAACCTAATATTCATCTTATGCACATGCATATGAAATCTTATTAAATGAAGTGTAGCATCATCACCATATTTGTCTTTAAACACAGGAAAATATTTTTCCCAATTTACCTTAGGCATTTGATTTGGAAATCCTAGAATGTGATCTCATTTTAAAGGAGCATACCTTATTTTTATTGATCCCATATTAAGCCTTTGGATTCGCCAATAAATTTATATTTATGAATTCAATAGACAATGGAATCACCAGGTGAATGATACATCCTTCGTGTGTTTGTATTTTGTTCACTATCAGAAGTCAAATCCGAACCTAATATACTTTTATGGAGAACATGAAATATCATCCCCAGTATGGTTGCCACAATGTTAGCACTCTGTAATTTTCCCAATGCTATGGAGGCAATCACAGATGTAACATCAAACCACTTGGAGTCTTGGATATAGCCCTCCGAGACTCAGAGAGGGTTATCTTTGTCTGATATATATTTGTTTATGATATATTTTAGACTAGTTATTGTTGTACAAAGGTTTTGATTTAAAGAATGGGGTAGGGGCAGAGAAGAGGAATCGTTGGGCTATGGAGTCACAACATCAAAATAATCAAAATCCATTTTCAACAGGATAATCTTGCAGGGCAAGGTAGACAACTCATTGGATTTTTTTATTTAAATGAAATAGGATGTAATGTAGCTCAAATTTGCCAATAAAAAAAAACAATTCTACGAAACATTAATCTCCAACTTCATTTAAAAGACTAGTATTTAAGAGAAGGCAATGTTATCTCCATTGTTAAACTCCACGAGGTTTTCTTATGTTCTTATTATCAATGATGACATTTCTATCCCAGCCTAACTCACTTTGAACAGAGTTCCTATATGAATAAATCTCCACATTCAAACATTTCCCTTCAATCCTAAAGTTATTCTAATATTCATATATGTGTGTGTGTGTGTGTGTGTGTGTATTATATTAGGCTTGGGACTATATTAGGCTTAGGATTTACGGTCCTAAAATATCCCCTAAGCAATAACCTTCTATACTTTCACGCAAGGGTAAATCTCATTTGAATTTTGGAATAAAACTCGTATACCATGCATAACGTAATGGGGTCAGGAGTATATGCCTTAGTGAAATGTTATTGGCTTAACATAAGGTATTTGACATTACTTTTCATGACCAAAGTCATCATATGAATCCCCTTTGATTAGTGGTTGGGTAAGGATATTCCTGTCACCATCGACATAAAGGTTTTGGTTAATAAAACTCCACCCTAACAACTCGTTTAACTCTACCTAAACTAAATGATGTCTCAACTGAAAGTTGTATCAATTGAACAATGTCTCATTTGAATGATGTATCAACTGAACTGATAGTAGTTAGAGTTAAATGTTTCTAGTTGGTTGTGTCATGAAGGAATTGTTCTTTACTTCACATTCCTTTAATGTGAAAGGAAAGGTTCTTATAAGACATGAGTTAATTCTTTGAACCAACCATTAATAGAGGTCTTGTGCATACAAAAAATGATGATTATCACCTGACCCCTCATCCAATATGGTCACGCCCACTCTGCCCCATCACATGGCCAGAGCTTCCCTTTGTACCATCAACATTTACTCTATGTAGTAAGAGCTCTTTAGGGTTAAATGGGTCTCTTTAGTCATTTGTGAAATTTTCCAAAGTAACTCTACGTTTTTTCTTAGTGAGGGGGAAATCGGTGGCTTGGAGGTTTTTATCCGGTGGGAGCAGGCGTCCCTACCCAACCACCCTGGTAAGTTCACAATGCTCTTATATTTTTACAAGGTTGTATGGAATCCTTGGTTTTCGTTATAGTGGAAGAAAACATTTTGTACTAAAAGTTTTATTATGAATTTTAGTTATAGTTTTCCTATGATTGGTGTTCTTCTCATAACCCCATACACTATTCTGGCTTCTGGGGAGGTAGTCTTCACTGGTGTTTGATTCCAAACCCTTTCAGAACCTTTTTGGTACCCCTCTTTTGTTTAGTATCTAAACTCTCACACATGCATTTTAGTGGGGTTACATGTTTGTACTTGCTTAAGGGTTTTTCATTGTCCCTCTATTCATTTTATGGATTACTCTTACCCTTATCCATTGTTACCTATTTTCGAGCCCTTGTGAGACCACGTGGAAGTATTAGTCTAGAAGAAATTTTGACAGGGTATAACCCATGTTGAGTAAACATGTTATAAAGCAGTTTTCATTCGGTGGATTCTAACATGCCACCAACTAACTCTTACGACTGTAATGTTATAAAAGGACTTTCTGTATTTTCCATTGAGTACATAATATAAAGTGGGTATCGTGTGTCCCAAACGATTCATTAAGGAATACCCTATAGCATGCAATATTTGAGTCTATGGAAATTCTTGGTTTAAGGTATTTCATATTGTTATTATTGTTCGTTATGGGTGGAAACTACCATTCAAAAATGAGTATTCGGCATAGATATTAACTCTGTGCTAAATCTTTGAGCATTTCCTTATGAATTATATTTGTATAAATTTATGGAATACATTTTGTTCTGCACTTCTTTGGTCATTTTAATTATTAGAAGATTCTTTTGATTTCCTTATGGTGCTTATATTCAAAGAATTGTTTATCGCAAGCTAATGATGGGACCCATGGTTTTTGTAAGGGTACCCATCAGGTTGATTTTGGCCCACTTCTCCCATCCAGTCTATGGATTACTTCATCAACTGTGTAGAGGCAAGGCGACCTGTACTATGGCCCCAAGTTAAGTGCAATCTAGAACTTCATGTGTTTGTCTCTTTATAATCAATTTATCCTAGAAATTAAATTATGTGTTTCATATAAGAAATTATATTATTCCTGGGTAGTTACTAATTGAAATTTCTTGGTCCCCTCACAGGGTTGGAGTATTTGAAAGATTTAGGATTCTGGGAATCCTCTCGTACAAAAGGTACTCAGGTTCCTTTACAGAGTTTTCAGAACTTATCATTCCAGATTCTAACAATGAAGCTCTAGGTTTCAACCTATATTATCGTGTTGTGTAAAGTTTTGTCTCAATTCGTGTTAGTCCAATGAATATAATGTTGTAACGATATTCAATGTTGGAAGACCATAATGCAGGCCTTGTGTAATTTTTGGATACACCTTTGATTTTGGATCTTTATGTGGGTTGCATAATGAATTTTAATAATATCTGAGTCACAGGACTTTTCTCCTGCATACCTATAATGAAATACAATGATTAATAACGATTTTAATTGTAGGCTTGTCGATATGTTGGTTATCTATAGAACCTAAATTATTTTAAAGAGGAAGTTCATTTCAACTTATATGCATCCAGAAAGTGTGTACTACAATTTTAGTTTCTCCTGTACTATTATACTTTTAGAAACTTCGTTGTGGCCAATAGAACTATTGGTTTTCTTTTATTTCATTGATTTTTGACTTATACAAAGATTGGAATGAATTGTAGTTGTTAATAAGGCTAGGAAATTTCGAATTTATCATAATACGTGTATATAAATTAAAGGGTTCCAGAATCTTTATTTTTCAAAATTTGTCAGGCTTTTGCTCCTCTAGTATTTCATTCTGGAACATCATTTGCGTTGAAAATATACTATTCCTTTTTCATTTATTGTTTCCAAAATTTAGTATATGGCCAATTAGACTATTTGTCTTCCATTATATCATTAGTATCTAGTGATATACATACATTGGGCTTTTAAAGTGAGTCTTGGAATTCTTATGGTTATCTTTACACACACACACACACACATATGCATACACAGTTATCCCCTATTGTATACAATCATTTGCAACAGTAGTTTAATTTGATAGGTTAAATCATCTAAAATCAAGAGATAACCCATAGGGATAAATATTTGTAAGCATAGGTATGTAATGTTCTTAAATATTAGGTTTACTTCCAGAATATTGTTTACTTAACCTAATATTCACTTGCAAAATAGAATAACCAGATGTACATGATGCACTAAAATAGCAGTGATTTCTAGCACAATATAATGAAGTAGTAATCTATTAACACAGTTATATTTCCTAACACATTTCCACCATTCGATTTTCATTCCAGCCAAAATATTTATAAGGGTTTTCTCAATAATTACAGTTAAACTATGAGGGTCTATCCTACCTTTCATTACATTCCTTCATAATTTAATAAAACAGAGTAACTCATTCATATTTAAACAGATGAAATCCTATCAACCAATAATTCCAAATAACATTTGAATAGAGGAGTAGATAGACATATCTGAACAATTTTCTGAACAACAAATGGAACATCCAAGTTCCTCCCAACCTTAGAATAGAACAAACAATTCACTTATCTCGTTCACCCCCTAGCCTGACCATGAATCCATGAGGGAAAACTCAGAACTCCTCTTGAACAATAGTCCTTTAGTTGCAACAGTTTTTTCATTGCCTCACACTTAGGAAGTAGTGTTCATAACAACCATAGATAATTCCTTTTCCCCAACATACTAGGAAGCGTCATGCCTCCTCCCATATGTTATATATCCAAAACCATTGTGCCTAGGTCTTTTCCCCTTGGGAATTTTCACATATTTCCAAATCCCTAATTTTCAGGGGCTACCAATGGCCAAATTCCTATTTTTCCACTTGTCACATTCAGCCTTGAGGCAGTTCCAACATGTTCCCCTCTCATGGATTCATGGTCAGTTGATTTTAACCTGGTTGTTCCATTTGTCCTTCAAAAATAAATATAAAATATTTTGTTTCATACAAGTGTCATAGTCTAATAGTTAGTTGGTTCAAATCAGATCTTTTCCCAACAGTCATAGTCATCAATTACAATTAACTAAATTTTAAATTTTAAATTGCCATAAATGGCAATAATTTTCCAATTTCGAATTTACTAAAAAGGAAAATAATTTCCTAAGAAAATTTTAGATTTGAAAATAAATTAATTTTGGGGATGTTACATAGGACAGGAGAAAAATAAAGAAGTGAATTAAGTTGAAGATCAATTGAGAATTACTCAGATGAAAATCAAATGAAAACATGGAAATTATTCATAGTCAAAATATAGTGTATCTTGCAACAAATTTTGTTTTATAACTCCTACAAATAATTTAGAGAGAGAAAAGGTATGTAAACAGAGAAAACACATTTACTAATGATACATGCACCTCATCAGTTAAATTAATCACAATAATCCTATAACATAGCCCCGTATTATTTGGAAAATGAAAACATGTTCACAATGAGCTACATTATAATGTTGGTCTTCTACTTCTCAAATCCACACTAACCTACCTTTAACACATTTTAATTACAAAAAGTTATAGAAAATACTCTCCCCTAGTCTCAGGAGTTCGAAATCAACAACCATGGACAAAGATGGGAACAAATCCCTGGAAATTTTTAATTGTTTGCCATGAAAGATGGGTCGAACTACTCAAAATAGGGATCAAAGAAGATTCTTGTATATCCCACAACATGAAATATTTTTCAAAACTGAAAGAGGTTATTGTAGTCGAGCCTGTCCTTAGAAAAAACCTCTTTCGGTTTTTCCAAATTCATCTCCATCTCTCCCAAACAGTTGTCACAAGATCATGAACAAAACATGAAAGATGGAAGCCTTGAGAATAGGTCTTAGAGATGGATTTGATTATACTGATTGCTGACACCTGTGAAACACCTGAGAGAGGTTATTGTTATTCATCCCATTTCAGAGAAAACTCTCTCTTATTTTTTCAAAATTCCTTTTAGTTTTCCTAGAAATGCTCTTGGAATACAAGTGGTCAAACTGTGCAGAAAACGGTTTTTTTATTTTGGCGGAAGGTGGTTTTTGGAGGTGAAGGTGGTATCACAGACCCCCGTGGGGTGATAAATGGTATTCAGGGGGGGTTCTGATTTCTTGTGGTGGTGACAAGTGTCCAGGCCAAAACACCTTTTCCCAGACCCCACCTCTCGTTAAAGTTAGGATGGGCATGGGGGCCAGGAACCCATTGATTTAATATTTTGGGATATCTGCGAGGCAAATTCTTTTGTTATATAGTTTTATTTTTATTTAATTTTGTTTTATAAATGATTTACGGTTTTTTTTTGTTTTATATTGTTTTTATTTTATTTTATTATATTATTGTTTTAAGTTTTGTTTTATTACTTTTTGTTTTTGTTTTGTTGTTTAATAATTTTGTATTTTTATGTTTTTTGTTTTATTTAATTTTAATTTTTAAATTATTTTATGTTTTTATCTTTTAGGTTTTGTTTTTCTTAATTTAATTATTTAATCAATTATGGTTTATTAGTTACAAACGTAGGGGTTCATTAATTATTAATTAATTATTGATTACTTAGTAATTAATTTATTATTAACAAGGTCAACCTAGTTTTATTAATCTAACTACAGTAATCTAATTAAATTAACTTTATTATGCTAATTAGTATAAAAAAATTCTACTAACCATTTATTATTAACCTAATTTTTTTTAGCCTAAAGCTTGTTTATTCATGTAGGGACAAAATCGGTGGAGGGGTGAAAAAAGGAGGGCGAGGGCATGAAGGGTGCAACAGGGTGATGAAGGATCGTGAGAAATGGATGGAGGGAGAAGTGAAATCAACCAAGCCTAGCAAGCCAGATGTCTTCATCATGAGAGAAATGCTAAAGAATCAAGTCACCTATGATTATAGGACCCCAACATGACCCACTCGAAATCATGATCATGATATTCACCTAATTCTTGGAAGTTTCCCTCCTAACATCAAGCCTTATAGATACCCTTATGCCCAAAAGAATGAAATTGAGCGTATAGTTGAAGAAATATTAGAGGTTGGAATTATTAGACCTAGCCAAAGTTCTTACTCTGCACTGGTGGTAATGGTACTTAAGAAAGAGGGCCCATGGTGTATGTGTCCAGATTATAGAGAGCTCAACAAGATCACTATTAAAGATAATTTTTCCATTCTCATAATTGATGAATTGTTAGAGGAACTACATGGAAAAATCTATTTCACAAATTTGGATCTTCATTTAGGGTATCATCAGATTAGAATGAAGGAAGCAGATATCTCAAAAAAACAATTATGAACTCAAGAAGGCCATTATAAATTTGTAGTCATGCCTTTTGACCTTACGAGTGAAACCTCCACATTCCAAGGGTTGATGAATTCCATTTTCAATCCCTTCCTTCAAAAATGTTTGTTAGTATTTTTTGATGATATACTAATCTATAGAAAGTCTTGGTAGGATCATGTGTGACATGTTGACAAGGTACTACAACTACTAAAGGAGAAACAACTATATGCCAAACCATCCAAATGTTTCTTTGGGGTGAAGGAGGTACATTATTTGGGTCATATTGTATCTCATGAAGGTTTCAAGGTAGACCCTAACAAGATTAAGGCCATGACAGACTAGCCGATTTCCAAAGCATTGAACAATCTTAGAGGATTTTTCAATTTGGCAGGTTACTACCGCAATTTTGTTTAGAACTATGGATGAATAACAATACCTTTAATGAAATTAACTAAGAAGGATGAATTTTCATGGACTCTAGAGGCAAATCAATCTTTTCAACAACTTAAAGAGGCGATGTGAAAATCTCATGTCTTGACCACACTAGACTTCATAGAACATTTATTGTGGAATGTCATGCCTCGGGAAATGACATTGGTGTTGTTCTAATGTAGGAAGGAAGACCCATTGCTTTTAAAAGTCAAGAACTCAAGGGAAAGTACTTACACAAACCCATTTATGAGAAGGAAATTATGGAAATACTACATGCATTGAATAAATGACACCCTTACCTAATAGGTAGGCACTTCAAGGTCAAAACAGATCATGATAGTCTTAAATACTTCTTGGAACAAAGACTATCTTCAGAAGAACAACCAAAATGGGTGACCAAGATATTGGGTTATGATTTTGAAATCATCTATAAAAAAGGGAAGAAAAATGTTGTGGTAAATGCACTCTCAAGAAAGTATGAAGATGTTGAGTCCTTTCTATGTGTTAGCTCGATCATCCAACCTAATCGGATAATAGAAGCGATGGATGAATGGAAGAATGATGAGAATGTGTGGAATCTCATTCAAAGGTTGCATCATGATTCCAATGCATTAGATACATTTACATGGAAACATTATTCACTATGGTACAAAGATCGATTATATTTATGTAAGAAATCCCAACCCAAATAAAAGGTACTATTGGAATTGCACACCTCTCTAGTAGGAGGGAACTCGGGATTTTTGAAAACCTACCATACAGTCAAGAAGGAATTTTTTTATGATGGCCTTAAAAATGATTTTCAAAGGTTTGTGGCAGAATATTTTGTTTTCCAACAAAACAAGGTCGAAACAATTAAGACCCCAGGTATTTTACAACCATTATCCATCCCAAGTCAAGGCTAGGAGGATGTTTCCATGGATTTCATCATAGGGTTACCGAAGTTTGAAAGAAAGAGTGTCATCATGGTGATTGTTGATAGACTGACCAAGTACACACACTTTTGTTCACTCTCTCACCCTTTCAAAGACAGTACAGTTTCCATCACATTCATGGAGACAGTTCAAAAGATACATGGAATTCCAAATATTATTCTAAGTGACAAAGATCGCATCTAAACTGGAAGCTTTTGGAGAGAATTTGTTTCTTGTTTCGGTACTCAATTGTATCATATATCATCCTATCTTCCTTAATCTGATGGACAAACCAAGATAGTGAACAAATGTTTGGAAGGCTACCTCCGTTTCTTTGTCTCTGATAAACAAACACATTGGTTCAAATGGTTACCCTTGGAAGAATGGTGGTATAACACTTTCTTTCATACTGTAACAAAAATGACACCATTTATGGAAATCTATGGATACCACCCACCTTCCATCACCTATTCTCTAAAATAAAAATCTAAGGTTCAAGCAGTGGAAGATTACATTGAGCATCAACAATAAGTTCTCCAACTCTTAAAGTACAACCTAACCATGGCATGAAATCACATGAAACAACAAGAAGATCTATTGGTTGTGGAGCCTGAATATGTTCCTGATTCAGAGGTCCTTGCTTTTAGCTGTGTTTATACCCCATGAAGACTTTACACCCAAAAAGTATGTACACTCTTCCACGCAGAGGAGTGCAGAGGGGGGTACCCCCTCTGCAGGATCCGAGGGGGGCTATCCCCCTGGCTGGGGGGTTCGGGGGTGAATCCCCTGAAGAAAAAATTTCCTTGTAAATGTATATTGTAATTTCATTGTAAATCTGGACCGTTCATTATAAGGTCACAGATCTAACGGTAGAAATTATGTTAGGGGTTTTTTCCCTAGAAGGAAACCCTCTGTTATGAGGGAAATGTATTGCGACTATGTATTATGACGAGTATTGTATTATGAGAGAGGAGACTGTGAGAGAAAGAAGAGGAAGTTACAATGAGTTTTTCTATAGGTTGTATACCTTCATTTGCTAGATAATAATAAAGGAAGGACCTAGCAATTTCTCTGGTGGACGTAGCCCACACTGGGTGAACCATGTAATCTTTGTCTCTCTTGTATTGTGTATCTTCTATGTTTTGTTTCCGCATTTGTTTTATTTTATTTCTCCACAATCCTATTTTTCTAACAGACGGTATCAGAGAAAATGATAACTCGCAGGAAAAGAGGGTTCCTGGTTCGAGTGGGAGCAATGTCGGAAGATGGAAAGTTTAGGGTCGAGAAATTTAATGACCAAAATTACCAGTTATGGAAGATGCAGACAGAAGATTATTTATATCAAAAGGATCTATTCCTACCATTAGGTGGAGTAGAAAAGAAGTTGACAGCCATGAAGGACGAAGAATGTGAGATTCTTGACAGAAAGGCTATATGTACGATATGGTTGAGCTTGGCAGCGTCGGTGGATTTCAATATTTCGAAAGAAAAGACAAGCAAGGATCTAATGGATGCATTGGATAAACTATATGAAAAACCCTTGGCGTATAATAAGGTATTTCTAATGAAGAGATTATTTAATATGAAGATGTTAGAAGGTGGGTCTATTGCAGATCATTTAAATGAATTTAATACAGTTACTAATAAACTAAGTTCTGTAAAAGTGGACTTTGATGATGAGGTTAGGGATCTTCTAATCTTGTGCTCATTGACAGAAAGATGGAATGGCTTGGTCATGGCTGTAAGTAACTATGTCTCTAGTTCAAATACTTTAAAATTTGAAGATGTTGTTGGTGTTATTCTTAGTGAGGAAATGCGATGGAAAAGAACAAGTGAGACATCAGGTAATGTGTTGAACATGGAGAATAGGGGAATACAAAAGGATAGAAGAAAGGGCTCAGGGAACCATGAGAATTCTAGGAAGGGCATATCCAAATCTATACTTGGAAAGATAGAGTGCTGGAATTGTGGGAAGAAAGGACATCTGAAGAAAGATTGTAGAGCTCCAAAGAAACAAATAGATGGACAACAGGAGAGAAATCAGGAAGCAAATGTAACAGGTGATCTGCTACAAGATGCTTTTATTCTTTCTGTAGATAATATTTCTGAGTCTTGGGTAGTATATTTAGGGCTTCATTTCATGCCACACCCCATAGGAAACATTTTCTAGATTATGTTCAAAGTGATTTTGGACAAGTTCATTTGGGTGATGATGCACCATGCAAAATTGTTGGAATGGGAAAGGTAAAAATAAAGAAACACAATGGAAACCAATGGCTCTTGAAAGAGGTAAGACATGTTCCAGATTTAAGGGAAAATCTAATTTCAATAGGGTAGTTGGAAAGTGAAGGTTGTGTATCCATATTTACAGATAAGACATGGAAGGTCATCAAAGGATCATTGGTGATAGCAAAAGGAGAGAAGGTAGGTACATTGTATTTATGTACTGGTAATACTGACTCTTCTATCTCTTTAGCTTCTATAGGAGTGGATACAACACTGTGGCATCATAGGCTAGGACACATGAGTGAGAAGGGTATGTAGATACTTCACAAAAGAAATTTGTTGCCAGATCTTAAACAAATTGATTTGGACTTCTGTGAGCATTGTGTTTATGGAAAACAAAAGAGAGTCAGATTTCTTAGAGTCGGAAAAGAAAAGAAAAATGAAAGGTTAGAGCTTGTGCATACAGATGTATGGGGACTAGCTCAAGTATCATCTCTGTGTGGCTCTCATTATTATGTTACTTTTATTGATGATGCAACTAGAAAAACTTGGGTTTATTGCATTCGACAAAAATATGATGTTTTTGATACTTTTAAGAAATGGAAAGATTTAGTTGAGAATGAGACAGGGAAAAGTTTGAAATGTCTCAGATCATATAATGGAGGTGAATATTATAGCAAGGATTTTGATGATTACTGTTCATACCATGGGATTCCTAGAGAGAAGATAGTTCAAAGAACACCACAAGAAAATGGTGTGTTAGAAAGGATGAACAAGACAATCATGGAGTGTGCAAGGAGTATGAGATTGCATGTCGGTTTTCCCTTACAGTTCTCGGTAGATGTTGTAGATACTGTTGTTTACTTAATAAACATAGGTCCTTCAATTTATTTGGATGGTAGAATTCCAGAGGAGGAATGGATAGGAAAAAATGTAAACTATTTTTTTTTGAAAACTTTCAGTTGTGAAGCATTTGTCCATATTGATAAAGAAAATAGAACAAAGCTTGAGTCTAAATCCAAGAAGTGTACCTTTATTGGATACAATGTTAATTATTTTGGTTATCGATTATGGGATTATGAAAATAACAAAATCATTAGGAGTAGAGATGTCATATTCAATGAGAAGGTCAGGTACAAAGATCAGTTGCAAGGAAAGAAACAGGAAGAAGAAAAACAAGAATACACAGTGCTTGATGAGATCACTGAAAATGAAATTCCGAAGGAACTTGAAAATCAAAATGTACAACAACGGGAGCAACAAGTACCTCAAACACCTGCAAGTTTTGTTAGAATATATACCAGTTTAAGTATACCCTCTAAATGATAATCTCCTTCATTGTATTATTTATTGTTGACTGATTTTGGTGAACCAGAATGTTATGAAGAGGCAATGCAGGTAGACACCAAAAAGAAGTGGGAGCAAGGCATGAAAGAGGAAATGGGTTCCTTGGCAAATAACCAAACTTGGGACTTGTTTCAGTTTCCCATGGGAAAAAGAGCATTGCAAAATAAATGGGTTTACAAGTTGAAGAAAGAAGATGGAGGAGAAAAGAGGTACAAGGCTAGACTTGTTGTAAAGGGGTTTGCATGAAAGAAAGGTATAGATTTTGATGAAATATTTTCTCCTGTTCTTAAAATGACTTCAATTAGGACTATTTTAAGTCTTGTGGCAATAGAAGATTTGCATCTTGAACAACTAGATGTAAAAACAACTTTTCTCCACTAGGATTTGGAGGAAGAGATTTATATGCAGAAGCCACAGGGGTATGAGGTCAAAGGGAAGGAGAATTTGGTATGCAGGTTGAAGAAGAGATTGTATGGCCTAAAGAAATCTCCAAGGCAGTGGTATTTGAATTTTAATAGGTTTATGACAGAACAAGGTTATAGTAGATGTCATTCTGATCACTGTGTTTATTTTAAAAGGCTAGAAAATGGAAGCTATATTATCTTGTTATTGTATGTATATGACATGCTTGTTGCAGGGTCTAATATGCAGGATATAAATATGCTCAATAAGAAACTAGGCAATTCATTTGCGATGAAGGATTTGGGTGCTGCAAAGAAAATCCTTGGCATGAGAATAACAAGAGACAAAAAAACTCAGAAATTGACATTGTCTCAGGGTGAGTACATAGAGAAGGTGTTGGAAAGGTTTAGAATGCAGAATGCAAAACCAGTTAGTACACCTTTGGCCGGCCATTTAAAATTAACTAAGGAAATGTGTCCAGGGTCCCTAATTCATCAGCAGTAGGCAGCTTGATGTATGCAATGGTTTGCACAAGACCAAATATTGCACATGCAATGGGAGTTGTGAGAAGGTATATGAACAATCCAGGTAAAGAACATTGGGAGGAAGTAAAGTGGATTCTTAGGTATTTGAGAGGTACTTCTACTCATTGATGCAGGAGCATCACTCACTCATCAAGCGAGCTAGCGCATGGACCAGAAAGGACAACTGGACAATGCCAGCACACATTTTGAAAGATCTAGGACCACTGTTGCAGGAAGTGCACAGGTTCTAGAAGACTCAACACTTTGAGAGTTGTTGAGGGTCGAGCGTGGAAAGCAAGCGCGAAGTCCCTAAAGAAGTCAGAGTTGACAATCTCAGGAGGGATAGTTCTTTCATGATTCTTGGGAGAAGGACCCAGAAGAAGGTTTGAACAAAATGGAGCTTTGAAGAGGAAGATATCTCTAAGGTGGAGAATTGACGGACAGGGTTAGCAGAGGAGAATCGCGAAATCCCGCTCACTGTCATATCTAGGAGAAGTTGCGCGGGATTTAGTCCTTAGGTGCAGGAAGGAAGGACTAAAGGTCATTGGGATTCAACGTATCGGGGTTCCTAGAGGAAAGAGGTTCATATGCATTGAAATCATGATTAGTGATTTCCCGATATAACCAGAGCCGTTGATCGCCAAGGGATATGTGGCACAGGATCCGGGGAAGTTGGGGTTCGGCGTTTTGGGTTTTCTAATGCAAAGGAATTGCGACCGGTGAAATCGCGATCCCGCGATCCCCGATATAACGGAGGGAGAGGTGACGTGACAGGGAGGTATCACACGTGCCATCGGGGTTTGGGGTTTTGAGTAGCACGAGAATGTGCACACAGGGTTCGCGATATCGCAAAACCCAATTTCTTGAGACCACTGTCGGGAGATCAGCAGAGTACCCTGTGGGTGAATAAAGGTCCCGATACGGGATTGAAGAGCAATACAGCTCTTCGGCCAGTGAGGAAGAAGGTCCTAGTGAGAGCGGTTGGAACGTGAGGGTCACGAAACGCATCAGAGTGGTATCAGAGCGAGAAGTCTTTTCTTTCAGTAGAAAAGAAGAGAAGACATCATGTTGCCTAGAAGGGAAAGGCAGTCACCTGGTCTAGAGGATAGGGATGCGCAAAGAAGAGGTAGGCCGGCAGGAAATCCAGAAATGGAGCGCCAAATGAGAGATCTCCGAGCAAGACTCGAGGAGATGGAGATAGCGCAGAGACGTGGAGTTGGCGCAGGGGATCTTAGTGATTCCGAGGTTGAAGAAGAAGTTGGACATGCAGAAGAAGTCACAGCAGAGGATGCTTCAACCGAGCGGTTGATCAAGGCCATTGCTAGAATGAGTTTTGAGACCAAGATGGACATTCCAGCTTACGAAGGAAGCCTGGATGCAGAAGAGTTGTTGGATTGGATCAGGTCTCTTGATACCTACTTCGATTATGAAGATATCGAAGAGGATAAAAAGATAATGCATGTTGTCACGAAGTTGAAAGGACATGCAGCCTTATGGTGGGACGAGCTGCAAGCGGACAGACGATCCAAAGGAAAACAGCAGATGAAAAGCTGGGACAGGATGATCGCGAAGATGAAAGTGAAATTCATCCCGAGAGATTACCAGATCACACTGTTCAGGTGAATGCAGAACCTGAGACAGAAGTTGATGACGGTGGAGTACACCGAAGAATTTTACAGACTCAATATTAGAGCAGGTCATCGGGAGAGCGATGATGAGAAGGTGGCAAGATACCTGAATGGTTTGAGATATGACATTCAGGATGAGTTAAGCATGGTTACCATCAGGACGGTGGAGGATGCTTATCAGATGGTTTTGAAGGCCGAAGAGAAGTTGAGCCGCAAGTAAGGACAGCGAGGGCGAGGAAGAAGTCAGCCCAGAGGCAAGGCAGTTGCCTAGGAGAAATACCAGAAGCCCAAAGAGGAATGGAAGAAGCCTCAGGGTAAGATTAAAAGAGGTGGAACCTCACAGCGAGGACAACCACAGGTTGAACAGAGAAGACAACAGACTGATCAGCAAGGAGATTATGCTGATGCAAATACTCTTCCTCGTACTAGAGGTTGAGGTAGAGGTAGAGGAGGAGTGATCACATGTTTTACATGTGGAAAGAATGGGCACAAGTCCTTTGAGTGTCCAAAGAAAAAACAAGCTGGAGGAGAATCTCACATCATTGAGGCGCAGAGGCGTGATGCTAAGAATGAAGATGCAGACAGCGGAATATCTCTTGGAATGCATAAAGTTCTCTTAACACCTGAGAAAGAAGTGGAGAATGCAGCTCAGAGGAGAAAACTGTTCAGGATAGATTGCACAGCCAGGGACTGGAAATGCAAGGTCATCGTGGACAGTAGAAGCACTGACAATCTCGTTTCAACCGAGATGGTGGAAAAATTAGAGCTGGAAACAACCGATCACCCGAGCCCATATAAATTTTCATGGCTACAGAAAGGGCATCAGGTGAGTGTCACTAAACAATGCTTGGTTGAATTTAAAATGGGTGAATATAGAGATAAAATTCTGTGTGATGTCATTCCCATGGATGTCTGTCATGTATTATTGGGTAGACCATGGCAGTATGACTGGAATGTGGTTCATGATGGGAGAATGAACACCTACACCCTGGAGAAGGATGGGATGACACATAAATTGCTTTTGATAAAGGATAAAGAAGTGAAGCCAGAGGTAACCAGTATAATACTTCTCATGAGTGGGAAGGAACTTCTAAATGAGATGGAGAAGAAAGAAGATCCATAATTATTTGTGGTCAGGAAACCGAGAATTGTCTTGACTAGCACAAGAGTGGATGACTTGCCAGAAGAGATTCAGGAACTGCTACGAGAGTTCGCTGACATCATCGTGGACGAACTACCTCATTCATTGTTGTGGATGAGGAGTGTGAGTCACCACATAGATCTCATACCTGGATCAAGTTTGCCGAATAAGGCCGCATACAGATTGACACCACAGGAGAATGAGGAAGTCAAGAAGCAGGTACAGGATCTGCTGGACAAAGGACTGGTCAGAGAGAGTATGATTCCATGTGTTGTTCCAACAATACTAAGTCCAAAGAAGGATGGAGGCTGGAGAATGTGCACTGATTCAAGAGCGATAAACAAAATCACCATCAGGTACATATTTCCACTGCCGAGAATGGATGATCTGATGGATTGCCTGAGTGGGGAAAATTATTTTTCAAAGATTGATCTGAAAAGAGAATATCATCAGATTCGCATGAGGGAAGGAGATGAATGGAAGACAACATTCAATACAAACGAAGGTTTGTACAAATGGCTGGTCATGCCATTTGGCTTGACGAATGTGCCGAGCACATTCATGAGATTGATGAATGAAGTCCTACAGAAATTCATTGGGAAATTTGTTGTCGTATATCTGGAAAATATACTGATTTTCAGCAAGACCAAGGCCAAGCATTTAAAACATTTGGCCATTGTGATGAGAAGACTGCAGCAGGAGAAGTTGTTGGTCAACATGAAGAAGTGTTCCTTCATGAAGACAAAACTCATATATTTGGGTTTTGTTATATCGGCCAATGAGTTGAAAATGGATCCTGAGAAGGTAGAAGTGATAAAGAATTGGCCATCACCGAGAAATATTTTCGAGGTGAGAATTTTCCATGGTTTGTCTAGTTTCTACAGAAAATTCATTTGGAATTTCAATGGAATTAGTGCAGCAATGATGGATACCCTGAAAAAACGACATAAAGTTTTTGATTGGACAGCAGAGGCAGAGAAGAGCTTCAATTAGTTGAAGCAGAAGATAACAGAGCAACCAGTTTTGGTGTTTCCAGACTTTCAGAAGACATTTCAGGTGAAATGTGATGCCAGTGGGTATGCCATAGGAGGGGTCTTGAGTCAGGATGACAGGCCAGTTGCATATTTCAGCGAGAAGCTGGATGATGCAAATCTGAAATACTCCACATATGATAAGGAGTGTTATGCCATCATACATGCATTAAAGAAGTGGAGGCATTACTTGATACCCAAGTAATTTGTATTGTACAGCGATAATCATGCATTGCAGTTTGTGAGTCAACAAGAGAAGTTGAACCAAAAACATGCAAAAATGGGTAGAGTACATGCAAAATTTCACGTTTGTGATTAAACACATTTCAGGAACTGCTAACAAAGTGGTTGATGCTTTGAGCAGGAAATGTTTGTTGTTGCAGGAGTTCAAAGTCAAGACCTTGGGTTTTGAAAATATGAAGGACATGTACGCAGGAGATGCAGACTTCGGAGAAGCATGCGAAGCAGCTGAGAATCCAGTTCTCAGAGATTAGAGTCCTTGGATAGACTACATGATCCAAGATGGATTGTTGTTTTGAGGCAATCAGCTATGTATTCCAATTTTCTCCATGAGGGAGAATTTGGTGAAGGAAAAGCATAGTTGTGGATTAGCAGAGCACTTTGGTCATGATAAAACATTCACAAAGCTGAGAGAATCGTATTTTTGGCTGGGCATGCGAGCAGATGTTAAATGATTTGTTGACAGATGCAGGATTTTTCAACACGTGAAGGGGAGAAAATAGAACACGGGTTTTTATCAGCCATTGCCCATACCCGAGAGGCCATGGGAGGCAATCAGCATGGATTTTGTATTGGGTTTGCCGAGGATGCAAAGAGGAGTTGATTCCATCTTTGTGGTGGTGGACAAGTTTTCTAAAATGGCACATTTCATACCGTGTCAGAAGACCAGTGATGCGACGCACATCGCAAACTTATTTTTCAAAGAAATCATCAGATTGCATGGATTGCCGAGAAGCATAGTCTCAGACAGGGATACAAAGTTCATAGGTCATTTTTGGAGGACGCTATGGAAGAATATAGGGACTAACTTGGCGTTTAGTTCATATTACCATCCGCAGAAAGATGGACAGACCGAGGTGGTCAACAGAAGTCTAGGAGACTTGTTGATAAGCCTGGTAATAGAGCACCATAGCAGTTGGGACAACATATTGCCACAGGCAGAATTTGCATACAACAATTCACTGAATCGGAGTACAGGAAAGAGTACATTTCAGATTGTGTATGGAACACAACCGAGGGGAGTTTTTGAACTCAGAGATTCAGAACAGAGTGTGACTAGCAGCACAAGCACAGAAGAATTCGCTAAGGCGATGGAGGAACATCACACCAAGGTGAAGCAGCAACTGCAGAAGTCAAATCAAGAGTATAAGCGCAGAGCAGATCATCATCAGAGATAGCTTCAGTTCAAAGTTGGCGATATTGTTCTGGCACATCTGAGGAAAGAAAGGTTCCCAAGGGGAACATATAACAAGCTCAAAATGAAGAAAATTGGGCCATGCAAAGTCCTGAAGAAATTTGGGGAAAATGCATACGAGATTGAGTTGTCGAAAGGCACCGGGATATCTCCGATGTTCAATATTTTGGATTTATACCCATACAGGGCTGGAGAAGCAGAGACTTGAACTGAGGAACTAGTGATCCAGTGGGTGAAACAATTGCCAGTTGTAGAAAAGCCACAGATGGAATGCATACTGGACAAACGAGTGGGTAGAAAGACTAGGCGAAAGCAGTATTTTGAGTACCTGGTGAAATGGAAGAACCACCCAGTGGAAGATGTCAGTTGGGAGACTGAGGCAGTTATACAGAAGCATGGATAGACCATGCAGGAGATCATGGATAGGAGCCCATGAGTATTTTCAAGCCGAGCAGTATGATGCAGGAGCATCGCTCACTCATCAAGCGAGCCAGCGCATGGACCAGAAAGGACAGCTAGACAGCGCCAGCACACATTTTGAAATACTTGAAAATTGTTGTGCCACTCTTTAATGAAGTCATTCATAAAGAAGCGCACTTGTATTGTAAAAGGGACCTTAAGCCTTTAAGCTCTCGTCCTTAGGTAGTTGAGGCATTTAATAGATTTAATGTTGTTAGATAGGATTTTAATT
Organism: Picea engelmannii; assembly: GCA_009831015.1. NCBI lineage: Eukaryota > Viridiplantae > Streptophyta > Pinopsida > Pinales > Pinaceae > Picea > Picea engelmannii. The sequence continues at coordinate 395,829 of ML780346.1, forward strand.
GTAGATTTGATAGTTGTAGAATTCGAGAGGGAAAACGGAATATAGGCACCCTCCTTTGTACATTGTTATTATTCGGAATCATTCATTCAGGGGCAAGAAGAGAAGAGCAACGGAGAATTTGTGAAGAACACCCCTGTATAGATGTTATTGAATTAATAGAAGAGTCTGTGATTCAATTTCATGCTTGGTGTTGTTTCTCTGTGCATGATGCTCATATGTTCTTGAATGTTTTTCTTTCCTTGTATGCATTTTCTTTTGAATATGATGTGCAAGTGATTTCAGAGGTTTAAACCTGAAGTCTGAGAGAGAAGAGAATGAGTTTCAATTGTTTCTCTGTTTGAGCCAGGAGATTCCTGCATAGAGTGCAGTCGAATTCATCCGCATAGAGTGCGTTGATGAGGCTCAACAGTTAAACTCTTATTCTTGTCCACCCAGAAGTTGATTTGGGTCAGCAGAGCCGTGCAAGGTGTGCGTAGGCTAGAGTTAGTCTCAGTTGCGAATCTAAGAAGAGAGAAAGAGCTAGGGACCGTTGTTGCAGGAAGTGCACAGGTTCTGGAAGACTCAACACTTTGAGAGTTGTTGAGGGTCCAGCGTGGAAAGCGCGTGCGAAGTCCCTGAAGAAGTCATAGTTGACAAGCTCAGGAGGGATAGTTCTTTCATGATTCCTGGGAGAAGGACCCAGAAGAAGGTTTGAACAGAATGGAGCTTTGAAGTGGAAGATATCTCTAAGGCAGAGAATTGACGGACAGGGTTAGCAGAGGAGAATCGTGAAATCTCGCTGACCATCAGATCTGGGAGAAGTTGTGCGGGATTTAGTCCTTAGGCGCAAGAAGGAAGGACTAAAGGTCATCGGGATTCGACATATCGAGGTTCTCGGAGGCAAGAGGTTCATATGTGTTGAAATCGCGATTAGCGATTTCCCGATATAACCGGAGCTGTTGATCGCTAGGGGACACATGGCACAGGATCCGGGGAAGTCGGGGTTCGGCGTTCGGGGTTTTCTAATGCAAAGGAATTGCGACCAGTGAAATCACGATCCCGCGATCCTCGATATAACGGAGGGAGAGGTGACGTGACAGGGAGGTAGCGCACGTGCCATCGGGGTTCGGTGTTTTGAGTAGCACGAGAATGTGCACACAGGGTTCGCGATATCGCGAAACCCGATTTCCCGAGACAACTACCGGGAGATTAGAAGAGTACCCTGTGGGTGAAGAAAGGTCCTGATATGGGATTGAAGAGCAATACAGCTCTTCAGCCAGTGAGGAAGAAGGTCCTGGTGAGAACAGTTGGACCATGAGGGTCACGAAACGCGTCACTCATGCATTATGTTTTGGAGGTGTAGACACTTTTCTATATGGATATGTTGATTCAGATATGGCAGGTGATAAAGACAACAAGAGGAGCACCACAGGGTATGTTTTTACTCTATGTGGAACAATAGCAAGTTGGATTTTGAAACTGCAAAAGGTTGTTTCACTTTAAACAACAGAGGCAGAGTATGTTGTTGCTACAGAGGCTAGTAAAGAGATGATTTGGTTACAAAGGTTTATGGAGGAATTGGGAAAGAAGTAGGAGAATAATAGGTTGTACTGTGACAATGAGAGTGCAATTCATCTTGCAAAGAACTCAGTATTTCATTCAAAGACTAAGCATATACAGTTGAGGTACCACTTCATACGATCCGCCTTGGAAGATGGACATTTGAAGTTGTAAAAGATACACACTAGCCAAAATCCTGTAGACATGTTAACAAAAGGAGTAACCAAAGAGAAACTAAGTTCTTCTTAGTTTCAGTTGGTCTTCAGGAATGAATATGAATATGAGAACTTTGTCAGGTCCAAGAAGTTTCAAAGTCCAGCATATACAACAGCGGTGGATTTGTTGAGATCAGTCTCCAAGTGGGAGATTGTTGGTTGTGGAGCCTGATTATGTTCTTGATTCAGTGGTCCTTTCTTTCATCCGTGTTTATACCCCATGAAGACTTTACACCCCAGAAGTATATACACTCTTCCACGTGGGGGAGTGGAGAGGCAGGGTGCAGAGGGGAGAGTGCAGCCTTGTAAATGTATATTGTAATTTCATTGCAAATCCTGACCGTTCATTATAATGTCGCAGATCTAACGGTAGAAATTATGTTAGGGTTTTTTTCCCTAGAAGGAAACCCTCTGTTATGAGGGAAATGTATTGTGGCTATGCATTATGGGGAGTATTGTATTCTGAGAGAGGATACTGTGAGATAAAGAAGAGGAAGTTACAACGGGCTTTGTTGTAGGTTGTATCCCTTCATTTGTTGGATAATAATAAAGGAAGGGCCTAGAAATTTCTCTGGTGGACATAGCCCACACTGCATGAACCATGTAAATATGTGTCTCTCTTGTATTGTGTATCTTTTTTGTTTTGTTTCCACATTTGTTTTATTTTATTTCTCCACGGTCCTATTTTTCTAACAAGATCAACATCGTGGTGAAGTAAGTTTTGAAGTAGGAGATTGGGTATTTTTAAGACTACAACCATACAAACAGATGTCAATCAAGCAAGCTAAGAAGGATAATAAATTATCACCAAAGTACTATGGGCCTTATAAGGTGTTGCAAAAGATTGGTACTATGGCATACAAATTGGATTTTCCTGCATCTTCACGAGTATACCTAGTTTTACATGTTTCATGCTTAAAGAAAGTTATCAGTGACCAGATCAAAGTTCAAACTATATTGCCAGAACTTGGCGAGGAAGTAAAAATAATATTGGATCCTGAAGTTATTACTGACACAATAATTGTTCGGATGAGGAACATATCTATTTTAGAGTATCTCATTAAGTGGAGGAAACTACCTGCTAAATATTCCACTTGGGAAGATGAGTCTTTTATACAGAAGCATCCATAATTACTCAAGCATTGTGGAAAATACTTTTTTGAAGGGGATGGGTATGTTAAGCCCTAAATAGTGGCACATTACCCCTTAATTGGGGCATATTACATTAGTAATGTTATTTTATTTATGTCGGCTTGGGTCCATTAGTTGTAGTTGTACCTCATAGTCTCCTATATATACCAAGGAGACATTTTTCATTTGAAATCATCTTGTATTTGTAAATTTATGTGGTGTATAAGGAGGATGCCCCCTTGAAGAGTCTTATTATCTAAAATTCTATCTTTTTCAAGACGTTGAGTACTTATTCTGAGGCTTTTTTATGCTATTTTGATATTTGGTTCTTAACATTCTTTGTCTTCTCAATATTCAGTTTCATTGTCAACACATTGTCTTAGATTTCCATCATATTGAATTATAAAAAAATAACTTATTTATCATATTGAGGTTGTGAATCTCATATTGAGATAAAACAGTTAGACTTTGAACCACTGTCATGGAATATTGTTGCATTTTGGGCTAGCTGGATTCCCCATTTTATGGGGAGTGGAATAAATTTTATATTACATGTTTGTGGATTTGATACCCATTTCCTTATATAACCCTGATTAATTTCTTTAGTTCATTCTACCCAAATATTTTTGGCGGAAGGGAATTTTAGGAACAGTTGGGTGACTGATTCCTTGTCATTTTTGCAAAGAATTGTGTCCCATTTTAAGATCCCTGATATATGTATCCCAACAAACTAAAAATTCCTCTCAAACCCCCGTAATGCACTTTTCCAATATAGTTCCCAAACTATGGTCCTCACCCTTTTTGTAACATGTTCCATATGGAAAAAAACCCCTTTCTTGTAGTTCTAGGATTACTGCATGAGTGAGTAAGTGAATTGTTTCATTGTATGGTCGAGTGTCAACACAAATTTTGTCCAAAGGGTCAACCCTGATTGTATTTCCCTTTCCCACTCACCAGGATATTACCCCCTCTATAATTGGGAAATATTTCGCTAGAGCCTTCCAAATAATAGAGTAGATGACTCTCTCCTTCAGGATCCTCCCATCCAACCAGTATGATTTGACTTATTTATGAATAACCACTTTTGTCCAAATGATTTATATATAAATTAGTCTCCAACGTACTTTTACATAAGGAGCCTTTGAAAAGGAATGGATTTTTTTTAAGCCAAAACCTCCCAATAATTTTGGGGCCACTAGAACATCCCATTTGACCAACCCATAAAAATATGAAGCAATTAAGTTTTTCCTTAGCCAATGTACCTTTGGGTACCCAAACTAATAAAATTCAATACACCACTTTTCTTCGAGAACTGATTTGAATAGTACTAATAGATTGTATCTTTTATTTATGTTTAGATATATAATTTTTTTTTTAAATAATATTTAAAAAAAAAATGTATAAAGAAAAATCTAACCATGTTAAACTTGGAAAAAAAATTTAGACTCGGTATTTATTAAAATTTACCAATATCTTATGAGATAAGTGAAAACTGTTTTTCAAAATCGAAGTTGCACCTTAGATTAATTGTACATTTACATCTTTAAAATGCAATGTGAACACAAATGTGTAAATGTACATTTTCATTGTTTTATGTTTATGGTATTAGTAATTATTTATAATGTTTATTAATTTTATATATTCATTTTAATGGATTAGTTTAATAGAAAAATATATGTTATAATTCAATAATATTTATAGTTTATTGATAAATGGAAATGTTGAAATAATAGGTTTAAAAAATTAATGGCGACCTCTCTTATGTGTTCTAGCAAGGTTATGCTACTTTCTTAGCAATGACCACATACTACTTTTTTTTTATAACTAACAGTGTTTGAAAATAACACATTTGTTATATACATTTTTTTTTTTTTTTATAGAAAAATAAGTATTTTATTAAACAATTTTAAAACCATATTTATAATAATCACTAATTCATAACAAATAAAATTTCATATACATATATATTAATGGATTAGTTTAATAGGGAAATATATGTTTTACTTAAAAAATATTCACTTAAAAAATCATTACAAAAAAGTTAATGATTAAATCTACCTATTACATTGAAAAAAAAGTTTTACATTAAGGAATAAACATTATAGTGTTTTACACTTACTTAGGTCATCATATTCTAATTTTATGGAGAGAAAATAAATCTAATTTATGATGTTCTTCACTTATTTATTTAGAGAAAATTGAATTTAATTACATATTTAAAAGAACATTTTTATTTTGAATATTCTTTATTTATTTCCCAAATAATGATGATCATGTTTTTAAGCTAAGATGTTCTTCTTCTACTTAATTTTTCCATATAATAAAATTAATTATAATTTATTATGATTTTTATGTATTTTAGAGAAAATAATAAACTTGATTTTAAGTTAACAAAATATATCTTAAGATTAAAATTTGGTGTCTATGTCATGTTATAGATAAAGAGCTTTAATTTTTGTATCTTATTCATAAATCCAATTGTTGAAAATTTGAAACAAAAAGTTGAGAAAAATAAAAAGGCCCCACTCTTATGTGCACTCTTATGTGTTCCAACAAGGTTAGTTTAATTTGTACTTAAGAATCATCACACTAAAAACAAGTTAATGTGATTTAGTTAAGATGACTAGGTATCCCACCCTTATTTATTATAACAAAGTTAATTAAATTTGTAAGTAAAAATCACCACACCCAAAAACAAATTATTGAGATTTGTCTTTCATTACACTAGCACCACTTTTTTTTATAAGTCTTTTCAAGAAAATATGTGGAAACCTTTTATATCCATTTGATATTCAAGTTATCATAATAAATAAATAAATAATGCATTACAATGACAAGACTCTCCTCCATAAATATTTTCAATAAAAGTATGTATAGGCTTTTTGTAGTTTCTATTTTTATTTAAAAGGTTGTATCTTTTATTTATATTTATATTTAAAATTTATTTTTCTTTATATAATATTTATTTTTAAAAAAATTGTTAGTTAAATGAAATTAAGATATTTTTTAGGTTTTTATAGTTTTTATTTTTATTTAAAAGATTATATTTTTTATTTATGTTTATATTTAAATTTTTTTTTTATATAATATTTATTTAAAAAAAATTATTAGTTAAATGAAATTAAAATATTTTTTAGGCTTTTGTAGTTTCTATTTTTATTTAAAAGATTTTATGTTTTGAGGTTTCGATGTAGATATCCCTAATGCTTTGTGAATAATTATACTCTGCGGTTTTGAACGGGAATAATATTTCTCTGTTGTTTTGAATGGAAATAATTTTTTCCACGGTTTTGAACGGGAATACTACTTCTTTGTGGTTTTGAAATTAATATTTCTCCACGGTTTGGAACGAGCATAGTAGATCTCTGCTGTTTTGAAATTAAGATTATATATCTAGGGTTTCAACACAAATAATATTTTAATTTCTAAGATTATATATCTAGGGTTTTGAACAAGAATAATACTTATTTGTTTATTTATTTTTTAGGAGATATTTTATTTCTAAGATTATATATCTAGGGTTTTGAACGAGAATAATCATTTTTACCGTTTTTACCCAGAATAATCTCTGTAGTTTCTCTGAACTTCTCTGTGGTCTTTAGAAATTATTTTTTGGCTTCTTCAAAGGGTTGAGCATTTGGACATCTGAAATGAGGTGAGTCACTTTTTACTTTGATTCAATATTAATTTTAGGTAAAGAGATTTAAATATATTTTATTTATTTATTTATTTTATGTTTCATAAGTAAAAGTTGATTTGAGAGATAAAATCAATCCTTAATAATAATTGTTACATTTTTTTTCTCTTCTTTTCAATATGAACACTCCACCACCTATTCCAAAAACTCACCCTAACAAGGGGAGGCCCCCCAAAATCACCCTAGAGATCCTTTACAATTATATGGAATCGATAGAAAAAAAAAAAGAGAAGAGAGAGATGCCAAAATCCAAATAGAGTTAGAAACATTAGAAAAAAGGAGTGAAGAAAGAGACATAAAACTCAAAATAGAGCTAGATGCAATGATTGATAAAAAAATCAAAGATACCATTCAAACTCAAATAGAGGATAGATTCTTAGGGTTCAAGAATGAATTGCAAACAATTAAGGATAGAATTCAAGAAATGGAAAAACATAAACAATCAACCCAAGAAGGAGGGGTTGAAGGAAATCACAACTTGAGAGATAGGATTAAAGAGCTAGAAGAAAAAATAACCAACAATTTGACCCTCGGTAATATGGAAAACAA
>ML780346.1:405811-483647 GCA_009831015.1 Picea engelmannii
AACAAATTCTCATGAGCTCCATAGTGAAACTGGGCATTGGTCAATTCCTAAAACGCCATGGGATGAAAGAGTGTGTCACCTTTGTGACACTAAGAAGGTTGAAGATGAAAAACACTTTCTCTTAGATTGTCTAGCCTATACCCTATTAGATCTCATTTTCAAAATATTGATCACACTACCAACCTTCCTAACCTCTTAACTCAACAAAAGTATGGTGATCTTGGAAACCTTCTCTTATTGCTTTTCGAGCAAAAAAACAAAATTCTAAAGAATCACAAGTAATCACTTACCCTCTTAAGGTTCGATAGACCAATTAGGTCTTAGTGGATGTTAATCATCATCATCATCATCATATAATATTTATTTAAAAAAAAAATTATTAGTTAAATGAAATTAAGATATTTTTTTATAAAAATTTCAAAACACTTGCCAATATTCAGAAAAACTAATTAGAATACTATTAATGAAAATCTAAGTGTTAAACTCAGAACAAACAATGATTTATAGACTCGGAACAAACAGTGATTTATAGACTCAGAAAGTGTTTATTTAAGATGCAATGTGAACAAAAATGAAAAATGTGTGAATGTATATTTTGACTGCTTTATGTTTATGATATTATTAATTATAGGTTTATAAATTTTATATTTTCTTTTTAATTGATTAGTTTAATAGGAATATATATATTATATTTTAATGATATTTAGTTCAAAATATTTAATAATTTTATTCTTCTATAATATATAGAATATATAATAAAGTTTGAATATTTATGTCTAAACGTGTTACCTTAAATAGATTTTACTTTTATATAATAATAAAAAAAAAAAAACTTAAATCTATGATGTTATTTTATTGGTTAAAGCAAATTGAGTTTAATAAAAAAAAGCGAGAAATCTATGATGTTATTTTATTGGTTAAAGCAAATTGAGTTTAATTATGAATAGTAAAAGTAAATTTTAATTTAATATGTTTTTTTTATCATTTTTACAAAATGATAAGTAGGTTTTAAAGGTATAAGACTCGTAATGAAATTTTTAGGTTGAGAAAAAACTATATTAAGATACATAAAGAGTTTTAAGATTTAATGCCTCTAAGTTTTATAATTAAAGGAAGACAGTCTCTCCTGATCTCTTTGTATTTAAAAATGACCAAATAAAAAACAAGTTAATGTGTTTTAATTCAACAAAAACCAAGATAATGTGCTTCACTTAGACATGAATACATAAGAAAACAAGTCAAAATATTATGCTACTTTCTTAGCAATGATAACATATATTTTTTCTGAGACAGAAGATGAACTTTTTTTTTTTTTTATAGTGAATCCATTTATCATCATCTCTTAGATTAGGTCTCATCTTATGTTAGATTAGGTATGTTATAATGGTTCCCTTTTCTCTATAGTTGTGTAAGTTGTCTTTTATCATGACTATAAGCACCTACTAAGAACATGCTACTTTTTATTATAACTACCAATGTTTGATAATAACCAATAATTTCAAATTTCATTTGCCACCTACTATGTCATTTGGTTGAAAGTGTAATATCCCACTCTATTGAATACATGCTGTCGAATTATTCTTTGAGGACACTTGTGTGCAAGTGATCTGGTTATAGCACATTGTTATTTGTTTCGACTATGGACTTTACATGATGATATTGATGGGTTGTGATTTATTGTTACTTGATATATGCATTGGCACATGCTATTGATGAGTTTACCTAAGTGTGAAGGACACGTGACATATTATAGATGTTGATGGCATCAATAGACCTCCTTGGACTCTAGATTGAGTCAAGGAGTGGATTGTATTGGTTTGAGTATTTCATTTTATGCATATGTGACATATGATTGATTATAGTATGATTTTTTATAGAGATCATTGATAGTGTTTTGTCGATGGATGCATGTTGACGAATATTTTCTATTCTAATTCACATAAAGTGTAAAGGGGTCATGCACAGAAAACCAAACATTGAGAGAGAAGTGTGGAAGAGTCCCTAACAAAACCTACTAGCACTCCCATCATGGCTCGAATTGTAGGTTAATGATTACCTAGTTCGATAGATCCATGATGTCATGAGGGTGGACTGAACCAGTCACTCATGAAGATTTGTAAGGGGCATGCAACAAGGTAGAGCCCTTATTTCTTAGAAGTCCTTAGTCTCTCACAAGGTCAACCGAGTGGAGTGTTGACTCCAAGGGTTGGAAAAACTACCAAAACCAATCAAAAGGCGAGTGACACCCTTGAAGCATGGTAGTGCGTCTTGGAAGGCATGTCGCATAATTTAAAAACTTGAGTCAATGAATCTAGGTGGCCTAGAAAACAATGAATTGATTTGACATTGTCGAATTTAAAATAACTAATAAATGAGTAATTTTATTAATTATAAATCCCCATAAAAGTCTAAGCCTATTCTAATACAAAGCCTAAGTCTAAGTTTAGTTAGGGGACTAAAATAAAATGTTAAATAAAATAAAATATTATAGATAAATCAATCTAAAGAAAAAGTGAGATAAATATAATATTTGATATAATGCACATGTGTGCAAGAAAATACTAAAATGGAATTTTAAAATAAGAAAGAAATAAAGTATGAGAGAATAGGTGTACACATAGAATGTTATCTAGAGTCTAGGTACCACTAGTCTAACTAGAAGAAGACTCGTATTTTAACTCTAACAAAGATTTAGTAAGGAGACAATCATTAAATGAAAATCTGGGGAATAAAGATACAACTAAGAGCTATTTAAGGAACACATTTGGGAAATGTGAGGGAAAATGATTTTTAATTAAAATAAAATATGTAATTACTTGTGCAACTAGGGGAGAGGGTGACAAGTGTAACGGTGAATAATATTAATTTATTTAATTAAAAAATTAATTAATTGTGCATGTGGGAATGTGTCAGTGAAGAAATTCCTATAAAGAAAATGGTCTAGATGAGTAAGAAGAGCACTCGTTATTGGTAAATTTATGCTACCAAAATATTTTTTATCGTTTTTTACTTGTGAGAGTTGGGATACCCAGATTGATATAGAGTGGTGGCTCTACCTTGTGAGGCAAGCTTGGAGCTAGAGTATTTTTGGTTTATGTGTGCTTGGCCCCTTTGTGGCTTGGGGGGCTAAGGGGGAAGAAGAGTACCCCTAGCATTGGCTTGGAGGTACTGGTGAAGTCTCTTTGATTAGAAAGTTGGAGTAAGGAGGAGCGCAAGTGGTTGACGGACATTGTCTTGCCTCGATCTTCATTGGTTCTAGTATTTTATTTCTGAATTTGTTAGTGTAGCAAGATTTGATTTTGTAGATTGAATGTTTGAGATTTCATTGAAACAATTGTAATTATGATTTTTAATTAATAATTTCGTTGAATATTTATGAAATGATCTTGTTAAATATCTTGGGTTGCTTCCATTTATTCAGTTCAGAACTGAAATAAAATTATGTTGTCACTTCCAAAGTTAATCATAGTTCCTAATTTAGAAATTTGTATGTATGCTTCAAGATAGTTGCATTTTTGGGAATAACTTCGATTTATTAAATTCGTTGTGTATGTAATTCATGGTTTGAACTTCACAATATTATTTTCTTTTTGAAAACAAAATTTTAATTCATTGCTAATTAAATGGCAGTATCAAATTAGAGTTTCATTTGAATGTTGCTAGTCAATTTATAGTCTGGTATCTTCATCACTACCAATTTTTAGACAAAATGGAAATTAAAAATCTTATGGTTGTTGTGTTTTAGATGCTACTCTACTTATAAAAATGAATTTAATTTACAAAAACGTAATCCAAAACTGAATAATTATGTGTTGTCAAATTGTTCCACCTCTGAGAACTTTGAATCTCCTTTGAACACTGCCTTATTAAATCCCAGATCCAGATTAGGGATCTTTTTATTAGGGTTGCGTTAGACTCATATATACATCCGATTGAGAATTTTGTGAGGACTTTAAATATTCTTGGCTTGTATAGAAATTTGAAGCTTGTCAATCATTGCAAGATTATTTGCATGCTAGGATCTACTCTGGGTCACTGCGTAGACATGAAACTCCTAAATTAATTCGTGACAGAATTGTTAGTTCTGGATTTGAATTATGTAGTGTTGTTTATATTTTTACCTCATTGAAGTTAAATTTGTTGGCCATTGTGAAACTTGGTTTACACGTGGCGTCGACCTCCAAAAATGCTTTTTCTGATACAAAAAAATTGTGTGTTAGTCTTCTTTATTTAATCCTAAATTTTATTTTTATTCATGGGTCTTTGTTTAGTCATCGGATGCCTTGAACAAATTTCCTCTTGTGCCTTGAACATTTGTCATTATCAGATTGCAACTTCTACCATTTTTGAAACCTTTATTTGTTATCCAAACCCGTAGAATCTTCTGAAATTGTTCTTTAGTTATTTTTTTCAAAGATTCAACTATGTAGCTGTGGATTTCCTTTGTTTTCTTTTAGAAAACAATCCTAGAATTAATTGAGCGATTGTTGATCTGTTTATTTTTATTTTTCTGAATTTTAATTTTTGAGTATTATAATTTGCCGAATGAATAAGGGGCTACTACAAATAATTGACCTTCCTAAGTGCCTCATTAATTCATTTACTATCCTTCCTCGAAGCTTAACCATTACCAAATTCTTATTCATTACATGTTGATTTTATGTCGAATTTATCAGAAATTTAGTTTTGGTTTAAGGTCCAGAACAAGTGTCAAATCGTGTGTCGAATCAGGTGCCAAAACAGGTGTCAGATCCAAGGTTGGATTAGGCTCTATATGGAAACATATCTCTTTTAAAATAATAGTGGTAATTAACCTGTTCATGTCTGGTTTACCCATTTCTAGTTAGCTAATATTAGTAATGATTTTTCCTCGTTTCTAAAACAGTGGTAACATTTGTAGAGCTAACTAAGAGAGTGGTGAGTTTGTGATTGTATTGATTGGCTTGGCCTACATACATTCACTCGTATTTTACCTATTTTCGCCACTTCTTGATAGACCCTACATCAAACTTATTGTCCCTTCCTCTAAGGCTATGCAGTTAATAAAATTGTTTTTGCGGCATGTTGAATTTATTTTAAATTATCATAAATTTGTGATGGATCCAAGACCAGATTAAGTGTTGGATTAAGTTCTGGATTAAGGTCTAGATTGAGTGTTGGATTGAGGTTTGGAACGAATTTCATATTTTTCTGCACACTAGATCAAGGGCTGGGATAGATCCTAGAAATCCTTCTTTGTTTCTTTACTATGGATATATAAATTAACATATGAATAATTTTAATGTTAATTAAGAGTGGGTGTTCCCAAATTATTAAACGGGTTTGTAAGTTACCCATTGAGTGATTTACTTATTGTTTAAATAAGACTTGGGTTTTCTTAATTTTAATGGATGGTGAGTTAGTAATGATTTGTTTATATATTGTTAAAAGGACTTGGGTCTTACTTTAATTCTTTTAAATGGATATGTAGGGAACTTTGATTTCTATCATTTACTTATTATGATGATCTTCTTAAAAGTATTTATTTTGTATAAGTAAGTGGGTGTACAATGTATTGTTATTTTGCTTAATATGTATTTGGATCTTCTTAGTTCCATTAAATGGGTTTCAAAGTGGCCTAAATTCTTATCATTCCATTAAATGGGTTTCAAAGTGGCCTAAATTCTTATCATTGATTTTATGTTTTTCTCATAGTTTTAAAAGGATAATTAAGTAGTCATAAATCATTTATGTATTCCTTAATCAAATTTTCTCTTCTTATGGATCCCATTGGATATATAAATTAGCATTGACTCTTTATGATTGTACTTATGCTAATGTGGTTCTAATTAATATTTATGTATTATTTTCTTATTCAAAATTACACCTATGAATTTCTTGAAGGATTGATTAAGTAGAGTAAATTATTATTGCACTATGATGAATTGATGGTTATGTATGTTGATAATTCTAGTCTTGAATAGCAGTGTATGATTGAATTAATGGGATTTAGACACTTCCTTGTTCCTCAGAATAGTTGCTAGTCTTGAGAACTTAAGTGGTCAAAATTAATCGGATGAATCCTGGACTTGAGTGCTCCTTATGTGTCTTGGAGGTCCTAACCATGCATGATAGCTTGGGTGGGTAGCTTCCTTATGTTATCTTTATAATATATGGTTGATTGAATAATAATGATGTTTCTTTCAGTTGATTGTGATGAAATTGATTTTGTAGTTATTAATATATGTTATGACGCATTTTCACTTGTACTAAACTTTGTTAAAAAAAAAATTATATTTACCTCTTTTGTACATCACTAAGTGTTGACGTAACGAAGGGGACGTTACATATGGTATCAGATCAGGTTCAACCCTACGACAATGGATTGTTACACCTTCCACTGTGTTAAACAATGATTGAAATCACATTGCTAATTAATTTTGAAAAATTTTACATTCATGGTTAGAGGACGTCATGGAGGTAGATGATGTGGTGTTGGAGGAAGAGGTATGATGCCTCTGATAGCATTCACACTAGAGAGTTATAACACCCAAGGAGAAGAAGAAGTCATTGAACGGAAACATGTTGTTGTGGGAGATATGGTTGGTATGATGAGATCTTTCATAGGATGTCAGAAGCCCTTATTAACCGAATGGATAGAGATGAGGTGGTACACTTTTTTTTTTTCACCCCAGTGATCCATTGACAAACATGTGTTAATGTTCCCAAAAAAGAGTCTTTTACCATGAGGGAATTGATTGAATTTCTCTTCTTAAAACCTGTATGAAGAAATATCAACACAAGGTGCAACGATGTTTGATCGTCGCGCCCTTCCATGAAGTTGGCCTGCGACGTCTTCGTAGTCTACTCTATAGCTAAGGTGCGATAATGTCAAAAGACTAAGAAAAGGTCAAGTTTCACAAAATTTCTAGAAGGGGATATTCTAGAAGATGCGGTGGCATCTGAATGGTTTGGATCTTAATCGCTTCTCAAATTTGGTGGGATCATCCTAATCTCTTCAACCATCTCTCTTTCCCCTATATAAATAGGGATCTCTCATGGAAAAGGCTAAGGTTTATTCAAGCAAGATTAAGGTTAATTAAGGTGTAATAGGCTAAGAATTAGATGAAGAATGCTACTTCAGTTCATACTTGAGGGCTTCATTTCAGTTCATCAAGTCATTGTGGATCTTCTTCATTCAAGCTTGGAGCAAGTGTGTGTGTTGGAGAAAAGGGCCATCAAAAGGGGACCTTGCGACATCAAGGATTTGGTTGTAATCTCCACTTTAATTTCAATATAATGCAGTGATATGTTTCTTTCCCATAAAACTTGATTTTTTTATTGTATGATTCCTTGATTATGTACATAGTTTCTCATTGAGTTTATTATATTGCTTTCACTTTGGTTGCCTTGTGTTCCCTTGCAGATTCAATATCACAGGAATGTCGAAGTGGAACTAGGATGACAATGGAAAGAGGAAGCGATATTTAAACAGTATGTTGCTTATCTTTTGTTAAGTAGTGAACTCAGTAGTTAGAGCTTAGGGAAAGTGTCATATTTTATTCTATTTTTTTCTAGATCTAGGTTGATCTAGGGAGATCAGTTCATGTATGCATTTACCGATTAATCCCATAACAAAATTGGCAGCGATATTGGGGATACGAATTCCCTTTTTATTTTTTTCTTCCCACTTGATTTTATCTTACGTTCCTTTGATTGAATCTACTCTCTGAGTGAATGGGTGATCCATCTAGACTCCCTGGGTCTAGAAGTTCATTTGGATTTTTTTTCTTTCTCCCATTTTTATTCATTTGCATAGATCATCAAATTGCACCCTAGTGGTAGCCTGCGACGACCCTAATACGTCTCACTCTTCTTGACCAATCCAGTGCTACTACATCACACTATGCTCTACTAGCAGCCTACAACTACCTTATCTCATCGCATTGTGTCCCATACCCAGCCTATGACGACTCCTATAGATTTTGTTGGAGTGGGTCAATTTATCTTTTTTCACCCAGATGTTCCTCAGAGGCCTGGGGTGGACTTCTGATAGCAGTGTGTGATTGATTCGTGAGTGTAAATCTTGCTTGTGATTGTTTTTCAATAATTGAAAGTATTTCTTGGTGATTTTGCAAGTTTTTTTCTTTTGATCTTTGTCTCAAGGATATAATCTTGGGTTCTTGATTTGAGTGCTTGTTTGAAAAAGGTTCTTTTAGTTTGTTTTAGAGTTTTGGATTGATTTCACTTATCATATTGCATGTTGGTTGGAAACACTTTTTGTTTATATTTGACAAAAGCTTTTCTTCCATCTTTATTTTTGTCTATATTACGAGTTTGTTTTGGAATTGTGTTGTGAATATCTTGATTTTCTTGGATTACATTTTCCTTTCTTCATTACATCTCTGGTTTTGTTTTGGAAACGAAGAACCAAATTCATTTATTCATTTTAGTAATATTTCATAAGAGAATTTTTACATTCGAAATTGTTAAAGAGAAGAATTGGAAAATTTTGTAGTACGTGATTGTTTGGAATTGTGTTCATTCGAAATTAAGAAATTGCAATTCGTATCTTTTGTACTTCAAAGAAATACCTTCTCCCTACTATAATTAGAGTTCATTGAATTGAAAATTGCACATTCATCTCTCATTTAATTTCCTTGGCTCAAGGTCACAACTTCATCAGTTTCACTTCCATCTCCCTTTTGAGTAAACAACAACCTCTAAAATACAAGCACAAATTTAAAATTTATTAGAAAACTTTTATTTTCTAGGGATATTTTTCACCAACACTAGCTAGGATAGCGCTTTGGAATAGGTTGTAAGGCACACTCTCCAAAGCATAAAAACATGCAATAGTATCTTGTGATAGGGAGAGTTCAAATCCAATAGCTACATTTTTCCCTGGGAAGCCCTTCTCACACAAGAGTCAAACCTTAGGTCGCATTAAGAATGGCAGAGTTACCCACCCTTCTTTGTTAGTATTGGTGTAGAGATTGCACATATTATTGGGGGTCACTTGAAGGTATACCCACAATTATGAGTGGAATCTTTTCGAGTTGATTTTGGGCTAGATTCCCTGCCTTTGCACGTGGATCGGACTGTCAACTATTTCCCCAGGCATCACTATTGTAGTCGGTAACCTTAGTAGCCTATCTCTTTAGGGTCTTTACACGAGGTGACTATGAAGGGGCAAGTCTTCACGGTATATGGAATTGACGTTGGACAAACTCACTTGGGCTCCTTGGAGGGTATACCCACAATTATGTGTCGGAGCTTGCACCAGGGTGTAAGTCTATTAAGCAGGTCATCAATGTAACTTTTCCACCTGCTTTATCCCATCCCCTTTTTGTCTTGACTTCACAACACTAGATTTCATAACCAACTAGTGACTTCATAATACAAAGTTTGTTTGCTTGGTTTGATTTCTAGATTTTATTAGTGAGTGTTGTGTGTTTCCTTAGTTGGCCATAGATTTTTTCATTATTTACTTGGTTCAACCAACATTGGCCTTCACCATTCACGTAGGATACAAGTTCTACCCTCGGAAGATCCGTAAGGTTACCAACCTTTGCTTCCTAACTCACCAGAAGGCTCTCCCAAGGGAGTAGTCAACAACAAAGTATCTTCTAAAGTTGGAATCACACACTCTTTCGAAGGATTTTGAATTGTTTTGGATTCCTTAGAGGCATTCTAACTTCCCCCAAACCCTTCATTGAGAATTAGACGAGATCCACATCTGCTTCAGATGAACTCGTTGGGATAAATTGTTATTGTTGAGAATATTGAAGTACCTATTGGACCTAACACATGATCTGGAGTAGAGGATCCACTTTTTCATAGTGAATCATTTATTACCCCGACTCACACTATCGAAATATATAATTCTAGTTATGTTCCTTTGATAGTACTGATCTTTACGAAAACCTAGGAGTGAGTCTTGATCAACCTATGGCATCACAAATGCCTGATGTTTGTTACTTATATGGTACCTTTAGACCATTTTACGGGTACTACCAGTAGTGTCACCACCATTCTAGACTAATTGTTGGTTGGTTGTAACTCGATTCTTCCTCTCCAGATGGCCCATTCTATCATGGTTCCACAAGCTATGATGATTTCTACCAAAAATGTGGTTATCTCTCAAGATCCTCTTGGAACACCACTTCTGCCTAGATAAAATCCATCACTTCCCCTAGGTATAGAGCTTTGAATACTTCCATTGCTATCCCTACCCAGAACCCATACGGAGGATCTAGAATCTTTGTTCCTCCTTGGTATAATGTTGCGAGTCAGTTTGTTCCTACACTTGCCCTCATTCTCTCTAGAAGGTCATACCTTCCTCCTCCACCTTTGTTAGGATGATCTAATCCTCTCAGCCTGGGTGTCTCCAATCCAATTGGAGGCATCGTTCCTTCTGTCAGTTATGGTTTTCAGATTTCTATCGGAGGTCAACCTCAAGCTGGGGGAAAAACCTCAATTTGGGGGGAAACCTCAGATTTGGGGAAAATCTCAACTTGGGGGGAAACCTCAAGTTGGAGCCCATAACCCAGTTTATGGACAAAATGTGTTTGTGTTACAATCTCAAACTTGGAATCTTCTTTTCCAAGGAAATCAATAACTGTGACACAATCTGGCTCCTCGGAGCTCGATTGCTCTCACAGGATCTTCTCCTCCTGATTGGCCCAAAGAACTTCAAAGTTTCTTCTTATTCCCTATCGAGAACGTCTCTTACCCACAACAACTCTCAAGTTTTTTCCCTTCTATATCGGGAAATCAGACTTCGCCATTTCGTGAATCCTATGGTCGCGTGTCCCTTACTTCACGATTCCCTGAAATCCAATGTGAGTCAGCGTTGACTTCTCCTCTACTATTGGAATTCTCCCTATCGGGGAATCACTACTCGCGATGTCAACAAATTGAAACTCCAACCTTCGAATCTCGATGTATCGATTCTCCGATACACGTGTGGACTTGACTCCTCCACCTTCTATCCGTCTATTGGGATTTTGGAGCTCATGGGATCGCAAGTCCTGGTGTCGATGGACTCGGGATTTGTCTTTTCTCGATCCCCGTTACGATGCCACCTGTGCTCCACTAGTTCTTGTGGTCCCACACTGCCATGTCACTGTCGGGATATCGTGGATCACGATATCGCCACTCCCGTTACAACAACTTGGTGCTCCAACTCGCGATATGCCGATATGCAATGTCACGTGTGATTTGACGGTCCCTAAGACTCCAGATCGATGGCTCTATTTCCTCCTGAGCTCTGAACCTTTACCACCCTGTGCAAAAACCTGCAACTTTCCCTGCAAGTTTTCCAAGCATGACTTGTCTATATCGTTCCTTGACGGACTCGAAGACCTATCCATCCTGAGCTTCTTACGCTCCTGGGTCCTTCGAAAGAATTCTTTGCACGCACTCCTTGCTGCAAGTCTTTGACAACATCCAAGTGTTGAAGCTTTGACTCTGTGCACCCCTGTAGCAACAGTCTCAATTCCTTTTTCTCAGAATCGCAACTCTGAGTCTTCATCTAGCCTACGCATGCCTTGCATGGCTCTGGTGCTAATTCTTCATTTCTGAGATGAATGAGGAAAAAATCTTTCTCTGATTGAACCCTATAGTCACGCACTCCTTGTAGACAAATTCAACTGCACTCCTTGCAGGAATTCTTTGGTTCAGTTAGAGAAACAAATTAACCTCATTCACTCTTTCTTTTAGACTTCAATTCAACCATGAAATCCCATACACAGCATATAAAAGCAAATGTATGACAGGAAGCAAATATTCATAAGCATAACAACATCAACACAGAGAATAGACACACACCCATGGATTTGAATCAAAGCTTTCTTATTAATTCAATATTTGTACATGGTCGTTCTCTACATAGTTTCTCTGTTTGCTCTTCTGCTCTCCTGTTCAAAAAAAATAAAAAATTACAATGTACAAGTGAGGGTGTCTATATCTGTTTTCCCTCCTTCCATCAGAAACTGTCTAATCTAGAATTAAAATCCTATCTACCTGCATTAAATCTATTAAATGTCTCATCTACCTAAGGACAAGAGCTTAAAGGCTCAAGGTCCGCTATAATATACAAAGACATTTTTTATAAATGGTTCATTTATACATTGGCACATCATCTTGAATGATATTTCAAAAAGTTTCGGCTGGCTTTGTCCAGTTGTTCGTTGTCTTTCATGCTGGCTCGCTTGATGAGTTGTCAATGCTCCTGCATCATACTCCCTCACTTGAAAAATTTCATGGGCTCCTGTCCATGAGCTCCTGCACGGTCTGTCCATTCTTTTGGATAACTTCTTCTGTCTCCCAGCTGGCATCTTCCACTTGGTAATTCTTCCATTTGACCAGATACTCAAAATACTACTTTCGCCTGGTCTTTCTTCCGACCCACTTGTCCAGTATGCACTCCATCTGCAGCCTTTCTGCAGCTGGTAATTGTTTTTCCCACTGGACTACTGGTTCCTCAGTTCCAGCTTCTTCTTCTCTAGCCTTGTATGGGTATAAGTATGCTATATTGAATATTGGAGATATCTCGATGCCATCTGGAAACTCAATCTCATAAGCGTTCTCTCCAAATTTCTTCAGGACTCTGCAAGGTCCGATTTTCTTCATCTTAAGCTTGTTATATGTTCCTATTGGGAACCTTTCTTTCCTCAGATGTGCCAGAACAAGATCGCCAACTTCAAACTGAAGTTGTCTCCAATGTTGATCTGCTCTGCGCATGTATTCTTGGTTTGAATCAATCAGTCGCTGCTTCACCTTGCTGTGAAGTTCCTTCATCTCTTCAGCGAACTCTTCGGCACTTGCGCTGCTAGTAGCAGTCTGTTCTAACTCCCTGAGTTCAGAAACTCCCCTCGGTTGTGTCCCATACACAATCTGAAATGGAATTTTTCCTGTATTCTGATTCACAGAATCATTGTATGCAAACTCTGCCTTTGGCAATATGTTGTCCCAGCTGCTATGGTGTTCTGTCACCAAGCTCCTCAGTAAGTCTCCCATACTCCTGTTGACCACCTCTGTCTATCCATCCGTCTGTGGTTGGTAATCTGAACTAAATGCCAAGTTAGTCCCTAGATTTTTCCATAGCGTCCTCCAAAAATGTCTGATGAATTTTGTATCCCTGTCCGAGACTATGCTTCTCGGCAATCCATGGAGTCTAACAATCTCTTTGAAAAGCAAATTTGCGATGTGTGTCGCATCGCTGGTCTTATGGCATTGAATGAAATGTGCCATCTTAGAAAACCTGTCTACCACCACAAAGATGGAATCAACCCCTCTCTGGGTCCTCGGCAGTCCTAATACAAAATCCATGCTTATCGCCTCCCATGGTCTCTCTGGTATGGGCAATGGCTGATACAACCCTGCATTCTTCTTTCTCCCCTTCGAATGCTGACAAATTCGACACCTGTCCACAAACCTCTTGACATCGACTCACATGCCTGGCCAAAAATATGATTCGCTTAGCTTCGCAAAGGTCTTATCTTGGCCGAAATGTCCTACCAATCCTCCACTGTGTTTCTGTTTTAGCAGATTCTCCCTCATGGAGAAATTTGGAATACACAGTTGATTGCCTCTGAACAGCAATCCCTCCTGGATCATGTAATCTATCCATGGGATTTGATCTCTGAGAACTGAATTCTCAGCTGCTTCATACACTTCTCCGAAATCTACATCTCCTATATACATGTCCTTAAGGTTTTTAGAACCCAAGGTTTTGACTCGGAAATCCCGCAGCAACAAACATTTCCTGCTCAAAGCATCAGCCACTTTGTTAGCAGTTCCTGAAATGTGTTTAATTACAAATGTAAAATTCTGCATATACTCTACCCATTTTGCATGTTTCTGATTCAATTTCTCCTGTTGACTCACAAACTGCAATGCATGATTATCACTATACAATACAAATTTTTTTGGGATTAAGTAATGCCTCCACTTCTTCAATGCCTGTATGATAGCATAAAATTCTTTATCATATGTGGAGTATTTCAGCTTCGCCTCATCTAGATTCTCACTGAAATATGCAACTGGTCTATCTTCCTGACTCAAGATTGCTCCTATGGCATACCCACTTGCATCACATTTCACTTGAAATGTCTTCTGAAAATCTGGCAGCACCAACACTGGTTGCTCTGTGATCTTTCGCTTCAATTGATTGAATCTCTTTTCGGCCTTAGCTGTCCAATGAAAAGTCTTATGCCTCTTCTTCACTGTATCGATCATCATTGCGCTAATTCCACTGAAATTCCTGATGAACTTTCGGTAGAAACTAGCCAAACCATGGAAACTCCTCACCTCGAAAACATTTCTCGGTGATGGCCAATTCTTGATCACTTCCACCTTACTTGGATCCATCTTCAATTCATTCGTTAATCACAAAACCCAAATAAATGAGCTCTGTCTTCATAAATGAGGACTTCTTCATATTAATCAACATCTTCTCCTGTTGTAGCTTCCTCATCACAATAGCCAAATGCTTCAAATGTTCATCCTTTGTCTTGCTAAAAATCAGTATATCGTCCAGATATACAACGACAAATTTTCCGATGAATTCCATCAGGACTTCATTCATCAGCCTCATAAAAGTGCTCGGTGCGTTTGTCAAACCAAACGGCATGACCAGCCATTTGTACAAACCTTAATTTGTCTTGAATGTTGTCTTCCATTCATCACCTTCCCTCATGCAAATCTGATGATATCCGCTCTTCAGATCAATCTTTGAAAAATAATTTGCCCCACTCAGGCAATCCATCAGATCGTCCATTCTTGGCAGTGGAAATCTGTACCTGATGGTTATTTTGTTTATCTCTCTTGAATTAGTGCACATTCTCCAGCCTCAGTCTTTCTTTGGACTAAGCACTATCGGAACGACACACAAACTCAGGCTTTCCCTGACCAGTCCTTTGTCCAACAAATCCTATACCTGGTTCTTGTCCTCCTCATTCTCCTGCGGTGTCAATCTATATGCAGCTTTGTTCGGCAAACTGGCTCCTGGTATGAGGTATATATGGTGACTCACACTTCTCATCAGTGGAAACAAATGAGGTAATTCATCCACGATGATGTCAGCGAACTCTTCCAGCAGTTCTTGAATCTCATCTAGTAGATCATCCACTCTTGTGCTAGTCAGAATAATCTTTGGCTTCCTGACCACAAAGAATTGTGGATCTTCCTTCTTCTCCATTTCTGTGAGAAGCTCCTTCCCACTCATGAGAAGTATTGTGTTGTTTACTCCGGCTTCACCTCCTTATCTTTTATCGGAAGCAACCTGTGTGTACTCCCATCCTTCTCCAAAGTATATGTGTTCATTCTCCCATCATGAAACACATTTAAGGCATATTGCCATGGTCTACCCAGCAATAAATGACATACATCCATGGGAATAACATCACACAAAATCTTATCATTATATCCCCCAATTTTAAAGTCAACCAGGCATTGTTTAGTGACACTTACCTGATGTCCTTTCTGCATCCATGAAACCTTGTATGGACTCGGGTGATCGGTTGTCTCCAGTTCTAACTTTTCCACCATCTCAGTTGAAACGAGATTGTCTGTGCTTCCACTATCCACAATGACTTTGCATTTCCAGCCCTTGGTTTTGCATGCGGTTCTGAATAGTCGGCTTCTCTGAGCTGTGTCCCCCACCTCCTTCTCAGGTGTCAAAAGGACTTTATGCATTCCAAGCGACCTTCTGCCTTCTGCATCTTTATATATCTCAACATCACGCTTCTGAGCTTCAGTGATGTGAGCTTCTCCGCTATCCTTCTTCTTCTCTGGAAACTCAAATGACTTATCTCCATTCTTCCCACATGTAAAGCATGTGATAATGCCACCTCGGCCTCTTCCTCTACATCTGGTACAAGGAAAATCATTTGCGTCAGCATAATCTCCTCGTTGATCATTCTGCGGTCCTCTTTGTTCAACATATGGTTGTCCTCACTGTGAGGTCCCACTTCTTTCATTCTTACCTTGAGGTTTCTTCCATTCCTCCTTGGGCTTCTGATATTTCTCCTGGGAACTGCCTTACCTCTGGGTTGACTTTTGCCTCGCCCTCACTGACCTTGTTTACGGCTCAACTTTTCTTCAGCTTTCAGAGCCATTTGGTAAGCATCCTCCACCGTCCTGATGGTAACCATGCTTAATTCATCCTGAATGTCATATCTCAGACCATTCAGATATCTAGCAACCTTCTCATCATCGCTCTCCCGATGACCTGCTCTGATGTTGAGCTTGTAAAACTCCTTAGTATACTCTTTTACCGTCATTAGCTTTTGTCTCAGGTTCTGCATTCACCTGAACAGAGTGATTTGATAATCCCTTGGGATGAACTTCACCTTCATCTTCGCGATCATTCGATCCCAACTTTTGATCTTTTGCTTGCCTTTGGAATGTCTATCTTCCTGAATTTCATCCCACCACAATGATGCATGTCCTTTCTATCGGGTGACAGCATGTCTAACTTTCTTGTCCTCTTCGATATCCTCATAATCGAAGTAGGTGTTAAGAGATTGGATCCAGTCCAATAGCTCTTCTGCATCTAGATTCCCCTCATAGACTAGAATGTCCATCTTGGCCTTTGCGCCCATTCTAGAAATGGCTTTGATTAACCACTCGGTTGACGCATCCTCTACTATGACCTCTTCTTCATGTCCAGCTTCCTCTTCAACTTCGGAATCGCTAAGATCCTTTGCGCCAACTCCGCGTCTCTGCGCTGTCTCCATGTCTTCAAGCCTTTCCCGAAGATATCTCATCTACTGCTCCATTTTTGGATTTCCTACTGGCCTACCTCTTATTCACACCTCCCTATCTTTGGGATCTGGTGACTGTCTCTCCCTTCTGGGCGGCATGGTGAATTTACTCTCTCTGTTATAGAGAACAAAGAGTCTTCCGGCTCTGATACCACTCTGACGCAATCTGGCTCCTCGGAGCTCAATCACTCTCACAGGATCTTCTCCTCCCGATTGGCCCGAAGAACTTCAAAGGTTCTTCTTATTCCCTATCGGGAACGTCTCTTACCCACAACAACTCTCAAGTGATTTCCCTTCTATATCAGGAAATCAGACTTCACCATTTCACGAATCCTGTGGTCGCGTGTCCCTTACTTCACGATTCCCCAAAATCTGATGCGAGTCAACGTTGACTTCTCCTCTACTATCGAAATTATCCCTATCGGGGAATCACTACTCGCGATGTCAACAAATTGAAACTCCAACCTCTGAATCCCGATGTACCGATTCTCCGATACACGTGTGGATTTGACTCCTCCACCTTCTATCTGTCTATCGAGATTTCAGAGCTCGCGGGATCACGAGTCCTAATGTCGATGGACTCGGGATTTGTCTTTTCCCGATCCCCAATATGATGCCACCTGTTCTCCACTAGTTCTTGTGGTCCCACACTACCACGTCATTGTCGGGATATCGCGGATCGCGATATCACCACTCCCGTTACAACAACTTGGTGCTCCAACTCGCGATATGATGATATGCGATGTCACGTGTGATCTGACGGTCCCTGAGACTCCAGATCGATGGCTCTATTTCCTCCTGAGCTCCGAACCTTTACCACCCTGTGCAAAAACCTGAAACTTTCCCTGCAATTTTTCCAAGAGCGACTTGTCTATACCGTTCCTCGATGGACTTGAAGACCTATCCCTCCTAAGCTTCCTACGCTTCTGGGTCCTTCAAAAGAATTTTTTGCACGCACTCCTTG
Organism: Picea engelmannii; assembly: GCA_009831015.1. Taxonomy (NCBI): domain Eukaryota; kingdom Viridiplantae; phylum Streptophyta; class Pinopsida; order Pinales; family Pinaceae; genus Picea; species Picea engelmannii. The sequence continues at coordinate 423,527 of ML780346.1, forward strand.
CGGCAAGTCTTCGACAACATCCAAGTGTTGAAGCTTTGACTCTGCGCACCCCTGCAACAGCAGTATCAATTCCTTTTTCTTAGAATCGCAACTCTGAGTCTTTGTCTAGCCTACGCACGCCTTGCATGGCTCTGGTGTTAATTCTGCACTTCTGAGATGAATGAGAACAAAATTTTCTCTGATTGAACCCTGCAGTCACGCACTCCTTGCAGACAAATTCAACTGCACTCCTTGCAGGAATTCTCTGGTTCAGTTAGAGAAACAAATTAACCTCATTCACTCTTTCTTTCAAACTTCAATTCAACCATGAAATCCCATACACATCATATAAAAGAAAATGTATGACAGGAAGCAAATATTCATAAGCATAACAACATCAACACAGAGAATAGACACACACCCATGGATTTGAATCAAAGCTTTCTTATTAATTCAATATATGTACATGGTCGTTCTCTACACAATTTCTCTATTTTCTCTTCTGCTCTCCTGTTCAAAAAAAAAAAAATTTACAATGTACAAGTGAGGGTGTCTATATCCGTTTTCCCTCCTTCCATCAGAAACTGTCTAATCTAGAATTAAAATCCTATCTACCTGCATTAAATCTATTAAATGCCTCATCTACCTAAGGACGAGAGCTTAAAGGCTCAAGGTCTGCTATAATATACAAAGGCATTTTTCATAAATGGTTCATTTATACATTGGCACATCATCTTGAATGATATTTCAAAAAGTTTCGACTGGCTTTGTCCAGCTGTTCGTTGTCTTTCATGTTGGCTCGCTTGATGAGTTGTCGATGCTCCTGCATCAAACTGCCTGGGAGGCAACATCCTCAAGTCAACTCTTTTCCCCCCCCTAACCTTGGTCAATCATATCCAGGTTCTTTGAATCCCACTTGGGGTCAAAACTTTCAATATAATGTTCCTTTTCAACGAAACATACCTAATCAACCCAACCCTGTGGGATATTTTCCTAAAAATCCTCCATAGTCGAGTCTATCAATACTTTCTAATTATATCCAGACTTCTTATGGTCCTATTGGTATACCTATAGGGTTTCTCCCTCATAGCTACTAGCTTCCTCAAGTGAACCGAAAGTTGCCTTTCCTATCCACTTTGGATTTACCAGATTTGTCTAGGATTTTAAATGATCCTATTTTACATTCTCCTTATTGGCTCGTCATACCGGCCAAACTATTGTCCAACATTCCTAAATTTGATGTTCGAGCAGGAGAAGATCTGAATAATCATGTTATGACTTTTCATCTTTGGTGTTCATCCAAATCATTGATGGACGACTCCATTAGATTAAGACTTTTCCATCGAAATCTCATGAGTTTGACAACAAAATGGTACATCGAGTTACCACAAGGATTCTTTAATTACTTTAACACCCTAGCCATGGCCTTTTTGATGTATTACCAGTTGCTAATTCGATATGAGACATGAACTGAAATTTTGAGTTCTTTTAAACAATTCTCATCCACTCATATCTCTAATCACATTCATGAGTGGAGGAGGAGAAGATGCTTGATCAAATTCCCTCTTCCTGATCAACTGTTGGTTGAGTGGTTTACCAAATCAATTATTGGGCCTATTCATTCTCGGTATTTAGATCTTGTTTATTCACAAATGGGAACACTTTATGATCTGATCCATGACACTCCTCGTCCTTCCACAAACCATACCCCAACACCTTCATCATCTTCTCATGTTGTTGATGGAATGATTGGAAACTTTCATGTGGAGACTCAGCCTACTCACACCATTCACACCAATACCAAATCTAATGCTCCTAATGTACATAATGTTCCTACTCCTACTCCTTCTACCATTAAAATCGTTGAAGTTAATTCAGTTCAATCTGCACCTACCGGTAAAAATAAAAATAAAAAGAAAGGAAAGGGTAAGAATAAGGAGGACAAAAATAACAATCAACAATTTGATAAAGACAAAACAAAAACTGATGATGAGAAAGATAAACGTAAGCCTCGTTACCCTTGTCTTATTTGTGTTGATTACCATTATATGAAAGATTGTCCATGACGTGTTGAGGTTACTAAGTTCCTCCAAGGGACCGAGAATCCTTCTACACCTGTCATCTTTTCACAACCATTTTCCTGTCAGCAGCAGGCCCAATTGGTCATTCATGACCAACCCGCTCCTTCTACTTCATCTTATGTCCTTATGTGTACTAGTGATGCTAAGAAGAATGAAGTTTCCATAACAACTCAAGCCAAAGATTACTCCCCGTTGAAGGAGAAAATTGATGATATACCACTTTCATTGGTTCAACCTCCTCCCCAAATTTCAACTCCAAATGATCCTCTTCATCTCGAACGACCGAGTCTCGATACAATTCTTCTCCCTCCTCCCAAGGGCGTTGTTCAAAATTTCTCATTGAATCCTCATGCACGTGCTTCCCAAAACTACAACATTGTAGAACACCTTCCGCAAGCACCCTTTGATATCTCGGATCTTGAAGTCCTTCAAATTTGTCCTTCTCAATGGAAGGCGTTGTTAAAGGCCATTGATGGAATTGACCCTACCGAAACCAATTTGATAAAATTTGACTTGGAAGATCAAATTCCAAGGCTTCCCCCTCAGTCAACATTTTAGATCCAAGTTGTTGTTGAAAACAGGAATATGTGTAGAATTGTTATTGACAAAGGAGCCTCGACTTGCATTATGCTTGTTACCTATTGGAAATCCATTGGCTCTCCTGCCCTCACCGAGTCACACAATACACTTAAGGCCTTCAATGGTACAAGCTTTAAACCTTACGATGTTCTTCTCTCATTGTATATTACGTTGGAGGGTAAATCAGTCAATGTAGAGGTTGAGGTCTTCGATGCACCTCTTGATTATAATATTCTCCTTGGTCGTAGCTGGATCAATTCCATGTGCGTAGTAGTGTCTACCCTTTTCTACGTGACATGTTTCCAGCACCAAGGAAAGGTCATTATTGTTGACCAACTGGCCTTCTTTAATTTTGATTCTCGTACTAGCAACATTCCATTTATCTTGAAGACACCTCCTGGTTATGAGAATGTTGGCATGGGTTTGTTAAAATATTCAACCTTGATGGGTAAATTTCCGATCCCACCACCCGATATACCTCCTCCTTTTGTTGCTTCGATTAACATGATCTCCACCACTGTTCATGAAACCCCTAAGTATTATGACCAATGGATAGTAACCGACCATGGTGATTTTCTTCGTTATGGTGACAGAATGCGTTTAATTCCGATTGAATCCGCTTATCGAGCTATTCAATTGACAACCCTGTCTCCTCCTTTTCTCTATGATACATCTCTGGATCCCTTTCATGTGATATTTCCTACTAATGAGATGATCATGTCAGTCATGTCTATGGAAGATACCCCATGGGACAATGGACATCATCATTCTATCCTCTTCCTGGAGCACGATACCATAGAGAGTTACCAATGGATTTCGACTCTGTCAATCGTTGTTGTTGTTTCTTCAGTTCCTGAGTCAACACATGATGTCTTGTATGAAGGGAACTTGAGTAACATTTCAGCTACCATTCCTCTTGATATATAAATTAAACCCAGAGTCATGGAAAATGTTCATATTGGGGCCTCATGTTATACTGATGAGGTCCACATGCATAAAGTCTTTTTCCAAGAATTTTGTGACGTTTTCGCCTGGAGTTACGAAGAAATTCCAGGTATTGAACCTGATATGATTGTGCATGAGATTAAGACATGTTTGGACACTAAACTTGTTCAGCAGAGACTATTTCGATTCCATCCACATAAATTTTTTGCTATCAATATTGAATTTGAGAAACTTCTTAAAGATGGCTTTGTCTAGCCTATGGCTTTGACTGATTGGGTATCCAATCTTGTTCTGGTAAATAAAAAACAAGGAACCATCCGCATTTGTGTAGATTATAGGGACATAAATAAGGTTTGTCCTAACGACAATTACCCGACCCCTTTCATTGACCATATCATTGAAAAATGTGTCGAGGGTGAAATCTTCTCTTTAATGAACGGTTTCCCTAGCTATAATCAAATTAATATTTTTCCTGCGGACCAACATAAGATAGCTTTTATTTTCCCTTGGGGAACCTTTGATTATCGGAAATTACCCTTTGGTGTCAAAAATGTTGGCACGACCTTTCAATGCACTCTACCTTATTCTTTTCATGATATTAACCATATTGTACAATCCTATCTGGACAATCTACCAGCACATTCCATGAGTCGTCAAGATCACCTGGCACATTTAAGGGCCATCTTCATACGTTTTCGTTATTATCGCATATGTTTGAACCCACACAAATGTGTTTTTTGTGTGGACTCTAGCTGACTTCTTGGTTTTATTGTGTCGATACATGGGATTTGAGTAGACCCATTGAAGGTTGAGGTATTCTTAATATACCTCCTCCTTCCACACTACGCCAGCTCCAAAGTTTGCAAGGGGAGGAAAACTTTTTGCATTGATTCATCCCCAATTAAGTTGAATTAACAAAATGATTCACTCGACTACTCAAGAAAGGTTATGATTTAGTATGGGACGATACTGCAAACAAATATTTTGAGGCTTTAAAACTTGCCTTAACTTGTACACCATTATTGTTTCCCCCTGACTATAGATGAGATTATTTCCTCTACTTAGCTTCTTCGGACTCTACCATTTCCATTGTTTTAGTTCAATAGGATGACTCACATGACCATCATGTGAAATATTATTTGATTCGGAGTCTCACGACTACTGAAACAAAATACCTACATGTGGAGAAACTGAACTTGGTCGTTTTTCAAGTTGTCCAATCTTTTCGTCACTACATCTTATTATGCAGGACCACAAATATTTCCAATTGAAACCCCATGAAACATATCCTCACTCGAAAATTGCTTGGGTGAAGGTACTCCAAATGGATAGTGATTCTCTAGGAGTTTGACTTGGAATTCGAACACGCCAAGTCTAAGAAATATTTTGTTTTTGCTGAATTGATATGTGACCTTCCCTCCACTAAGACAGAAAATGTGGAAGAGGATTCCTTACCCGACGAATCCCTTTTTCTGATCAAATCTGATGACGCATGGTATGGATATGTCATCATATATTTCCATATTCAAAATTTTCGGCATGATATCTCTAATATAGAACCTTGTTGTATATGGTATCAAACCCATCAATACATCATCCTTGGTGATACCCTTTACCGTCGTGGTATTGATTTTATTTTTCGACATTGTCTCACCTACGATGAAGCTGAGAAATATTTCAATGACTGTCACTCCAGAGCATGTGGAGTTCATATGTCTGGGTATGCCACTGCCCAAAAGATCTTATGAGCAGGTTATTTTTTTCCTTCTCTGTTTAAGGACTGCATTATTGTTGTTTAGAAATACCATGCTTTCCAAACTTGTAATAAGAAGATAAGATATCACCCTACTCCTCTTCATCCTATAGTTTCTGTTGGTCCATTTTCCAAATGGGGAATTGACTTCATGACATGTAACCCTCACTCAGTCAGGAGACATGGATACATAATTTTAGTTGTGGATTATTTCACTAAGTGGTCTGAGGCGAGGCCTACATTTGATAACACTGGGAAAACTGCAACATTGTTCATATTCAATCATATAATTACTATATTTAGTGTCCCCCAAGCTATCGTTACTGATCATGGTAGTCATTTTCAAAATTTTATGATGTCTGAAATTACTGACAAGTTGGATCTTCGCCATGAAAAATCAACCCCTTATTATCCACAGGCCAGTGGCCAGGTTGAAGCAATCAACAAGGTTCTCATGACCATGCTTCGACGGATAATAGGAATTCATAAGAAAAATTAGCACATGATGTTATTCTCATCATTATGGGCCTATTAGACATCTGTTAAGTTTTCCATGGGATTCACACCTTTCCATCTAGTCTATGGTATCGAAGAAGTTTTGTTGATTGAATGTGAGATACCATATTTGAAGCTAGTCATTGAACTTCTCCCTAACACCTCTGCTGAAGAGGAGCATCTTTTGTATTTGATGCAATTAGATGAAACCCGTCGTGATGTTGCCTTACTCATTGAAACTGAAGAGAAATGTGTTAAATCCCAATACAACAAGCATGTCAAGCCACATATTTTTTCTGAAGGTGATTTAGTTCTTTTTTATGAACAAGATCATAATTTGCTAGGGGCCGGTAAATTCAAGCCCATGTGGCGGGGGCCTTATATTGTCAAACGAGTGTTGGAGAAGGGATCTTATGAGCTGGTTAATTATGATGGAACCCCTTTGAGTGAACCCAAAAATGGGATTTACTTGAAGAATTATTATGCTTAATTCATTTATGCATGAGTGCTTGTATTTTAGTGTATAATATTCTTATGTCATTTTTTCGTTGTTTGGTTTCAACCTTTAGCTACTTACATGGCATTGTGCTTGGTTTTCATATGTCGATGTCCTCAATACCCTACCTTGGCTTCGCTGATGGAGCTAGTAGCAGTACTCAGAACCTATCATCTGTTGCTTGGGAAATCTATGCACCTGCAGATGAATTGATTAGTAAACATGGTGTTTGCATTGGTCGTGAAACTAACAATATTGCAGAATACAGTGTTGTCATCAAATTATTGACTGACATTGTTTCACTTCGAATCTTCCACCTTATTGTATGACTCGATTCACAATTAGTAGTCTTACAGTTGAGTAATGTGTACTCCATTCGAAGTCCTACATTTTTAAGGGTATATTTACAAATTTTCCTCTTGGAACGTCATTTTGATTACATTGAATATCAACACATCCCTAGATGTCTAAATACATTAACATATGCTTTGGATAATTATCTGTTAGACAAACATTTCAGACATTTATAAAATCCAATAACACTTTGTATATACAACAAGTAAGTTAGTAGAAGCCTCATATATATATAACTATTAAAATTTTACAAAAGTGGTTTTGTTCGAAGACCAAAATATTAAAAATGTGAAGCACGTGGCTTCATATACAATAGGTCATCAAGGATGTTGCTCACTATAACATGTGACTACCTGTGCTACTCTATGGAGCAGTCGATGGATGGAAGCAGATATTCCTACTGTGTGGTGATGATAATGCCTCGAGATATCATCAATGGAGGCATCTGGTATGTTCATTGTGAGCCCCTCTAGATTCTTCTCTAGGATCTTGTAGTCAGCAACAATTGCTCCTACTATGTCATTTCTCTCCCCTCACCTCTAGATGGGGGTTGAACCAGGAAAATGATAAGATCCCATGTTTGCATCATCAAAGAGCATTTGATTAGTCATCGGATAAAGAACATAAATATATATATATATTAAAAATAAAATAAAATCATAAAAATAAAATGTCCTTCTTACCTATGTCCCCCCATTGGGAACCCTGAGGAAGAGCCAAGTCTGGATCTCCTTCGAAGTCTAATCCGAAATATGCATAGTCATCGACCATGAGGATGTGAGTTCTCAACCAATCGAAGAAGACATAGTTATATCTAATGATGGGAACATATGCATGCCGTGCTATGAGTTCGACTCGCCTCTTCATTATCGAATCCTGTGGGACAGGTATACCCCACTCTACCTATACAAAAAAAACTGTTACCCTCTTAAAGAAGAATGATACCAAAATTGACATGTATCCAAACTATTTCAGATCACCACTCCTGCACTTGATTAATTTTGTTTTCATACTCTTTAGAACCCCTTCACACCAGTTGAAAACTTGGGGCTCCATGCACTCTAATGCATATTGAAAATAGCTCTAAAGAGTCATATGGGGAGTTTCACTCCCTACCATGCATGTGATGGTATAGAGGATAGTCCATAGAGTAAATTCTTGGACATCTCTTATAGAAAATTTACCGATATTCTTTTGAGTATCTGAAACACAATGTGCACTAATATAGTGGGTCATAGGCTCGCCGCCTCCTGTTCTACCTATAATTGTTACTCGATACCCATGATGAGATAACCTGATCAAGAAGTAGATATCCTTGATGTTTATAATAAGAATGTGAGCACCCACATGAAATGACTTCTTGTTCACTTCCCACATGTGAACTAGGTACTCGAGTAATCTCAGTTGGGCCCTCATACCCTGGATTTTGAAGAATTTCAATAATACACACTACCGAAGACTCATTACCATTATTGGATCATTCCTGACAAAATAGTCTTCCTCCTCGTGTTCTCTCTCATGCCAATCCAATATTTTTACCATGGAAAACCTGCAATGGAACATTAAAGAGAGATTAGCATCTTTATCTTTTTTCCTAGAAACTTTTTATTGGCAAATGCATCTCAAAAAGCTTTTTGAACTGCACACATCGCAGGCCTAGGCATATGTATAGTGTGGAGTCAACACAGGCTGGCTATAGGGTTTCTTGCAACAATCTTAGATCATCGTAGGGCCCAATATAGGGAACCTATGATGACCTCCGCGCATAGGTACCCTTGAAAACTTAACTAAAAAAGTCATTTTTAACCAATAAAAAGCAAATTTTGATCCATGAAAAGTTGAAAGAGATGAAAATTAGTTGTTTTGTGGAGAAACAACCTCCCAAGTGTTTTATTTTTTGTAGATGAAAATTCTAGGAGCGAAACATTAAAACAAGGATTCGTTTTTGGTATTTTTGTATAAATTTGTCGCATGTACAGATCCTTTAAGGGTTTTTCAAGAAAAACTCAGATCTTAGTTTTTGTACTTTCTCATGCTCATAAATCAATGAGAATGTAACCAAGTACAATTTTATCTCTTTTTCAGACTCATAATGGTAACATGAAAAGTGAAACCCATGGTGTATTCTTTAAGCTCTTTTCACGCTCCATAAAACGTAAAGATTTACAAGCAACCTTGTTCTTTTCACACTCGTAAAAGTATTTGAAGAAAACATCTGACGAGTAGTAGGTTATCACTTTTTCGGATTCATCATATTAATTTACGAAAAATGACATGATGGAGTTCTCTTTAAGTGTTTTTCAGACTCTCTAAACATGGAAAACCCTTGATTTTTCTTTCTTTGGACTCATTAAATAAACATCGAAAGACCCATATGGGATCAAACCACTCCTTCATAGGGTTCGTTAAAAGTACTCTGAGGAACTCATCTGAAGTATGAGATTACATCAACAAGCATATGCTATCCTCCTCAATCTTGTGTAAAAATAATGAGGTACTCACCAAAAATGGTGGGGAGGAATTGAAAAAAGAATGTGTCTCTGTATTTGTGTTAGTGGCAATACTAGTCGCTCTTGAACATGACACCCCCTTTCATCATTATATCTGGGTTGGGAAATCCATTTGTCTCTTGTTTGACCATCTGCATGTCCATATTTCGACTCCTCCTTGAATCAATGATGCCAATACTATTTTCATGTCATTCATATTTTCAATAGAAGTCCAACCTAGATAATCCTTCTATCGATTTGACCATCTGCAGTTATAAATTTTTTACCATGTCGGCATTCGCTGTGTCAGTTTTGAATCACCTCATACTATGATCTACTTCGAATCTGTTACTTATTTCATGTCACTAGTGGGGGATACATTAAGGTCCTCCTATGATGAGTCTTTTCATGTTGACTTCAGCTCATTATCCAGGAACAAGACCTATAAATCATTTAGTACCTTACAACCTACATGTCTCAATTGCAGGTCTCTTTGCTTCCAACAATGGGTTCACATAATTGACCCTTGATTGGGAGATTCCATCAAGTGATCAACTTCAACTCATTTATTCACATTCGTTGGATTGTACTAGGTTACCTTGGGGGTCATTGACATCAATGGTGATTTCCCTTGCACTTGTTAACGATTATCATCATTGACTAGTAATCAAGTGCTTTCTACCATGTTCGACTTCAAAACCTATAATTTCATGGTTAGATTCATAATTAGGGATGATGGAAATGAATACCCTGGATCTCATAATTCCTATCCAAGTTGTGATGGAGTATTTATGATTGGTATTGACACATAGATCCACTTTGTATGTCTTGTGGCTATGTACGAATTTGAGTCATTTTAGCACATAGATCCACAGTGTATTCTTGGTGGCTATGATGATTCATATTGACATGGATTCACGGTGTATATTTAGTGGCCGTGACTCACTTGAAATTTTGTAAACTGAGTATGGTAATGCCTACCTCGAAAAATGGTATATTATTATGTTGATGCTTGATTGTTTGAAGGTTCCTGATTGGTGCACTCCTTGTTTCTGACACACATTCTACAAAGTATTTCGGATGTCACGAGTTCCAGATTCATACTTTGGGGGTCATTATGTTACATATTATTTTTTTCACCTCAGTGATCCATTGAAAAACATGTGTTCATGTTTCCAAAAAACAGTCTTTAACCATGAGGGAAGTGATTGAATTTCTCTTCTTAAAAACCTTATGAAGAAAGGTCATCACAGGCTACACTATACGCAAGGTGTGACGATGCCTCATCATCACTTCCTGCCCTGAAGTTGGCCTAGGAAGTCTCCGTAGTCTTCTCTATAGCTATGGTGCAACCATGTCAAAAGACTGAGAAATGGTCAAGTTTCATGAAAGTTGTAGAAGATGAGGTGGCGTATGAATCGTTTGGATCTTACTCGCTTCTCTAATTTGGTGAGATCATCCTAATATCTTCAACCATTTCTCTTTCCCCTATATAAAGAGGGATCTCTCATGGAAAAGGCTAAGGTTTATTCAAGCAAGATTAAGGTTAACTAAGGTGGAATAGGCTAAGAATTGGATGAAAAATGCTACTTCAATTCATAATTGAGGGCTTCATTTCAGTTCATCAAGTCATTGTGGATCTTCTTCATTGAATCTTGGAGCAAGTGTGTCTGTTGGAGAAAAGGGCCATCGAAAGGGGACCTTGCGACATCAAGCCTTTGGTTGTAATCTCCATTTTTATTTCAATATAATGTAGTGATATGTTTCTTTCCCATAAAAGTTACTTGGTTTTATTGTATGATTCCTTGATCATGTACATAGGTTCTTAATGAGTTTATTATATTGCTTTCACTTTGGTTGGATTGTGTTCCCTTGCATATTCAATATCACAGGAGCACCAGAGTCGAACTAGGATGAAAATGGCAAGAGGAAGAGATATTTAAATGGTATGTTTCTTATCTTTTGTTAAGTAGTGAACTCAATAGTTAGAGCTTAGGGAAAGAATCATATTCTATTCATTTTGTTCTAGATATAGATGGATCTAGAGAGATCATTTCATGTCCACATTTACCAATTAATCCTATAACATGAGGACATAGCATCTATACACAATGAGGGTTTACAACGTGCTCAGGTTGATAGTTTTAGTATGTGCAGAGAACTCAAGAAAGTGAACTTTCCCAAGTTTACAGGTGCCACAGACAGTTCGTCCACCAGGACATGGTTGGACAACATGGAAATGTGTTTAGACACCGTGAGAGCATCCTCTACCACCTCCTCGTTGTTCTCTCCTGCTCACAGGATCATTCTAATCCCCTCTTCGAGCCGAATTAGCTCCTTGGACTCCCAAATGGAATCCCTTCAAAAATTGACCCACAGGTCTTTTCTTCACCCTGTCACGGCCTTCTGAATGACCATGGACAAATTCTCCACAGGGAATGTAATATCGGGTTTTAGGGTTTCATGTTCCCCATCATCGAGATTCCATGTACTCTTCAATCCTTGATCACTGATGAGCTCCTTTCAGCCTTAGCCCCTCCCTGGCTAGGCTCCTAGTCCATGTGACTAGTTCTCATAAGACCGCAGTCTCATGTTCATGTTCGTCAGGGTTTTAGGCTTAAAAATCCTGATGAGCTCTAATTCCCGCTAGCCCTCCAGGCTAAGCTCATGGTCCACGTGACCTATATCTCACAATACCGCAACCTTGTGTCCTCATCGGAGTTTCATACTTTCCAATGCCAAAATGAAATAGTCCTCAGGACTCGCGATTCCTCGAATCCCGATGCGATCTCTACGTGTTAGCTCTCCTAGATAGCTCCTGGCCCATATGACTGCTAAATCAAAAGACCACAGCCTTGTCTCCCATATGGGCTACGAGGTGTCAAATGTCAAAATGCATATGTCCACGGGATTCCCGATTCCTCGAATCCTGATTCTCTTCTATGCTGACAGCTGGCCCACATAATGGTGCTCCCCGCTTCTCTGATATGCTGACAGCTGGCTCCCACTCATCGGGGATCTGGACTTCACGATTCCAAAATGCACAAACACCTTGTCACTGGGATCCTCGATATCCCAATGACCCAAATGTCGATCAATGACTTCCTATTGACCTTTCCCCGGTGGCTCCGATTGCTACCATGCATCCCTTCCAGAATGGATGGTCCTGATTTCTCCGGGATTTCGAGGCTTGTGAAGCCCCAATTCTTTCGACCTCAGGAACTCCGATTTCCCGATGCTGAATATCCAAACTCTCTATGGATTTATGACACCTGTCTCCCCAAATGGATGGCTCAGATTATTCCGGGTAATTCCCCATGGAAATTTTCGATCTCATGTTCATGGGAATGTCAATATCCCGATGCACCAAAGTACTGACGGGTGCTCGATCTCCGCCACATATCTCCACCAACGAACGGTCCAGATATTCCCCGTGTTTTGAGACTTGAAGTGTCTCGATTTTCTTCACCTCGAGAATCCCGATATACCGATGGCTTCTATCCCGATGGCTATGCCTCTCATCGGGATTTTACATTGGTTGTTCTTGATGGTTTAACGACTGTTCACCTTCTAGTCAATCTGACGGCTGACAGATATCTACTCAAGATCTTGTGGCTCAGATCCTTTCTCCTACGCGCTTACTCCAGAGGCTAAACTATAATCATCTTCTCCCGATCCAATGACTTACATGATTCTGTGTGAACATTCGATGGTCCACAATCTCCTCTCCTTTGTGCGCTTCTCACCCAATCTGACGACTGACGAGATTTTTCTCCAGATCTGACGGTGCAGATCGTTTCTTCTCGTGTGCTTCCTCTGGTGCTCTTTCCTGGACATGAAAACCAATGGTCCAGATATCCTTCTCTCTAGCCGATCTGACGGTTGTTGAGCTCCCTCCTGAGCTTCTACGCATTCTTCTGATGCTTGGAAAATTTCCAAGTCTTCCAAAGGCCTCAACCTTTGTTCTCTTTTCTTCTCTTCTCTTGTGGATCTCCGACTCTGAGCTTTTCCACGCGTATGAAAACGATGTCCCCCCTGAGCTTTGGGAACTTTGAACTCTTCAAAGAGTTCTTCAGCCACTGCACTCCTTGCAGTCTGACTCTATGCATGAAACGAATTATCCCTCCTAATCTTCTCAACAACTCAGACCCCTAAGGGATTTATCTTTCTTCTCCCACAGATGGAGAATATGGACGCCCTCTTGGCTATCCTTTTGCCTCAAGAAAATTCTTGATGATACTTTTGGGTATTCAGTAACCCAACGAAGATCCCTCAGTGGATTCTTCCTCTAAGTTCCATAACTCAAAGAGTTCCCTTCTTCTTGTGCCTATCTGCACACTGTCTCTATGCCCACCTAGAAAGGTTTCCTTTTCATAGAATGTTCAGTAGTTTTGTCTTCTATCATGCACTCCTTGCACCCGCTCAATGCCCACCTGGCAGAGCTTCTCAGAATCCTCAATGATTCTGGCTTTTGTTTGAACTCACAACAGAGTTCCTCCCTCATCACCACTGTGCATATGCTCAATGCCCACTTGGCAGAGCTTTACAAAATTCACAATAGAATTCTATCTGCAACTATGTCTCTCATACACAGCCTTGCCTCCAAGGTATTCAACAACCTTGATGTCTTCTCCTGAGTTGTTGACTCCAGTTCCTGTGCCGCAACACATCTTTTTCTGAACCCGCAGTGTTCAGAAGTGCAACCTCTATGCACTGGTATTCAGAGACCGCAACACTCTGTCATGCCCTCTTGACATGAAACCTTAAATACCTCTCAATACTGAAACCAAACAAATCCTGCAGAATTCATCAACATAACATACATCTACAACATACATAGAGAACACACACAGACATCCACATAACACACAGTAATGTAGGAAAAACTGCTCTTTTGTATTAAAATGGAAAATGCCTGTAATTACAAGGTGTTCTCGAGCTCTCTCTGGCTCTACTCATCTCAATCCTCACTAACTCCAAAATGAGATCTGAAAATCTCTTTTACCTAAGGGGGCTCTTCGAGCTCTTCCCTCCAACCTACCTACCCTATTCAATTGCATTGAATGGGATGTCTAGTCTAGAATCGGATCTAGATCTCAACCATCCAAACATTAATGGTCGCTCTTATATACAGCCTGCACAAAGGAACGGCTTCCCATCTCAACAACTTAAACATTTAATTACATTAAATTCAAATTTCAAATGAGGATTGCGCCTCTCTTCATCTTGAATGCACGTGCTCAATGTGGCTGGATGGCTAGCTAGCTGACATGGAGAGATGTTCCTGCATCAAACTCCTCAACTGCAAAATCATGAGCTCCTGCTGATGCGCTTCCCCTCTAAGTTGTTGGAATCCTCCTGGATCCCAAATAAGTCTTTGGAGCTTTCCATATGCTCCATCTTCCTGCTGCTGCTGCTCTGTTACTGCCATTGTTCTCTTTCTGCTCAGTCTCTCCTCACTGGTAGTTTTTGCTGATCATATCATCAACTCCATGATCTCTTCGATCACTACATCCAGCTGCTCCCATGGCTAGCTCTTCTTTTGCAATCTCCTCAGCTACAAAATTTTTTGGCACATGAGCATATCATTATGATCTCCCATGCATCCTTCCTCAGTCTCCAACTTCACCTGTTGGATGTGCACGCCCTACACTTTCACCCTTTCCTCCAAGGATTCAATCCGTTCCCATAGATCAACAAAGCAAATGTTGTCTACCCCTTTTTCTTCTTTTGCTGCAAACTCCCAAGTTGCAGTCTCTTCAGCTTCTTGGCTAAAAATATTGAGCCATTCCTCAGAATGTTCATCATCCTCTTCTGCTTCTTTTGCTGTCATCTCCAATGCTACAACTATTTCATCTTCCTAGCTTAAAGTGTTGAGACATTCCTCTGAATGTTCATTTTCTTCTTCGTCTGCTTGGGAAGCTTCCAAAGTCTGCTCCAATTCCTCCTTGACAGTCTCAGCTAACTGCTCTGTTGTTGTTGTTGCATCATCTGCAACACAAACTTCCGCCTCCTCCTGGGAAAATGGTAGGAATACTCCAATTCCCCCAATCATTAGAATATATCTCAACTCCTCCTCCTCTGTCAGCTGCACATGCTGATCCAACTCTATTTTTGAATTTATGAGACCCTCAGACAGTCTCATCTGCTCAGTCAGCTCCTCTGGTTGATTCCAACTCATCTGCTCATCCCTACCCACCTGGCAATATCATGGGATGCTTCCGTTGCTCTCCTGGCAGACTATGAGATCAACCGATCCCATATTCATTAGCAACCCTTGCTGAATTGAACTCACCTCCGAGTCCATGAGACCTTCAGACAGTCTCGAATTCTCATCTCTGCCCACCTGGCAGTCTGAGATGCTTCTACTACCCTCCTGGCAGTCTTCGAGATGCCACAACAATCTTCTTTCACTGCCCAGCTAGAAATGTAAAATCCCATCACCATCCTCCTGACAGTCTGTGAGATCCCGCAGTGATATAAATCTGTTGCCCTCCTGGAAAATGGGAATTTCTACCTCTATACCCTCTTGGTAGTTCTTGAGATCATCAGATTATCCCAATCCATTCTCTTCACCGAGAATTTATCCAATTTTTGGTTCACATATCTGAACCAATTCCTCCTCTGTGACTTTGAGGTTTTCAACATACCTCAACCATTCCATGAACAGCCTACGCTGTCTTATGACCATCAGCTCCCTGACTAGCCACTTCATCTTTGGCTTCTTCATGGGCCACTCATACACCCATCTCTACTTCTTATGTTGCCGCATCTTTAACTCGAGCCTTTCTATCTCTGCTCTTATATCAGCAAGCTCTTCATCCATTTCTACAATCTTTTCTGCTTTTCTCTTCTTCCTACGGCCTTCAGTAGCCGTCTTGCTGTGTCTATCTACCTCCCTGACAGATCTGATGCTATCACTCTACATCTTGAGTGTGTCTAGATTCATCTTATAGACCCGTTGACTGTCTATGGATTGTTGCCTACCTGCAAACAAGTCCTTACAGAGTCCTCCAGCACTATGTCTTCCTCTTGCCTCCTCTGTCTACAATATACAAATAGAATCCCTCTCTGATACCACTTGATGTGTATCAGAGTGCTCTTTACCTCTTCCTGCCTCTTCCTGCCTGAGATATACAGACAAGAATAAAGCTCTAATACCACTTGATGCAGTGAGAGCATCCTCTACCACCTCCTCGTCATGCTCTCCTGCTCACAGGATCATTCTAATCCCCTCTTTGATCCGAATTAGCTCCTTGGACTCCCAAATGGAATCCCTTCGAAAATTGACCCACATGTCTTTTCTTCACCCTGTCACAGCCTTCTGAACAACCATGGACAAATTCTTCGTAGGGAATGTAATATCAGGTTTCAGGGTTTCGTGTTCCCCGTCATCGAGAGTCCCTGTACACTTCAATCCTCGATCACCGATGAGCTCCTTTTGGCCTTAGCCCCTCCCTGGCTAGGATCCTAGTCCATGTGACTAGTTCTCATAAGACCACAGCCTTATGTTCCTATTCGTCGGGGTTTTAGGCTTAAAAATCCCGATGAGCTCTAATTCTCTCTAGCCCTCCAGGCTAAGCCCGTGGTCCACGTGACCTCTATCTCACAAGATCATAGCCTTGTGTCCTCATTGGATTTTCAGACTTTCCAATGCCAAAATGCAATAGTCATCAGGACTCGCGATTCCTCGAATCCCGACGCGATCTCTACGTGTTAGCTCTCCTAGCTAGCTCTCGGCCCATATCACTGCTAACTCACAAGACCATAGCCTTATCTCCCATCAGGGCTACAGGGTTTCAAATGTCAAAATTCATATGTCCACGAGATTCCTGATTCCTCGAATCCCGATTCTCTGCTATGCTAATAGCTAGCCCACACAATGGTGCTCGCCGCTTCTCTGATATGCTAACAGATGACTCCCACTCATCGGGGTTCCGGACTTCGCGATTCCAAAATGGAAAAACACCTTGTCACTGGGATCCCCGATATCTCAATGACCCAAATGTCGATCAATGACTTATTATCAACCTTTCCCCAGTGGCTCTGATTGCTGCCACGCGTCCCTTCCAGAATGGATGGTCCCGATTTCTTCGGGATTTCGAGACTTGTGATGGCCCAATTATTTTGACCTTGGGAACTCCGATTTCCCAATGTTGAATATCCTAACTCTCTATGGATTTCTGACACCTGTCTCCCCAAACAGATGGCTCAGATTATTCCAGGTAATTCCCCATGGAAATTTCTGATCTCATGTTCACAGGAATGTTGATATCCCGATCCACCAAAGTACTGACGGGTGCTCGATCTCCACCACGTGTCTCCACCAATGGACGGTCCATATATTCCCGATGTTTCGAGAGTTGAAGTGTCTCTATTTTCTTCACCTCGAGAATCCATATATAATGATGGCTGCTATCCTGATGGCTATGCCTCTCGTCGGGATTTTACATTGGTTGTTCCCGATGGTTTAACCACCGTGCACCTTCCAGTCAATCCGACAGATGATGGATATCTACTCAAGATATGGAGGCCCAGATCCTTTCTCCTGCGTGCTTACTCCAGAGGCTAAACTTTGATCATCTTCTCCCGATCCAATGACTTACGGGATTCTGTGTGAACATCCGACGGTCCACAATATCCTCTCCTCTGTGCGCTTCTTGCCCAATCTGACGGCTGACAGGATTTTTCTCCAGATCTGACGATGTTGATTGTTTCTTCCCATGCGCTTCCTTTGGTGCTCTTTTTTGGACGTGAAAACTGAGGGTCCAGATCTCCTTCTCTCTAACTAATCTGACGACTGTTGAGCTCCCTCCTAAGCTTCTGTGCGTTCTTTCGATGCTTGGAAAATTTCCAACTCTTCCAAAGGCCTCAACCTTTGTTCTCCTTTCTTCTCTTCTCTTGCGGCTCTCCGACTCTGAGCTTTTCCACACGTATGAAAATTCTCTCCCCCCTGAGCTTTGGGAACTTTGAACTCTCCAAAGAGTTATTCAGCCACTTCACTCCTTGCAGTCCGACTCTGTGCATGAAAGGCACTGTCCCTCCTGAGCTTCTCAACCACTCAGACCCTTAAGGGATTTTATCTTTCTTCTCCCACAGATGGAGAATATGGACTCCCTCCTAGATATCCTTTTGCCTCAAGCAACTTATTGCTGAGACTTCTGGGTATTCAGTAACCCAGTGAAGATCCCTCAGTGGATTCTTCCTCTAAGTTCCAGAACTCAAAGAGTTCCCTTCTTCTTGTGCCTATCTGCACACCATCTCTATGCCCACCTGGAAAAGTTTCAAATTCACAGAATGTTCAGTAGTTCTGTCTTCTATCGTGCACTCCTTGCACCCGCTCAATGCCCACCTGGCAAAGCTTCTCAGAATCCTCAGTGATTCTGGCTTCTGTTTGAACTCACAATAGAGTTCCTTCCTCAGCACCACTGTGCATATGCTCAATGCCCACTTGGAAGAGCTTTACAGAATTCATAGCAGAATTCTATCTGCAACTGTGTCTCTCATACACAGCCTTGCCTCCAAGGTACTCAACAACCTTGAGGTCTTCTGCTGAGTTGTTGACTCCAGTTCCTATGCCGCAACACGTCTTTGTCTAAACCCACAGTGTTCAGAAGTGCAACCTCTGTGCAGTGGTATTCAGAGACCGTAACACTCTGTCATTCCCTCCTGACATGAAACCTCAAAGACCTCTCAATCCTGAAACCAAACAACTCCTGCAGAATGCATCAACATAACATACATATACATCATACATAGAGAGCACACACAGACATCCACATAACACATAGTAATGCAAGAAAAACTGCTCTTTTGTATTAAAATGGAAAATGCCTATAATTACAAGGTGTTCTCGAGCTCTCTCTGGCTCTACTCATCTCAATCCTCACTAACCTCAAAATGAGATCTGAAAATATCTTTTACCAGAGGGGTCTCTTCGAGATCTTCCCTCCAACCTACCTACCCTATTCAATTGCATTGAATGGGCTGTCTAGTCTAGAATCGGATCTAGATATCATCCATCCAAACATTAATGGTCGCTCTTATCTATAGCCTGCACAAAAGCACGGCTTCCTAGCTCAACAGCTTAAACATTTAATTACATTAAATTCAAATTTCAAATGAGGACTGCACATCTCTTCATCTTGAATGCACATGCTCGATGTGGCTGGCTAGCTGATGTGGAGAGATGCTCCTGCATCATTTTTTCACTTCATGATTACACCTCCAACATGAAAGTTCACATGGAAGTATTTCAACTAAAGGGGAGTGCTCTTCTATGGTGGAAGACACTCGTAATGCAACTAAACAGGTTCATCGAAGACATGTCATAGGAACTATTAGAGGTATTTTTCAGAGGAGTTCAATGAGAGCGAACTTAACTAGTTCAATGGCTTACGACAGAGTGTTCTTATGGTACCATAGTATGAGGTCAAATTCATGGAGCTACTTAGGTATGCTCCACACTTGAATATAGAGAAGTTAAAGGTCAACAAGTTTGTGTGTGGACTTAAATTCAACATTCATGCAAAATTAAGGATCATAATGCCTCAGAAGTTGCATGATATAATCAAGAAGGCCCTCATAGTTGAGGAAGAGATGACCAGGGGGGGTCAGGGTAAGTCTCCTGCAAGACCAACTAGAAAGATGACATCAGGAGTGCGTCAGCATCAAAAACTAGTTAGACAGACATCAGGGCATAGAGATACTCCTAGAGGACCTGCGTTCACGACACCATGATGAAGAAATCCTCATCATAGGAATCCTTACATAGGACCACTGCATCAGTAGCAGCGTCGCTCGTAGCAACAACAATTTAGCCCTATTCAGCAAAACAGACCAAGATCTCATACTGGTAGGCCAACAACTTCTACTTCGAGGACTAGGAGTACTGGAAAGACGACCAGATGTTGGACATGTGGAGAGCCACATTACCAGTGATACTTTCCAATTGAGAAGGCTATAGAGGTCGAATCAACATGGCACACTATAGTTGGAGATTTGGGAAAGGACCAAAGGATTCATGCCGCGTTGAACAATTGTTAAACCAAGCACTGGTCCACTATGCTCGAGAGGTCAGGTATGATTGTCAATAAAAACTTTAGTATTTTGATATATCTAGGTGCTACAAAGAGATTTATTTCTAGTGCAACTCTAAAGAGAATTAAGGTAAAGGTAGTCAAGCAAGATGAGTTTAGATACGTGGAAATGGCTTCAGATACCAAATAAAAGGTTGGAGCAAATATTACGAACTGTAGCATTAACTTGGGAGATTTTGTCATGAAGGCCAACCTATATGTCAAGATCTTACGATCTTATGACATAGTGATCGGTATGGACTAATTGGGATCGCATGATGAGATGCACAACTATAAGACGAAATTGTTAAGTTTGAAAGATGATGTGGGACATAGAAGAGTGATTGTGGGAAGAAACCAGGGAGTTTCCTTGAGGTTCATTTCTTCCCTACCGCTACAGAAGAACATGGGAAAGGGATTTAAGTTATATGCAATATTAGCGCTAAATAAAAAGGGAGAGGTGGAAGGATTAGAAAACCTTTCAGTAGTACAAGAGTTTGCAGATGTGTTTCTGGAAGAGTTACCAAGTTTTCCTCCCAAAAGAGAGTTAGAGTTTACAATCAACTTGAAACTTGGAATTGAACTGATAGAAAGAACTGCATATCGGAAGTCAATTCCTTAGTTACAGGAGTTCAAAATGAAATTGAAGGAATTGTTGGACATGGGACTTATACGTCCAAGTGTGTCGCCTTGGGGTTTGCCAATTATTTTCATGGGAAAGAAGGATGGATCATGGAGACTTTGTATTGAATACCATAAATTGAACAAAGCGGTGATCAAGAACCAATGTCCATTGCCAAGAATCGATGATTTGTTTGAGAAAATGAAAGCAGAGACGGTGTTTTACAATATTGACTTGAGATCAAGATATCACCAGTTATGTATTAAGGAGTGACACAAACCCCCTACCCTCGGGCCGAGATCCCCACAGGATCTTCACTAAAACCATGCCAAAGGTTAATCAAACCCTTTGTTTGAGCCACAAAGGACTTTGGGTTTTGGGATTTGGAGAATCCCTATATATCCCTGAGAATCCCAATAATGTGAATTGTCAACGAGGGTTGAACGCTCCAACGCACACCACCTATTGCCACTAAATTTGGCTTTTCGATACTTGAGTGAACAACCCAACAATCGTTCCTCTTGCCTTATGATTCCCTGAATTATGACCTTCTGGAATGACAAAATGGGCTCAACGTCCCATGGAATGTTTGATCAATGGCCTTTCATGTCTCTGCGTACCAGGAGTTTGTGATTCTCGATCCCAACTCACTTGCCGCACCAATTTACAAATTCCGAAATAGAGACCTTTTTTCGAGATTTCGTGTATCAGGGGTTTGAAACTCTCGATTCCAAAAATCACTTGTCTCCTTTGTTTCCTAGACCCCGAAATGCCAAAATGTTGATATTCCATTCCAAAGACACTTCACATTTCGTGACTTTGGGGTTTTTAGTGCAAAGCGCCCCAGCTCCTTGTCATCAGGGATTCTGAAATACCGATCCCTGAAAAGCTGAAATGTTGTTGTTTCTTACTAAAGGCACATCGTATTTCTCAAATTTTAGGGGGTTCAATTCCAAGGGTCCCAATCCTTTTTCATCGAAATTTTCGGTATGCTGAACACCGAAATACTGAAATTTCACCCTTAGCAATCCTTTTCGCAATTCAGGTTTTAGAGCGACCAAGTATTTTTGTTTTGGTCTGCACTCCGAACTTACGGATCCTGAATCCCCAAAATGATCTGATGGTGCAACAGACCACGATCAACCTTCCAAATTGATTCTTGATGTCAGGGTGGTAGATTCACCCAACTCCTAACCACCTTACAACTCCTCTGGATCCTATGGTCCTCGTGACTTTGCGAGTTCTCCATGGAAAATTCTGACCACGAGATGCACTCCTCAAGGACTTCTGTCCAAACAAATTGGTTTTCTCCCTCCTGAAATTAACTTCTATGAGACAATTTTAGCCTTGGTCCCCCTTTGAACACTTCAAAGGTTAAATCCCTCCTGAGATTTCACTTATAAACTCAAGCTTCCAAAATAATACCTTCTCGCACTCCTTCCACTAAACCTTCAAATAACCTCTGGTTATTTTAGTTTCTGACTCTGTGCACTCCTTGCAATATTGGTCCTTCAACCTTCCTTATGGATTTATAAAATCCAAGGCTTCAATTGGCCTATGCACACCTTGCAAGGCTCTATGCTTCACCCTCACTTCAGTTTCACTCCTTGAAGAAACAAAGAAACTGTAAACATACCGTTCAACAAATGTAAACAATAAGCATCACAACACCATGAAAATTTAGTCAAAGCTTCATATATTAACTCAAGTGCTCCTATACATGGGTTCTTCTCTACAAATCTTTGCTACAAATCTACAGCTTATGAATTATGAATGATCATAGAGTTACAATAATACAAGGATGAGGGTGTCTATATCCATTTTCCCTCCTATGCTTCTAAACTGTCTAATCTAACATTCATATCTACCTACTTTACATTAACAAAATTAAATGCCTAATACATATGACAGAAGAGAGTAATCTCTCCAGATCTTTTCATATCTCCAAGACATAAATGTAAGTATGCCTTTTCCTAGCTATTACATTAATGCTTCAAATTTAAAAATTTAAAACATTTTCATAAAAATGTGCTCCTTTTTCCCATCTTCGCGTCTAGTTGTTCCTTTGTCTAGGCACGTGATTCGACTTTGGCTTTATACAATGGTCCTGCATCATACTCCCTCACTTGAAAATTTTCATGAACTCATGTTCATGAGCTCTTGCATAGTCTTTCCATGCCTATGAATTTCTACTTCATCCTCCCAACTAGCATCTTCAACTGGATGTTCCTTCCATTTGACCAAGTATTCAAAATACTCCTTTCTCCTGGTCTTTTTGATAACCCTTTTGTCAATTATGCTTTCCATATATGGCTCTACAGATACAGGAATTTGTTTTCTCCATTGAACCTTATTTTGTTCCTCCTCTGTTCCTGCTTCTTCATCTCTTTAAGGGTACAAATACATAACATTGAATATAGGTGAGATTCCGACCCCATTGAATAATTCAATTTCATATGGGTTTGCCCCAAATTTCCTTATGACCTTGCACGGTTGAATATTTTTCATCTTCAACTTATTATATGTTCCCCTTGGGAACCTTTCCTTCCTTAGATGTGCAAGAATCAGATCACCAACTCCAAATTGAAGTTCTTTCCTATGTTGATCTTCTCTCCGCTTGTATTCTTGACTTGACCTCTGCAATCACTCCTTAATTTGGCTATGAAGCTCCTTCATTCCTTCTACAAATTCCTCTGCACTAGCACTCCTGAATTCAGCTTGATCTGCCTCTTTCAATTAAGAAACTCCTCTTGGCTAGATTCCATATACAATTTGGAATGGCCTGTGCTTCTATTGAGTGAATCATTGTAAGAAAATTCTACTTGTGGTAGAATGTGATCCCATTGACTTTGATGTTCAGTCACTAAGCTTCTTAACAAATATCCCAAGCTCCTGTTCACAACTTTTGTTTGTCCATCCATATGAGGATGATATGTTGAGCTAAAAGAAAAACTTGTCCCTAACTTGTTCCATAAGGTCCTCCAGAAATTCCCTATGAACTTGGTATCTTGATCAGACATGATACTCTTTGGCAAGACATGAAGTCTGACGACTTCCTTGAAAAACAGGTTCGCAATATGAGTTGTGTCACTAGTTTTCTGGCATGGTATGAAATGTGCCATTTTTGAAAATCTGTCGACTACCACAAAGATCGAATCAAATCATATGTGTGTCCTTGGCAGTCCCAATGTGAAATCCATGCTTACTGCTTCCCACGGCCTTTCAGGTATGGGTAATGGTTGGTATAACCCTATGTTCTGCCTTTTTCCTTTTGTGTGTTGGCAAATTCTGCATCTATCTGCGAATTTCTTAACATTTGTCCTCATCCTTGGCCAGAAATATGAGCCATTCAGCTTTGAAAATTTCTTTTCATGACTGAAATGTCCAGCCAATCCTCCACTGTGTTTTTCCTTCAGCAGGTTCTCCCTCATGGACCATTTCAAAATACATAGTTGATTTCCCCTAAACAATAATCCATCCTGGATCATGTATTCAGTACATTGACTTCTTTCCTTGAGAATTCGATTCTTAGATGCCTCATATGCCTCATATGCCTCTTTAAAATCTAGGTCATCCCTGTACATTTCTTTGAGGTTATCAAAACCCAAAGTCTTGACTCCGAATTCCTACATAAGCAAACATTTCCTGCTCAAAGCATCATCAACGTTGTTAGCAGTTCCAAAAATATGCTTAATCACAAAAGTAAAATTTTGCATGTATTTAACCCATTTATCATGTTTTTGGTTCAAATTCTCCTTTCGAGTCACGAATTGAAAAACGTGATTATCGTTGTACAAAACAAACTCCTTGGGAACTAAACAATGTCTGCATTTCTTCAATGCTTGTATGATGACATAGAATTCCTTGTCATACGTGGAGTACTTAACTTTCACTTCATTCATTTTTTCACTGAAGTACATGATCGGCCTGTCATCTTGGCTCAATACCACTCCAATTGCAAATCCACTCGCATCACACCTGACCTGGAATGTCTTGCTAAAATCTGGCAAAACCAAAATTGGTTGCTCAGTGATATTCTTCTTCAATAGGTTGAAATTGTTCTCTGCTTCCTCTATCCAGTGAAAAGATTTATGTCTTTTCTTCACTGTATCCATCATTGGTGCACTAATTCCACTGAAGTTTCGGATATATTTCCTGTAGAAGCTAGCCAAACCATGGAAGCTTCGTACTTCAAATATACTCTTCGACGATGGCCAGTCCTTAATCGCCTTTATCTTTTCCGGATCCATTTTTAATTCGTTTGCAAAGATAACAAAACCCAAATAAATGAGTTATGTTCTCATAAATGACGATTTCTTCATATTAATCAACAATTTATCCTACTGTAATCTCCTCATTACTGCAACTAAATGATTTAAGTGTTCTTCTTCTATTTTGCTGAAAATTAATATATCATCAAGATATACAATGACGAATTTCCCTATGAAATCCTTCAAGACTTCCTTCATCAACCTCATGAAAGTACTAGGTGCATTTGTTAAGCCAAATGACATGACAAGCCATTCATACAACCCCTCATTCATCTTGAATGTTGTCTTCCCTTCATCACCTTCTCTCATCCGAATTTGATGATACCCACTTTTCAAATCAATCTTTGAAAAAACTCTTGCTCCACTCAAGCAATCCATCAAGTCGTCCATCCTTGGCAATGGAAATCTATATCTGATGGTAATCTTATTGATTTCCCTTGAGTCTATACACATTCTCCAACCTCCATATTTATTTGGGCTGAGCACTATCGGAACAACGCATGGACTCAAGCTTTCTCGAATCAATCCTTTGTCTATTAAGTTCTGGACCTGCCTCTTAACTTATTCATTTTCCTGCGGCGTCAATCAATATGCTTCTTTGTTCGACAAACTGGCTCCAGGTATAAGATCGATATGATGGCTTATACTCCTGATAGGTGGCAACGAGCAAGGTAGTTCGTCAACTACTATATCAGCTAACTCTCCCAGCAACTCCTGGATTTCTTCTGGTAAATCATCTATCCTTGTACTGGTCAAAACAATTTTTGGCTTTCTGACCACCATAAATTATGTGTCTTCCTTCTTCTTAATCTCATCAAGAAGTTCCTTCCCACTGATGAGAAGTATAGTGTTGCTCATTTATTTTTTCACCTATTTATCCTTAATTGGCAGCAACATGTGAGTCCTACCATTTTTCTCCAGGTTGTATGTGTTCTTTCTCCCATCATGAACTACGTTTCTGTCATATTTCCATGGTCTACCTAGCAAAAGATGACAAATATCCATGGGAATTCCATCACATAATAGTTCATCTTTATATCCTCCTATTTTAAATTCAACTAAACATTGTTTAGTGACATTTACCTGATGTGATTTTTGTAGCCACGAAAATCTGTATGGGCTTGGATGTACAATAGTCTCCAGCTCCAACATTTCTACCATCTCTGTAGATACGAGATTGTCTATGCTATCGTTGTCCACTATGACCTTGCATACTCTATCCTTAGTTTCGCATGCAGTCTAGGTTCTCTGCCTCCTTTTCCGACTTCAAGATAACTTTCCTCATCATCAAATATCTTTCGCCCTTATCATATTCTGCCTCAACATTCCATCCTTGAGCTTCGACAATGTGAGCTTCACCACCATATTTCTTCCTGGACACTCATAGGATTTATGTCCGATTTTTCCATAGACAAAGCATTTCACTTCACCTCCTCTACCTCTTCCTCTTCCTCTAGCTCAAGGAAAAATATTTCTATCAACATATTGCCTTCCTTGTGAGCTTCCTCCTCTCTCAGGTTGAGTTTGAGGTTTCTTCTCCTCTTCTTTAGGTTTCTAAGTTCTGCCTTGGGAAATTGTCTTGCCTCTTCTTTGACTTCTTCCTCGACCTCTTTGACCTTGCTTCTGTCTTAGCTTCTCTTCTTCTTTCAAAGACATCTGATAAGAATCTTCCATAGTCTGAATGGTCATCATGCTCATCTCATCTTGAATGTCATATCACAAACCATTCACGTACTTGGCAACTTTTTCATCATCTCTTTCCCGATGACCTTCTCTAATGTTTATCCTATAGAATTCTTCAGTGTATTCCTTCACTGACATCAAATTTTGTCTCAAATTCTGCATCCTCCAAAATAGAGTGATTTGATAATCCTTGGGTATAAATTTGGATTTCATCTTTCCAACCATTCTATCCCTACTTTTGATTTTCTTCTTGCCCTTGCAACGTCTGTCAGCCTGCAGTTCATCCCACCATAGTGTTGCATGCCCTTTAAGTCCAATAACAACATGTTTGACTTTCTTATCTTCCTCGACATCCTCATAGTCGAAGTATTTGTATAGAGCTCTAATCCAGTCTAGAAGTTCTTCAACATCCAAGTTTCCTTCGTACACTGGAATGTCCATTTTTTCTCTGGCACCTATCCTTGCAACAGCCCTGAATAGGCATTCTTCTGCAACATCTTCGACTGCAACTTCTTCTCCTTCATTTCCATCTTCATTTTCACTTTCAGCCTCACTGATATCCCCAACATCAACTGTGTGCCTCTCTTCTTTCTCCATAGCATCAAGTCTGGCATGTAACTCATGCATTTCTCTTTCCCTTACTAGATCAGGTATTTAGCTATCTCTTCTTCTCGACATTTCTCTTTCCTCTGATGGATCAGGTATTTTCCTATCTCTTCTTCTCGATGACATGGATATAAAATTTCCTCCCTTCTCTCTGCTACAGAAAGCAAAGAATTTTTTCTGGGCTCTGATACCACACTAATGCAAACCCCCTTCCCTCAGGCCGAGATCCGCACAGGATCTTCACTAAAACCATGCCAAGGGTTAATCAAACCCTTTGTTTGAGACACAAAGGACTTTAGGTTTTAGGAGTTGGAGAATCCTGATATATCCCCATAGCTCTTGACAAATGCCAAAATGTGAATTGTCAATGAGGGTTGACCGCTCCAATGCACACCACCTATTGCCACTAAATTCGTCTTTTTAGGACTTGAGCGAATGACCCAACAATGTTTCCTCTTTCCTTATGATTCCCCAAATTTCGACCTATCGAAATGCTGAAATGGGCTCAATGTCCCATGGAATGCGCGATCGATGGCCTTTCGGGTCTCCATGTACTAGGATTTCACGATTCTCGATCCCAACTCACTTGCCACACCAATTTCCAAATTCTGAAATAGCGACCGTTTTTTGGGATTTTGTGTATCAGGGGTTTGAAACTCTCAGTTCCAAAAATCACTTGTCTCCTCTACTTCCCAAACCATGAAATGATTAAATGTTGGGATTCCATTCCTAAGAAACTTTGCATTTCCTGACTTTGTGGTTTTTAGTGCAAAGCATCGCGGCTCCTTGTCATCAGGGATTCCGAAATGTCGAACCCCGAAATGATGAAATGTTGATGTTTCTTACTAAAGGCATGTCGTGTTTCGAAACTTTGAGGGGGTTCAATGCCAAGGGTCTCGATCCTTTTTCATCAAAATTTTGAGTATGTCGAACCTCGAAATACCGAAATTTCACCCTTAGTAATATTTTTCACGATTCAGGTTTTAGAGTGACCAAGGATTTTTTTTTTGGTCTACACTTCGAAATTACGGATCCTGAATCCTTGAAATGATCTTACATCTCAATAGACCATGATAAATAGTCCTCATTGATTCTTGATGTCAGGGTGGTAGATTCACCCAACTCCTAACCACCTTACAACTCCTTTGTATCCTATGGTCCTCGCGACTTTGTGAGTTCTCCACGGAAAATTATGACCACCAGATGCACTCCTTAAGGACTTCTTTCCAAACGACTCAGCGTTCTCCCTCCTGAAATTAACTTCTATGAGACGATTTCATCCTCTGTCTCCCTTTGAACACTTCAAAGGTTAAATCCCTCCTGATCTTTCACTTATAAACTCAAGCTTCCAAAATGATCCTTTCTCGCACTCCTTGCGGAAAACCTTCAAATAACCTATGTTTATTTGAGTCTCTGACCCTGTGCACTCCTTGCAACAGTGGTCCTTCAACCTTCCTTCTAGATTTATAAAATACAAGGCTTCAATTGGCCTATGCACACCTTGCATGTCTCTGTGCTTCACCTGCGCTTCAGCTGGTATGAGAACAACAATATCGCTCCTAAGCTTTCTTAGATAAAACTCAGACCCTCATCAACTCACACCTTGTGAACGTTCACTGCAATCCTTGCAGGAATTCTCAGGAAGAGAAACAATTGAAACTCATTCTTCTCCTCTCTCAGAATTCATACACTCAACATGAAATCATACAAATAACACATCATTGAAACAAATGCATACATAGAAACAAAGCAACTGTAAACATACCATTCAGCAAATGTAAACAGTAAGCATCACGACACCATGAAAATTGAGTCAAATATTCATATATTAACTCAAGTGCTCCTGTACATGGGTTCTTCTCTGTTACAACTCTACAACTTATGAATTCTGAATGATCATAGAGTTACAATAATACAAGGATGAGGGTGTCTATATCCATTTTCCCTCCTATGCTTCTAAACTATCTAATCTAACATTCATATATACCTACTTTACATTAACAGACTTAAATGCCTAATGCATCTGATAAATGAGAGAAATCTCTCCAGATCTGTTCATATCTCCAAGACATAATGTCAGTACGCCATTTTCTAGATATTACATTAATGCTTCAAATTTCAAAATTTAAAACGTTTTCATAAAAATGTGCTCCTTTTTCCCATCTGTGCGTCCAGTTGTTCCTTTGGATAGGTGCATTCTTCATCTTTGTCTTTGTACGATGCTCCTGCATCAAGGTGGAAGATATCCTTAAGAATACATTTAAGACAAGGTTAGGACACTATGAGTTTACATTTTTGTCGTTCGGACTGATGGACGCCCTGGGGGTATTCATGACCTTGATGAATGGGGTGTTCTGCGACTACTTGGAAAATTTTGTTCAAGTATTCTTTGATCACATACTAATTTATTCTCAGAAAAAGAACAACATGATGAACATTTAATATTTGTATTACAGTGTCTACAAGGAAAAATTTTATATGGGAAAGTGTCAAAATGTTCTTTTTACCAATAGAAGATTCATTACTTAGGGAATTTCATATCTGGTGAAGGTATCACTATGGATCCAGTGAAAGTAGAGGTTATTATGGAATGCCTTGCACAGAAAAATGTACGAGTACATAGCTTTATGGGATTAGTAGGATATTACCGATGGTTCATCAAAGGTTTTTTGAAGATAGAAAATCCAATCACGGAATTGCAGAAGAAAAACAATAAATTTTTATGGACCGAGAAATGTACAGAAGCATTTCAAGGGCTCAAGGGGTTGTTGATGACAATGCCGATACTAAAATTCCTCGACATGGACAAGGAATTCTTGGTATGCATAGACACATACAAGGAAGTTTTAGGTGGAGTTTTGATGCAAGACGGTTGAGAGATCGCTTACATTTCAAGGAGATTGAGAATGCATGAGGATAACTACACAATGCATGACTTGGATTTATTGGAAATTGTATAAGCCTTGAGAGTTTGGAGACAATATATGATTGGATGGAAATATGAACTAAAGATAGATCATTGTGGAATACAACATATAAAAACATATAGTGACTTGAACGCACTATAAAGGCGTTGGTCAAAATTACTTAGCGAATACAATTTTGAGATTATTGACATTAAAGGAGCGATGAATAAAGTGGCAGATGCATTGAGTCAGAGACCGCACATATTCTCGGTAATATCTCTCAAGATGAATCTTCAAGAAAATATTCTAGCGTTATAGATAAATGATGATTGGAACAAATGGGTTAAGGAAAATATTGAACAATATACTATGATGATATCTAAGTTTGAAGGTTATACATTGTACAATGATGGATTGATGAGGTATAACAACAGGATTTGCGTAACTCCTAACGATGAATTAAGAATTTTTATATTAAGTGAAGTGCATCCCGCAGTGTACATGGCTCATCCGGGAGTCACAAATATAAAGGAATACCTTAAGCCTTTATTCTTTTGGAAGGGATTGGAAGAAACCATAGTTAGTTACGTGAAAACATGTCTAGAATGTCAGCAAGTGAAATATGAACATAGACATTCAGTAGGATTACTACATCCACACATCATTTTAGAATTGAAATGGGAGGTCATTTAGATAGAATTTATAGTTTGATAGCCACTGAAGACAAGGAGACATGACTCAATTTTTTTCGTAGTTGACACTCTAACGAAGAGTGCACATTTTATTCATCTACGTATGACATATGATGTGCCATAAATAGATAGAGTTTTTTTCAATGAGATTGTAAGGTTACATGGTGTACTAGGAAGGATCATATCCGATCGAGGATCGATGTTTATGGGATGATTTTGTACTAGCTTCCAAGAGGATTTGGGAACATAATTGAACTTGAGTAGAACATATCACCCTGAGAAAGAT
The DNA here is from genome assembly GCA_009831015.1 of Picea engelmannii. Lineage (NCBI taxonomy): Eukaryota > Viridiplantae > Streptophyta > Pinopsida > Pinales > Pinaceae > Picea > Picea engelmannii. The sequence goes on from ML780346.1 coordinate 454,842, forward strand.
GGGTAGATAGAAAGAATGAACCAAATTTTGGAAGATATGTTGTGTATGTATGTAATGGACCAACATAAACGTTGGGAATATTTCTTTCCACTAGTAGAGTTTTCATACAACAACAACTATCAAAATACCATTAAGATGGCATTGTTTGAGTTTCTTTATGGCCGACTGTGTCAGACTCCATTGAGCTAGGATCGACTTGAGGATAGGGTCTTGGTAGGACCATAAGTGATCAAATAAATGTAAGAACAAATGCAATCGATAAGACAAAGGATTAAAGAAGCTCAATATTGATAGAAAAAATATGTTGATGTGCATCGCATTGACCATTGTTATGAATTTAGTGACCGATTTTTGTTGTGGGTGAAATGGCACAAGAGTTTGATCAAGTTTGGAAAGGATGCTAAACTCTCTCCTAGGTTTGTGGGACCTTTCAAAGTTGTGGAAAAGAAAGGACATGTGGCTTATCGACTAGCCTTTCCTGATTCTTTGAGGCGTATGCATAATGCTTTTCAAGTATCTATTTTGAGACATTATGTTAGTGATCCTACACATGTGATTGACATGATTTCTTTCCAAGTGTCACAAATACCTCTCTCATGGAATGTGATGCTTTCAGGAAAGGAATTGGAGCAGTCATTATGCAAGAGGGTTGGCCTTTGGCCTTTACCAACAAACAACTGTCCGAGAACAATTTGGGCAAATCAATGTATAAAGGAAATGTCGGTTATTTTGCATGATGTGGATCTTTATCACCCTTATCTATTGGGGAAATGCTTCCAAATTAAGACAGATCATCAAAGCCTCAAGTATTTTTTGGAACAATTCCTTTCCTCCCTAGAGAAACAAAAATGGGTGAATAACCTCTTTGGATATGATTATGAGATCATTTACAAGAAAGGAAAATACAATGTGCTTGCTCATGCACTTTCCAGAAAATATGAAGATGAAGGGTCCCTTTTTTCTCTCTCCTTCATTGTACCAGATTGGCTCCAAGTCGTTCGCCAAGAATGGCTACATGATCCTAAAATTTTGCATCTTATACAAAAATTGCAGACCAATTCTCCAATTTCCCCAGGGTACTCTTTGCAAAATGATGAGCTTCTATACAAAGGTCACTTGTGTTTAAGTAAACAATCAAAACTTAAATCCACGGTACTTTCTGAGCTTCCTGATACACCCACTGTTGGGCACTCATGGTTTACCAAAACCTATGACCGAGTCAAACATTCTTTTTTCTGGGATGGTATGAAATAGGGTGTTTGCAATTTTGTGGTAGAATGTCATTTTTGTCAATGTAATAAGGGAGAAACAATCAAATCCCCTGACACACTACAACCGCTTCTGATTCCACCTGCTATTTGGAGGGATATCTCTATGGATTTTATTGTAGGCTAACCTAAATAGGGAAATAAATCATACATCATGGTGGTAGTTGATTGTCTTTCCAAGTATTTTCATTTATGTTCTCTTCAACACCCATTTACAACCTCCATTGTGGCTCAACTTTTCATGGATGAAGTCTTCAAGATTCATGGCATGCCTCATTCTATTGTTTCTGGTCACTACCCAACCTTCACCAACAATTTTTGGAAAGAATTGTTCAAGCTACAAGGAACCCAATTGCATCTCAACACAACTTATCATCGCCATATTGATGGTCAAACTAAAGTTGTCAACATGTGTTTGGAAACATATTTGAGGTGTTTTGCATAGGAAAGGAAAAATCAGTGGGATCAATGGTTACCACTAGATGAATGGTGGTACAACACTTCTTACCATACAACTACCTGCATGACTCCCTTTGAAGCAGTATATGGACAAAATCCTCTCTCATACTTGTCAGATGTCTCTAAGGTCCAAGTGGTTGACCAAATGCTTACAATTCAAGAGGATACTCTTCGTAACCTCAAAGAGAATTTGGTCATGGCCTATAATCACATGAATCAAGAAGTCTAACAAGGTTTCTCTGAATGTCAATTTGTAGAAGGAGATCAGGTGTTTCTTTGACTACATCCTTATAAGAAAAAATCCCTCAAGGATGACCATTGTCAGAAACTGGTGCCCAAATTTTATGGTCCTTATACAGTTCTCAACCATGTGGGATAGGTGGTTTATCAGATAGCTTTGCCCAGTCATTCTAAGCTCCATCTTGTTTTTCATGTTTCATGCTTAAAGAAGGTGATTGGAACTGAGTGCCAAACTCAAACCAACCTTCCCAAGTTGGACGAAGAAGGCTCCATTTGGCTACATCCATAAGAAGTTTTGGACTAGCGTGAGAATCATATGCATCAGTACACCATCAAGGAATTGTTAATCTAGTGGAAATATACAACTCCAGTAGATGTCACTTGGGAACCAACTACCATTCTGGAAGAATTTCCCCATCTCAAGCCTTGAGGACAAGGTTGTTTTTAAGGGGGGGGACATGTTGGGGACCTAACCGCTCATGTAGGTATAATAATATATTTCCATGTAATAAAGGTCAATATTAATAAGGCCTATCAATAAGTAAGAATAAGTCAAATGTAAGAAGACTTGATAGAAGATTTCGCTTCTAGAAGGATATTCCTCTAGATTTTTCTTTTGGATCGACATATTTAGTATAAATAGGAGTAGAGGGTATGAGAAGTTTTGTCTTGGATATTGTTTTAATAGAGCTCTTATATGTTGGAGGTTTTCCCCTCAAAGAGGCAAGTGAACATTTCTCTCAGTAATCGAAGTGTTATTTCTGGTATTATTCTGGTATTATTGTGGTATAGTTATGGTTATATCATTGTTTATCTGCCATTTCTAGCTAATTATTTATGTTATGCATACTATTTTATATTTGGAATATTACAAAAGAAACATCCTTTGAGGACATTTCTACTGAACACACAACTCACTTTGAATCCCTTTTCAAAGTTGACTACAAGGTCAACATAGAAACTATTATAAAAGTGGCTAGTTTATTCCCCAAATTCATCTCCCCGGATATCAATCAGAAATTAATGGGAGAAATAACCAAGGAAGAGTTAGAATCTACCATCCATAGCTTCCAGAAGGACAAAATCCCTGGGCCAGATGGATTTTCAATCGAATTTTACCAAAGATGTTTCAAATTCATTGACAAGGACCTCTTAAATCTGATCGAATTCTCAAGAAAGTCAAGGAAAATGCATGCCACTTTCAACACCACCTTTATATCCCTCATATCAAAGGTGGAAAACCCTACCAATTTTGACCATTTCCATATGATCTCACTATGCAACAATATCTATAAAATCACAACAAATATCATAGCACACAAAATAAAGGATATCCTCGGTGATAACATATCTGGAGAACAATTTGGCTTTCTCTGAGGAAGAAAAATTTACCAGGATATTGGAATAGCCCAAGAAGGTCTCCATTCTATCCAAACATGAAAATACAGAGACATAACCTACAAGGTAGACCTCTCTAAGGCCTTCGTAAAAGTCAATTGGCTATTCATCAGGCTTCTTTTGATCCACCTAGGTTTCCACCACTCTTTCATCAATTGGGTAATGAATTGCATCACATTGACATAATTTTCCCTCCTAATTATGGATCAAACTCACCCTTCTACAAAGTTGAATGAGGACTTTGTCAAGTATGTACCCACTCACCACTACTCTTCCTCCTGGTAGCAGAGAGCCTTAGTAGAATCATTCACAGTGAAATACAGAGGACCAAGATCAGAGGTATAAAATCAGTTCCACCTTTCCTAAAGCTCATCTACTCTTTGTTGATGGCATCCTAATATTTTTTGAAATGGAACATATCTTACATATCCATTTTGAAAGAGATCCTCAACACCTTCTTCACTGCCACCAGAATGAAAATTAACAAAGAGAAATTCTCACTATACTCTTGGGGACTATTTGACATTGAATGTCATCACATATCAAGAGCCCTGGGTATGCCAGTTTTAAAAAATATGGATGGTATGAAGTACCTTGGGTTTAACTTAAAAGAAAACAACTATAGTAAACATCATTGGCAATGGCTAAGTACCAAAATAAAAATAAAAAGGATATTATCATGGCAGAAGATATGGCTCTCTCGAGCAGGTAGGTTATTCCTAGTCAAATCAGTTCTTGAGGCCATACCAATCTATTGGACATCCTTGGCTTGGTTCCCTAAGGGCACTCTTGATCAAATCATCTAGATCTCTCTTCATTTTCTTCGATATGGATAAGAGGAGAAAAAATCATTGGTTCTTGTTGCTAAGAAAATTATTTATCTCCTGAAATATTTCAGAGGGTGGGGTCTATATAATATACATCTCTTTTCCCAATCAATCACAACAAAACAAAATTGTAGCATAGTTAAAAACACTATCCTCCGGGAACGCACAATAAGAGAGAAATATTTTCCATCTCTCTCTATTATTGATTGGATTAGACTGCCACAAAAAACTTGAAAAAATGGATCAACCATTTGGAAGGAAACAATTCAGTATTTCCCGATGATAGGAAATTGACTCATATGGAAAATTGTTAATGGAGTAGATGTACATATTAGCAAGGATCCTTGGATCAAATGTCAAGGAAAACACATTCTCTCTGAATCACTCCTATATGATCTAAACAATGAAATATTTACACATCTCCAACAAATTTCTATAAGGGATTACACTCAAGGCACCCTTCACTTGCTAATTTGGGATGAAATAGGCCTAGATGAATCTCATTTGGTTTCCTAGTAGGAACATACCAATGTTATGACAAATTCAATGCTAAACCTCTCTGATCAAAATAACATATCGATTTGTTCATTCAATCCTTCAAGAATACACTCCCCAAAGCATGGATATCAGGTGCTCATTTTGGAACATATTGATGAACCTTCCCCTTGGTGGAGGACCATCCTCTAAAAATTGAATTGTCCCCCAAAATAAAAAATGTTTGTGTGGTTTCTTCTAACAAACAAGGTCCCTAGTTGGGAGAACCTTCAGAAACACAGTTTTGTTAGCCCAATATGATGTTCCCTTTGCAAACAAGCCTTAGTAAGGTCCCCAATTATGTTCTTACATTGTTCCTTCAAAAAAATTGTCTAGGCATAATTAAGGGACAACCTTAGCTCAAATTGCCAATGGGAAGGAGCCTCAAATTAAGACGTCCTTCACTCCTGGCTCTCCTCCCCTTCCACCTCCCCCCATAAATCTCTCCCCCTTATCATTGCTTCGGGCACCTGGCTTGCCATAAACCTTGTCATTTTTTATGATCTTGACCCCTCCCCTTATTAGATTTCCCTTTCCTCCCTTTTCACCCTAAACTCTATCCCTCAAATCCCTCCCCCCAAAACTCCCCACCCTCGCCCTCTCCCTTATATCAACCCCTCCATGACCTAGGATTTCTTCGATGGTGTTTCCTAAATCTCCCCCCCTTCAGGCGTTGTTAGAGATATCATATTTTTTAACTCTACCTAAAAAATATCCTTTGATGCCCACCTTGGGACAACAACCAACAAATTCAATGAGTTCATGGCGGTAGAACTTCTCCATACCCTGATAAAGGAAAAAGGAATTTCTCGTATTAACATTTTTGGTGATTCACTTTTGGTCATTTCATACATCACAGGAACACAATCACTGCACACTTACACTCTTCAGCCACTCTCAGAGGACATAAAAATGATCATTTCTTTTTTCACTCACACTTCCTTTTCTCATGCCTACACGATCAAAAATCAAGAAGTGGACAACCTCTCAAAGGCTAGCCTAGACTTGGCCCAAGGCAACTAGAATATTTGGGAAGAAAGCTTGACCAACTCCTCTGAATATTTTCACAAACCTTGGTCCACTCTCTGATTAATCCATCTCTAGACCCATCTTTTGGTTTATGTATGCAAGCTAACCTTAGCTTGGTTCTTTTTGGTATATCTCTCCCTCTTTTAAAAAGGCAAACTATATAATAGACTATAACAATAGACACATGATTTAAACTAGGACCTCTTACAATCAACATGACGAGTTTTGGACGAGTGTAATCACTTTTTACAATTTTTTGAAGCAATCAGGCAAAAAGAATGCTTTGACATACACTTGTGTAATTTTTTCCACTATGAATAAAATTACTGCTTTTTTCCACGGGAAAAAAATATATAATCTATTTTTTAAGGTCACAGCCAAGCCAAACACCAAATAGGTGTATGCGACCCCCTTGTTTGTGGGACAAGGGACCCCCTCCATGCAACAATTTGACTGCTAAAGTCTACAGAGATATACATACCCTACCCCCTCTAGATTTGAACATATATAATCATATCAAATTTTAATCCATTCCATTGTTTTAATTTTTTTTAAATTAAACTCTAATTTCAAATATGGTAAAATGATATTAATTTCTCAATGTTGAATTCATTTCTTCCATTTACATCTAAAAGTGACTTTAAAAGGTAATAGATGTGAATTATAATGATTTAGTGTAATGATTAATTTATGATTAATAATGTTTTTTTCTTTACTTGTGTTTTTTTGGATAAGGAAAGATAAAATATAATTAAATAATCATTAAAAATATGTTTATTTTTATTGATTGGATATATATTAAATTTTTCATATTTTCAAAATCGTTTAGATTATTTTGAATTATCAAATATGTATTAAGTTCATAATTGAAAATTAATTTTGAAATCAATTTGACTGGTTGAATATGTGTTAATTTTTTTTAATAATTAACTTATAAGATGTATGTTAAGTTGTTTTTATGATAGGAAGTTTGACTTGTATGAGATATCTTAAGGTTGTAGTGTAAATGTTATAAGAATTGTTTTTTTTTTTTTTTCTCTCCAAAATTAAAGGAAGGAATGAAAATAGACATTTTTTTTTTGGTCCAAAATTTATCTAGAATTATTTGGAATTAATGAAATTAAAAAAATAAGACTTTTACATTGTACAATATTGTTGTATTAGGAGTATTAGAGGGCATTTAGCCTTCTTTTATGTTAATTCATTTTGATGATGGTTGGAAACTAACTTTGAAAAATGGAAACCAACTTTAAGAGATTAAACACCTTCCCTTACACACACATAAGGACTCTACATCCACAAATAATTGAACTTGGCTTGTTTGCATAGAAAGGGGAAACCAATTTTGGGATATTAAATACCTTTTTTCATAGACCTGCAACCCGCCCAAATTTTTCTTTGACTTGAGTTTGTCCAAGTCGTTTTGGCACTTGTAGTGATGTGACACTGCCTTACCTTGACTAGAGTGGCTTGGCCAACCTAAACCTACTACGACAAGAGAACACCTCTTCATCTAGGTTTTTCCCATAACTTCGCCTTAGGCTACATTAATTTAGATGCCTAACCAAGTCTAACACACTCAGTTCATTCGACAATCAACATTTAGGCATGTGTCCAACTACAACCTTTTAAACATCCCAACAATACAACAGTTAGCCAATTTCATAACTTAGCCAATTAATAGTACGTAAGGAACAACAATGTTCAATACACATAAAACATCCATAAGACACAACACATATGAATAGGCAATACCCAAGCCAAGTGCCCAACACCTTATTATATATATAAGAATGTTACATGATACAATGATGGAGTGTGGCCATCTGGCGTAGACCCCCTGCCCTCGGGCCGAGATCCGCTCAGGATCTTTCCCGAAACCATGCCAAGAGTTAATTAAACTCTTTATTAAGCCCATGAATGATTTCATGTTTTGTGAGTTGGAGGTTCTCTGTACACTGCCACAACTCTTGCAATAGTCGAAATGAGAAATTTCAATGAAGGTTGACTCCTCCAAAGGGACGAGCATACACCACTTGTCACCCACTAGATTTTGGCTTTCGGGACTCGAGCAAACAACCAATCAGCCATTCCTCTTCCTCTATGATCCCCTGACTCTAAAATTTCACCTTGGACGAGATCAACGGCTACGATCCTCCCTCGATCCAATGGCTCTCGTTGTATCAAGATTTTTCCAACTGGGAATCCACAATGCTTGACCCAAACAACTAGTCACTCCACTCCCCGAAATTTGATGTGTGAATTCACATGTGAGATCAACGATTCTTGTTGATCTGGATCTGACGGTCACTATTCCTCCTAAGATTAAAGGTGTGAAAGTCACTTAGTATTAATATCTTCATTGTTCCATGAGATCCAATGGCTCTCGAGACTTTGGCACTTCCTCTTGAAACGATTACACCCTCTGATTCAACATCTCAAGGACTTCTAGAAGAATAACTTGGAATCCCCCCTCCTGAACTTGAATCTTGCGGAACAAGTTCGACCTTCAGTTCCCTTTGATCACTTCAAAGATTAAATCTCTCCTGAGCATTTGCTTGTAAATTCAAGCTTCCACAAGGATCCATGTATGCACTCCTTGCGGAAACTTTGAAATCACCTCTAGTTATTTAAGGTATTTGACTCCATGCACTCCTTGAAATAGCAGTCTCCCAATATTCCTCTCGGATTTGTAAAATCCAAGACTTCGCTCGGCTTCCGCACACCTTACACGACTCTTATGTCCATCAAAAAAAAATATGAACCTCTTCTGAGAGTTCTGAGATGAAACTCAGAGTATGGTGGATTCACTCCTTGCAGACCCTCTACTTCCTCTTTGTAGGAGTTCTCAAAAAGAGAAACAATTAAAAATCATTCTCCCCTTATCCAAAATTCAAACATTTAACTAAAAATTCCAAAACCTACAAACGTACATAACATTGAAAGAAATGCATACAAAGAATACAAACAAGCTTGCAACATACCATTCAACAAGTGGTTCCAACAACCATAACAAACACATAGATTGGAATCAAAGATTTCTTCTATTAATTCCAGTGCTCCTGTACATGGTAAATATCAACAGTAAAAATGAATGAAATTCTTTGTTCTCCTCTATTCTCTTATGCAACTCTACAACTTAAGAATTTTGAATGATCTTACAATGAAACAAAGGTTGAGGGTGTCTATCATTCATTTTCCCTCCTTCCTCCTATGCTCCTAAAACTGTCTAATCTATCATTCATATGTACCTACTTGTATTAAAAAATCATAAATGTCTATTACATCTGGAGGATAGGAACGCACGCTCCAAAATCAGTTTAGATCTGCAGTTATAAATGCAACTGCACGTTCTTCCTATCTATTACATTAATGTTCATTCATTAATCTTCAAAACACATCAAAATATGTGTTGGCAATTTTCCAACTGTCTTCTTTGGTTAGGAGCATGTATTTGGCTTTATACGATTCTCCTATATCACCATCTACTTGTGGCTCAATTACATATGTACAAAGAAACTATAGAAAACAATGTTTTCCCAAAACCTCCCAACAACCTTGTACAAACCAGTCTCTGAAGCAATCATAATCTTGCCTCTTTTAAGTCATGTTTATGTCTCCTTTTCACTTAGTTAATGCAATTTGACGTGCATTGCCTAACCCTAAACTTGGCTACCATAGACCACTTGATGAATCTTGCTTGCAAATCCTTTCTTGAATGAATTTGCTTTAACACTTTGAGGCATCCACCTATTTATATGAGCTCTCTTTGCCTTGCAAATTCCATTCCATTCCAAGGTGGACCCAAGTGTTGATGAGTCGACTTGCTCTTCTCTAGTTACTTGTCCACCAATCATTTTGTTGAGTTTTTCTAAAATGTGTCAGGTCCATTGAGGTCATCCCAATCTCACCCAAGTCATCCCAAGCCCGTGTAGGTCATCTTGTATGCCCAATTGTTCCATTGGACCATTCCCAAGTGTGCCTAACTAACCTAAGTGGGCCAACATGTCCAATCCATCTCAAGTCATTCGAATTCAACTCCATCTACTCATCTATGTCATCCCAAGTGTGCCCAACTCATCTGAGTTTGCATGATTGTGTTTGATCTTTCCAAATCCAACTGATTATGCCCAAGACAGCCCAAGTGCACCCAAGGTGTTCGAAAGATATGTTTCCAATGGATGCATGCTTAAGGGAGTATTCTCGATGAGTGTGACCCACATTTTCGGTCCAGGACAACTTGTGCCTGAAGGCACCTCAACCATTTTTCACAACCCCCAAGTGTGGACCTCCCAACTCCATCGATCCGTATAATTCTAGAGACAAAAATCATAATTCCTTCTAAGCCAACTTCTTCATCCATCATGCCAAGTGTAGGTTTTGAACGAGGCTACCTACAACAACCTCATTTTCCTCTAACCAAGTTCTATCCAATTTCTTTGGTGTGTTCGACTTGTCTCTATTTGCAGTGCGCCCTATTTTTCTACAAGGGAAACCAACTCTGTCTTTGGTTTTCCTTGTGTAACATCCAGTTTCACTTATCACATTTTACACTGACTTATTCTTGAGGACACTTAAGAGCAAGTGATCTGGTTATGGTACATTATGATTCTTTCATGATTATGAGTTATATCATGATGTCATGTTGTGATTATATGTTAAATTCTAGATGTATATGCATCGACAGGTATTATTGATGAGTTCTCCTAAGTGTGCAGGATACATGACAGGTTGAGGATGTCAATGGCATCAACAAACTTCCTTGGACTCCAGATTTAAGTCATGGAGTGGACTTATATTTTTGTTTGAGTATTTGATTCACATGCATGTGTTATATGATGATTTCAATATGGATATTATGTATATGGATCATTGACATTTTCCTTGTCATTGGATTCATGCATGGTGACTCTTGCTAATCTAACTCACATACGGAGTAAAGGGTCATACACAGAAACCATACAGATGAGGGAGAGGTGTGGCAACGTCCTTGTCACATCCTACTAGCACTCTTATCATAACCTGAATTGTAGGTTAATGATTACCTATTTCGAGAGGTCCATGATGCAAGAAATAATGCAGAATCCTTATTCCTTAGACAACCCTTAGTCTCTCACAAGTTCGACTGAGTGGTTTGTTAACTCAAGGCATATTACAAACTTCCAAACTAGTCAAAGGTAAGTGGTACCCTTGGAGAACGAAGGTGCATCCTGAAGGGAACGTCGTGTAAACAAAATGTGAGTAAAAAAAAATCTTGTAACAATCCAAATTGATTAATTTTATCATATTTTTTAATTTAAATTTAATTAATTAATAAAATATATTGATGAGTCTTTTATTATTTTATTATTAAAAGGTGGGTGAAGTAATTAATGGAGGGGATAAGGCTATTGGGGAATTAATGGGAGGATAAGGCTATTGGGGAATTAATGGGGGGATAAGGTTGTTGGGAATTAATGAGGGGGATTTGAGAGAGGAGGATAAGGAAGAAGGGGAGGACTTGGAAGAGGATCTCATTTCTGTTTGAATTATGAATTTCTAAAAGATAGAGGAGGATGAGGAAATTGGAAGAATTACTTTTGGGGAACTCTCACAGGGCACTGATGTTGCTGGGAATTTTGGGCTCAAGGGCCAAGAAACCATAAGGATTCATGGAGCTAGGGAGCTGGAGAGGATGTTCCTAGCTGGTTGGGAGGTTAATATTTAGTCTGGGCAAGAACAAGAACAAGATCAAATAGAAAAGAAACTAGATAAACCAACCTGTAGGTGGAGGTGTGTATATGTTGTTTTTATCATTATTTTGTTGTTGTTATCATTATTTTTTTGTTTCTGTTGATATTATTATGTTTTTATCATTATTATGTTATTACTCTCTATTCTTTGTTTATTCCAAGTATAAGAAAATCATGAAATAAATTCTAAACTAAATTTTATAAAACCTTTTAATTAGTTTGAGTCCTGAAAATAACCAGGCTCTACATATGCTATCAGAGCCCGGTTTCAAAACCAAAACCTGGGCTTGACCACCCACAACATTGGGATTTTGTCTTTTTCATATACAATCCAATTTGGGTCCAATTTGGGTTGTTACAAGGAAATTCATAAAAAAAAAAATGTAAAAACAAGAAACAAAAAAAATCAGAAAGTTATGTAGTAATCTTACAGGAATCCATATGTGTGCTCAAGTTTTTGACTTCCTTCAATGACAAACTCCTTATATTGAACTTCATAAAGTAAGAACTTATCACGTGGAACATCAATGCTCCATTTTTGAAATGATGCAACTACCACCTAGGCTATCTAGGTCAAGGGACTGCCCCCTAGATTTTAATGTCGATATAAAACAGTACCTAAATATAATGTTATTCCCATGGTAATAGTAGGAATTCCAAAACCCCATTCCCAACCAACATTATCTTGGCTCCAAACAAGAACAATACTGGAAACAAGATCACTAATGTTAATTGATAAATAAAACCAATAGAAAAAAAAAGAACTTTTTTTTTCTACATCATTTGTCTCATCAAACTAGTCTGCTCCAACCTTGAGGCATATACAACCACTTGAGAACTACAAGGAGTGGCTACATATTTAGTTGTTTTCCCTTTGTTATTCCCATCCCCACTAACTTCAAAAAAATACGTCCACCATGATGAACAACTAGAACCTTCAGATCTTCTACACCTGTTATCCCGTCCTCGTAGAAGTTGTCACCAGTAAAGATGATGAAATATACATTCATATCCTATGCCATCCTCCCATATATTACCCATTTATACAATGAAATAAATGTAATGCATATATGTAATAAATCATAGGTAAGTGAAGCCAAATCACAGGTAGTTGACTGGTTGTAGAGCCCTTTTCTTCCCCAGTCTCCAACTACTAATAAATTGAGAGACCCATCAACTTGTTTTGTTACAAGTTGGCCACATGATAAGAACAAGCACAGTAACAAGGCGATTACATTGATCTAGGACTGGAATTTCATTATTAATGTTGATAACATCTTCCTTCATGCAATTTTGTTTTCGGTCAGATTCTCCCAAGCGCAAAATCCCTTGGACAACAAATACTTTGATGACTTAAATATGGGAAGAGGCACAAAAGGAATTTATTATTTATAGATGTTGCTATCTACCTCAAATAATTCAATTTTTTTATTCTGAATGATTGATTAAGAATTATTTATGAATTCTGGAAGCTGTTTGGTGAGGAAAAATTCTTGTTTTAACTTGGGAAGGCATCCAGAAAGCATGAAAATGTCAGTGAATATCAGTGAAGAATATGTGAGGGGCTTGATCGTAAATCTTCCTATGTGTATATAAGACAGAAAATCCTTAAAGTGTGGGCCAACATAGGATTCAACTACAAGGATAATAACTTATAGCATGGGTTACGTTAATGAAAATATGGTCAGTGAGCAAGAGATATGGGGAAGGAAAAATTCATAACTCTTCCATCATATCCAGTAACTAACGAGAAAGTAATGGAATTGAATTGTGAAGATACACAATGATATGTAAGATCTCTTTTTTCAAGAACCTACTATTGCTTTGGTTTGTTCATAAACTACATTAAATGTATCTCTAGCTTTCCATTGTTCAAGAGTGTCTCCAACACAAGATATTACATTCAAACCTTGAGACAGTGTGTAACATACCCACCCTACCCCATTAAATTACTCTTCATATAGGTGGGGCATCATAATTTTGTTTTTCCTTAACTAGCTCACCTCAAATCATTTCTTCGAGATGATTTATTCTCTCCCACTTACCCATAGATTTCTAGTGACTCCTACCAGGCACAAATCCAACCCTTCGTTTATATCTTATGGATTCCCGAAGTTCTTTGGGGTTCATTAGTGAGGACCATGTGGCATCCATGTGGATTCATCTCAATCATACCATCTCTAGGTTCCTACTTCCCACAAGGAAGTTCCATCCATCAGTCTATCTAATGACTGACTTAACCCTCATCTAACACACCGGCTTGCAGAGAAGTCGGTGTTAGGATATTTTTAACTACTCTAACCCACAATTATCTCAAAGAGAAAACTATGACTCATAGATCGGGTCATTGAGAAGGGTCCCGAAGGATCCAAATATCCACGATCCAGATCACTTCGCTACTTCGGGTGTCGAAGGTTTTCGCCACTCCAACTCACAATTCTCCCGAGGCGTGAACTCCAAAATCATATATTGAATGGTTGAGAAAGGTCCCGAAGGTTCCAGAGAACCACAGTCTAGATCACTTCACGACTTTAGGCATATGTAAAACCAAGTAATCATTCTTGATTCTAATTCAACCATTAAAGCAAGGAAAAGACTTATCAGAAGTAGACAATGTGAAGCGACTACTGGAAGGGGTGCCTGTTTCCACCCAACCATAGGCTCAGTCACTCGAAACATATTTACCACTAGCCACCCCCGAGATGGACCATGATGCTCTACAACACCACCTTTTCTTCTTGCTCAACCACAATAGGGAAAAAGGTTACTCTCATGTTCCCGCAGGATCCTGGCAATGGTTTACATGATACCAAGCAAGGAGGAATAGCCTCGTTTATCATATTGTATCCAAACCTTCTCTACCATTTCCTGTATCCAGAACGCTTAGCTTTTGAATCTTCCTTGAATCCCTGAGATTCACTTCTCGTCTTTGTGCTCTTCATAGGCGTGTTTTTCATCTACTCTCCACACCTTCATTTCTCACCTCTTTCAGCAAGGCCACATGTGGCTCAAATTCCCAGTCCACATTCTGGAAGCCTTACAGATGAGTTTTATGCCCCATCCACTAATTAAATATTGAGGAGGTCTTTCCACCCACCAGCCTGATTGTAATTCATTTCTGGGTCAGAGGACGGTTCTGATCTTGAGCAATTAAATCCAGTAAGGATTGGTTTGGTGAAGGTTAAAAAAACCATTCCTAGTCCCCTTCACCCTCTCTTTATGTAGCATCCATGGTCTTTCCAATTACACCCCCCCCCCCCTCTAGCATTCACGCAACACTTGCCCATTTTCTTAGTAATTAATTAGGTTCACATTCGCTTACCTTTCCAAACAAAGGTCCATCAAATCAATATTCACACATTTAAAGTTTTCCATAGTCTCTTGGCCATTTATAGTTATATTTACAAGCTGGGGGAAACAACGTGTTACAATTCCCTACCCCTTAAAGGAACGTCGTCCTTGATGTTCTATCTATTAACATATATTGTATGTACAGAAGTGAACAAAAATGGATATGTTTGTCTCATAGCATCCTCCATTTCGCACATGGCCTCATTTGGGCCAAAGTGTTTCCATTTTACCTTGACCTATGCAATGGTTTAGTTCCTGACTGGGGTTTCCTTCCTGTCTAGTATGCATTGAGGTTCTGGTAGGAATTCTCCCTCCAGTTCCACCTGGATCATAGACCAGTCAATTATATGATTAGAATCTTGTAATTATTTATTCAACAATGAAACATGGAAAACATTATGTGCTTTTACTGTGGGAGGGAGTGCTAGCCTATAGGCTACAGTTCCCACTCTATCTAGAACTTCAAAGGGTCCACAATACCGAGGTGCCAACTTGGCACAAGCTCCCATCCGTAGGGAACTCTTCCTAGGCCTCAATATGAGATAGATGTGGTCTCCCATATGGAATTCTATGGGGGTTCTCTTTCCGTCAGCATAAATTTTCTGTCTATTCTGAGCGATTTTCAGAATTTTCTTTATCTGAACCACTTGTTGTTCAGTTTCCTTCAAAATGTCATGTCCAATTGTAATTTTGTCCATGGGATTACTTCAGTTGACTGGAGTATTGCATGGCCTACCATAGAGGACTTCGAAAGGGCCCATATTTAGTGATTCTTGGTAACTATTGTTGTAGGAAAATTCCACCAGGGGTAGGTAGTCTTCCCACTTTTTAGGTTGATGCATTACATGCATCGTTAGCATGTATTCTAATATTTGGTTCACTCTTTCCATTTTTCCATCGGTTTGAGGATGATAGACTGTGCTAAACAATAATTTGGTCTCCAAACCAGCCATCAAGGATTTCCAAAAGTTTGAAGTAAAATTTGTGTCTATGTCAGACACGATCTCCTTACACATGCCATGTAGTCTGAATATATCCTTCATGAATATGTTGGCAATATATATTGCCTTGCAAATTGATTTAACGAGAATAAAATGAGAAGACTTTCTCAATTTATCCACCACTACCATGATGGCATCATTCTTCCTCGATGATGTTGGTAATCCGTTGATGAAATCCATCGAGATGGTCTTCCATTTCCATTATGGGATTGGTAGAGGTTGTAATAATCCTGTTGGGTGCCAATGTTTTTCTTTAACCTGATGGCATTCTAGACATTTAGATAAATACTCATTTATGTCTTTCTTCAATCCAAGCCAATAGAATTGTTTCCTGGTGGTCGTGACCATCTACTAATAGCCCATATGGCTGGTGTAAGGTCTCTTGTGAAACTAGTCCATTATGAACCTCTTCAAGTTGTCACAACTTGGAATATATAGCATGTTTTGGTAAGTCAATAGATCTCCATCTAGCATTTTGTAGCCTTCATACTTTAGCCCTACGAGTTCTTGCTACAGGTACGAGGTCATGTTCTAGAAGAATGCATCTGTTTCTTGTGCATTCCTGACTCTTTCTCTAACATTCATCTCATAAGTTCTCACCTCTCCCAGATGAATTGATTTCATACTTCTACTAAGGTCATCAACCACCTTATTTTCATTTCCTTTGATATGTTTGATTTTGAAATCAAACTCCCTAAGGAGGGGCATCCACCTAGATTGTCTAGAATTGAGTTTTGGTTGGTCAAACAAGTGTCGTGATCCACAGTGGTATGTCATAAGTAAACATTTCCTACCCAGGAGGTAATTCCTCCAAATTTTCAAAGCGTGCACTATGGTGGCCAACTCTAGATCATGGGTCACATAGTTGACTTCATGCTCATTCAATTTTTGGGATTCGTAGCAAACTATGCTTCCTTATTGCATAAGGACTCCTCTGAGTCCTTCCTTGTAGGAATCTATGCACACGAGGAAGTCATTATCAGGATCGACGATCTTCAACATGGGCACATGAGTCAGAAGGTGTTTTAGTAACTGAAACCTTTCTTCGCATTCTAGTGTCCAAATGAATTTAACCACCTTTGTAACATCCCCCGGCCATGCACAGGCCAGGGAATTTCACTCCATAGAAATCTCTCTTTCTCTGACACCAATTGGTAACATCCCCAGCCTTAAATAGGTTGGGCCATGCTACTCTAGGGAATTCTTTCATTCTCTTACTGCGGAACATATGGTAACATACCCAATAATCAACTGACCTATTCCACATAAATTTTCTCTTCAAACTGCATGCAACTTAAACATATGCATACAACACTCTTGCGGAAGCTTTACATATAAACATAAACAAAAAATTACATTCTGTAATATGCAATTTCATACTGGAATAACAGTAACCATAGATATGTAGTATATATAGGAAAATACCCATAAACATACAGCCAATTATAAACACATATATGATAAACTGTAATATAGGCACGTAAATAACAGTGAAACATATAATTTTATCATACAATTGGTACTTATTGATGCAGACCCCCTACCTCTGCAGGGTCCACTAACTTCTCATTCTTTGGATCGTTCCAATTTTTGAGCCAAAATGGTTGTTCGGGCTCCTGTTGGAACCCCTTGAACAAATCCATAGGTCCCTTTGTCCTCTGGCATAGAGCTTGAGAAAATATGTGCGTGCGCCTAACTTTCAGCACTCCTCTCTATTCCGAACAATACTCCTTTCGCATTTTGGGACTCCTGCATACGAGCTCTCCCAGGCTCCTTGTCCCTCCAACTTTGGGTCTCTGAAATGCCAAAATCCACCCATGACTATGGTCTGCTTCTCGAGATTTTAGAAATCATGATTTTTCGATTCCGACTGCAGACGGTTCTTGGTCGTTTGAACTCTTGGACCCCTAAATGTCGAAATCTACCCATGACCACATCTTCTTTTTGGGATTTTGGAATTCGTGATTTCACGATTCCACAAGTCTAGACTCCTTGTCTCATGACTCATTCACTCTTGAAATCCCAGTTGTCGAAATGCTGAAAAGGGATTAATGGCTCGGCTCATGTTATTCTAGCATCGTCTGCTTTCAGGATTTCACGACTTCGCGAGTTAGGACTCCACGTCTCTCGACTCCTGGCCTCTTGAACACCCGGGTTCCAAAATTTTGAAATGACAATCCACAACCAAGCACTATCGGCTTTCATGATTCCGAAAACTACGATACAAGTGCTCCCCCCCGGTTTTCTGCCTTTTGAATCCCTGGTTCTTGAAATGATGAAATCTCTCTCTCTGAGAGATCAATGGCCCAGTCCTCCTGAAACTAAAATCTTTCGAGCCTCTTCCCAAACCCTTGACCACTTTCCATGTGTCCTTCTTGATGTATGGTCTTGGTCCTTTCGCGAATTTTCCTTTCACGATTTCTGGAGACTCTTCACTCTCGGTCTCCCGGTGTCTAAGTCCCAGAAATGTGGATGTCTTGACATGTGTCCTATGATATGGATGGTTCTGATTCTTTAAGGACTTCAATGAGTCCTCTCCTTTGCTTCTACAAGGGTTAAACCTCATTCTCCTCTTTTCAGATCCGATGGCTATCGGTCCTTTACATGAGATCTGACGGTCATGATCTGATATTCTATGCACCACCTATGTGCACTCCTCCTATGCACATATCCGTGATCCAACAGCTCTTAGGCCACCATTCTATATATCCGATGGTTGGTGAAATTTCACACACCGTGAGTTCGTGATGCAGCGACTCCAAAATCCCTTGTCGCTCCACTCCTCGAACTCCAAAATGTTGAAATGTTGAAATCCTGAGATTTTTCAACTGTGAAACCTCAAAGAGTTTATCGAACTTATGCTCCTTTCTTCTGTTTCTCTGTGCGCAAAGGAACTATTCCTCCTGAGCTTTGAGACTTAGAATAAGTCCACCCTCACACACTCCTTGTGCTACTAAGTATTTCTCTAAACTCAGATCTGAGATGTTTTCTTGGAAAGAAAACTCTCTACATCCGCCTGGAATTATTGTGCTCGATGCACACCTTGCAGATCCTACAAAGTATTCAACAACTCTGTGAGTGTCTTCTCTTCGACACTTCCCTTTCCTCAAAACTCAAAATAGATTTCTTTTTTTCACTCTATGCACTTAATCAATGCCCTCCTGGCAAAGTTTCCATAGAACCTTCAGTGATTCTGTTATCTATGTACCTTCCTCTGCACAGTATTAACTCCAAGGTGTTCAACAACCTTGAGGTTTCTCCCTGGGTCTAATACTTCCTCTGGTGTGCCCTCCTGGCACAACTTTGTCCAAATTCTTCAAAATTTAGAAGTGCATTCTATGCACTGGCTCAATGCATCCTATGCATTTTTTCAATGCCCTCCTAGTAGAGCCTTTACAAAATTCTCATCAATTCTGCTTCACCTCTTTGTGCTCTCCTTTGCACAGTTCTTTCTTCAGGGTGTTCAACAACCCTAAGGATTCTTCCTTGATTCAATGACTACAGCTGGTGTGCCCTCCTAGCACGTCTTTGTCTAAAATTCCACAAAATTCAGAAGTGCACTCCTTTCACTGGCCTTCAGAACCCACAGTATTCTGTCATGCAACCTTTTGCATGAAGCCTCAAAGAACCCAAACCTAAAATCAAAGAACTCACAGATAGGGAAATCTATCTATCCTTGCATATGGAACTTAACATACATCTATAGAATATCGTAAACACATAGAGAAATTCATTCATGAACTCACAAACACATGAACAACAACATCCAGGAAAAACTTCTCTGTTTGTATTAATAAAGAATGCCTGATTACAATGTGTTCGAGCTCCGACTACAACAGAGTCTCGACTCTCCTCTCCTTTCCAACCTATTCTCTCTATTCTTTTCTGCTTCTCTATAGACTAACTGCCTATAGATACAAAGGTTCTTTTTACAAAAGGGGGCTCCTCGAGCACTTCCCTCCATCCTCACAAACTCTCATTAATTACAATGAATTACATTGAATGGGCCATCTAATATAAATTATATCTAGATCCCCATCAACACGTCAGCCATTAAAGGTGACACTAACTACAACCTTCTCAAAGGCATGGCTTGGCTCTTCGGCCTTACAATCATTTAATTACATTTTCAAAATTTGAAAAACAAGAGGGTTGTGCCTCTCTCCTTCCATTGAATGCTTGCTTGATGTGCTGGTTGGATTGCATGTAGCTAGGTTGGAGTGATTCTCTTGCATCACTTATCTTGGAATTATTGTCACCAACTACAAACAAACCATCCACAAACCTCCCAGACTTAGACTACACTATTCATCACTCTCAACAGTGAGTCACCCCCGAGATGGGACTGAAATCCACCCAGGTAAAGGGTTCCTAACCAAGATAAGGCTCATGGACAACAGGAAAGACTCTGTCTTAGGTGCTCACTCAACTAACAACCTACAACCTATCATTCCCCACATGCATGCCCCACCAAAGGAAGTGTGCCCCTTCTCTACTCAACAGTCCCTCAACTGCCCCACTTCCCTCCCAGGGCTTCAACAACAGGCCGGACTGGAAGTCTCAGAGAACTATAGTTGTATTTTAGCACCTTTGAGAATCAATCCTCAACAATTCTCTCACTCGGAGAATTTCTCACGGGCCTGGAAACCCGCTTCTTCAATCCCACTCCAGGCTAACCAAGTACACCAACCGAAAAAGGTTATGGAAACCGGCTCAGATATGGTGAAATGGATGTCTCAAGGATAATTTATTGCATGAGTGAAAATGGTCATGGAATCATTGACTGGATAACTAAGTGAAGGAAGGAATCATCGTGAAAAATGATAGTGAAAGTGATGATGAGAATGATGGTCAAACTGCTGGTAAGAAATCCCTGTGAAAAAATTACCAAATGAGCTAATTCCCCATGATATGAATGCATGTCCCCAACTTGACACTTTTCATATCGGGAGTTACTTTGGTCCACTTGTCCCCAACTTGAGAACAGAGGATAAAATAATTATCCATACTTTATTTTTATATTCCTTTTTGGCTTAATCTCTCTAGCTTAACCCTTTCCCTTAACTTTTGGCCCCCCCTTTCCCTAAATGGTGAAGTTCAGTCCCCCATCTCTTTTATCATGGTCAGTCTGCACCCAACGATGTATTTTATATTAATCATGAGACATGTACAAAATAGGCGCATTGGCCTTTAACATCTAGGAATTCCATCCTAATACCAAAGCATAAGCATCCCAACTTATAATAACTAGCTCACCATCCTATAACACATATCATATACACGAGGCTCATTGTCCTCCATACTACACATACTTTAGTTACTGCGCGCAGTATCTAGGAATGTGCACACTACATCATTTTACTGCACAGTTCATGCACGCACTATGCCATGGGAAGTGCATTAAAAAATGTTGTCAAAACAACTCACCAGCTTAAGTGCACTTATATTACATTTACAATTAGGTTCAGCAAAGGGATATTACAATCCCCTCCCCTTATTTATGCACTGTCCTCAGTGCATCATACACCCATATACAACAAAATATTCAAAAAGATGTGGGTATTCTATCTGCATTGCATCCTCATGCTCTCAAGTAGCATCCTCATAACAATACCACTTCCATTGGACCTTTACAAGCCCTATGGCTTGGTTCTAGAGCTGCTTGAATTTTCGATCCAAAATGTGCACTAGATGCACTTGAAAAGCGCCTTCTTGCTCCACCTGAATCACATTCCAATCAATAACATGATTAGCATCAGATATATATTTCTTTATCAATGATACATGGAAGACATTATGAACAGACATAGATTCAGGAAATGCAATCATACAAGCAACTGGACCAATCCTCTCTAGGATTTCAAATGGCCCACAAAATATAACTGCCAACTTAGTGCAACTTCCTAGCTTCAAGGAACTCCTGTTAGCTTTTGCTTTTAGGAAAACATGATCACCCACTTTGAATTCTCTGTGGGTTTTGTTCTTATCGACATAACTTTTATGTTTGTCTTGGGAAGATTTTCAATTCTGCTTATTTTTTATCATTTGGTCCTCCATCTCCTTGAGCAACTCTAGCCAAACTACTGTCCTATCAGCTAGATTATCCCAACTCATTGGAGTATTGCACTTTTTGTTGTAAAGTGCTTCAAATGGGCTCATCTTCAACGATGCCTGATACCCATTGTTGTAAGTGAATTCTACCAAGTGTAGGTAGTCTTCCCATTTCGATGGTTTGTCCATCACATACATTCTCAATATATATTCTATCACTCTATTCACCCTCTCTATCTATCCATCAAACTCAGGATGATAAGTTGTACTAAAGTTCATATTTGTTCTGAATCCTTTGAACAATCCTTTCCAGAAATTTGAGGTGAATTTCAAGTCTCTGTCAGACACAATTGTTTTAAGAATCCCATGCAATCATGCCACTTCCTTCATGAAAATATCAGCAACATCTGTTGCCTTGTGAGTAGTTTTCAGTGGAATAAAATGGGCAACTTTTGTAATCTTGTCCACCACCACCATGATTGAATCATGCATCTTTCCTTTTCTATGAAATCCCGTAATAAAATCCATTTTCACAACTTCCCACTTCCATTCAGGAATGGGTAAAGGTTGCAACAACCTTGTTGGGTAGCTATTCTTAGTTTTAACTTTCTGGCATTCCATACATCTAGTGATGTATTCAATGATCTCTCTCTTCATACCTGGCCAAAAGTAATGGATTTTGATCGCTGCCACATTTTTTTGATATCCAGGGTGCCCTGCATAAGGAACATTATGCATTTCATGAAAAATCATATGTTTCAAGTCCTGGACATTTGGAACAAAAGTTTTGTTCTTGTACAACAATATTCCATCTATTCCCAAATTATAATTATCCACCTTTTGTGGCATCTTACCCTGTTGTAGAATTGCTACCAATTCTCTGTATTGCAGATATGCATTTGCAGCCTCCAGAATTTTTCTTTTAATATCAGTATGATACATGCTAATGTTTGTAGCATGTAATTCATGCACCTTCCTGTTGAGTGCATCAACCACTTTATTCTATTTCCCCTTGATATGCTTTATATCAAATTCATATTAGAATAGAAATTCTAACCATATGCTTTGCCTAACATTTAGATTTGGATGATCAAATAAATATTTCAGACCATTGTGGTCTGTTCTTCACTCAAACCTCTTTCCCATGAGGTAGTGTCTCCATTTCCTCAAGGCATGCACTATGGATTCCAACTCCAAATCATGAGTGGCATAGTTTCTTTCATGATCCTTCAACTTCCTTGATTCGTAACATATGACAAACCCATTTTGACTGAGGACTCCACCAAGTCCTTCATTACATGCATCAGTGCATACGATGAAGTCTTCATCTAGGTCTGTGATCCTTAATATTGGAGCACTTGTCAATAATTGTTTCAAGGGTTGGAAACTCTTCTTGCAATCCAATGTCCACTGAAACTTCACTCCCTTCCTTTGCAAGGAAGTGATTGGGAGTGAAATCTTTTAGAATCCTTCAATAAATCTTCTGTAGTAGCTTGCAAGACCCATGAATGATCTTACCTTTGTTACATTATTTGGCACTGAACATTCTCTAATGGCCTCTATCTTCTCAGGATCCATTGCTATCCCATCCTTTGAAATGATATGCCCCAAATAATGAATCTGTTTCTGATAAAATGAGCACTTTCTCAATTTGGCATACAACTAATGTTCCCTTAATACTTGCAACACCATCCTCAAATGATGTTCATGCTCTTCCTCTAACTTGGAATGTATAAGAATGTTATCCAAAATGACAATGACAAACTCGTCGAAATATTCTCAGAAAACACCATTCATTAAGCACATGAAAACAACTGGTGCATTTGACAACCCAAATGACACCAATGTGAACTCATAATGACCATACCTTGTCCTGAAGGTGGTATTCCTGATATCTTCTTCTTTAATCCTTACCTGATGGTATCCTGATCTGAGATCTATCTTTGAAAATATCTTTGCATCCTTCAATTGATCAAAGAGGTCATCTATCCTTGGTAGAGGATACTTGTTCTTAATAGCCACTTTATTCAATTGTTTGAATTCAATGCACAATCTTAGTGTTCCATATTTCTTTCTCACAAACAAGACTGGGGAACCCCAAGGTGGCACACTTGGATGTATATACCCCTTCTTCAGAAGTTCTTCAAGCTGCATTTGCAACTCCTTCAATTCTGGTGTACTCATTCTATAAGGAGTCTTTGATACCGGTGCTGCTCCAGGCATTAAATTTATAAAGAAATCAATGTCTCTCCTTGGGGGTAGTTCGGGTACCTCCTTGAACACATCTTCAAAATCTTCCAGGACTGCATAATCCTCCAAATTTGGCATCTTATCTCTAGGTGTCTCTGCCAAATGAGCTATAATTATTTGACATCCTTTTCTATAACATTTCTTCAGCGGCAATGCTAAAATTTCTCTAATGGTTACTGCCCTAGGAATTCCCTATACTTTCCTTAGTTTTCATTCCTCATCCAGGAAAGTGAATGCTTTGTTGTGAAAATCTAAGAGAGTGTGATGTTGGTCCAACCAATCCATCCCAGTTAGATAGTCATAGGAACGTAAAGGAAAGATGTTGAAATTTGACTTGGTGTTCATTCCATTCATGTGTATGAGACATGACTTAACCATCTCATTAAATTTTCTTCTGGCTCATGTAGGAAACTACACCAACCAAGATTTCCCATTCTTGCTTCTTGGCAATTGAAAACTTTCCACCATCTTAGGGTCTATATAACTATGACTAGCTACTTAATCAATTAAAATAGCAATGGTTTGGTTGTTGATCATACCTTCCACTTCAATCATGTGGGACTGATACTCTGCTTCCTTATTGTCCAGGGCTGCATAAATCCTTGGCACATATTTGTCCATGTCCTCCATTGTTTAAGCTTGTTGTACATTGTGAAAAGCCCTACCTTTTTCACCTCTGTGAGGACAATCTCTGAACCTATGATCTCCTTTACAACCCCAACATTGCATAAGTGGTTGCCTTGGCCCTTGACTCCCTATGTCAATTGTTCTGGTTTCTTTAGGCATTTTTTGTCATTGTGGATTATTTCTGAAGAATGGTGGCTTGGCTCCCTTCTTCCTCTGATCCATCTTGAATTTTTTATTGTCTTCCCAAGCCTTTTGGAAAGTTGGCCTTTCTTTCTACTGATCATATAGGCATTTATCTCTCCTTATGGTCTCTTCTATTGTCTTGGGATCATCATACTGTATTTTGTCACTGATGAATGATGGAAATCCTCTCAAATACCTTTGAATTTTTATTGTCTCATACTTGATGAAAGAGACATACTTCAGCAGTTCCAGAAACCTTCTCTCATATTCATCTATGGTCATACTTCCAATCTTGAGTTCAAAGAGCTCTCTCATTTTCTTGTCATAGTATCTCTTAGTTAAGTATTTCTTCTTAAAATACTTCTTGAATTCCCTCCAAGTAACACTTTTCTCTTTAATGTGTTTCACTTTTCCTTTGAGTTGATAGATAGAAATTATACCTTATGCATGAGAAGAATAATTATGCAATTGAAAATACTTTATCATGCCCAACAACCATGTTTGTGCATCTTCATCCTTCTTGTGCTCACCATCAAATGTAGGAGGTTTGATTTTGTTCATTTCTCCTCACAGATCATCCACCCCAGACCTCTTATACCTTCTGATAGGGGATCGACTTTATTTGTTTCCTTCTCTCTTATTGGAATTCCTTGGGGAATGATGGTGATGTCTACTAACACTTTTTTCTTTTATTTTCTCATCCAAAGGCTTGTGACTTACATATTTCCTTGATCCACTCTCCTTAACCAATTTATTTTCTATTTTGTTCAATCACTCCAATAACTTCATGTTGAATTCATCGTGTTTCTCTTTGGCTCTCATAAGACTTTCATTATCATTTTTATGGATTTGAACATCCTTCTGCAAATTCTTAATGGTCTCATCCATATTCATGTTCTCGTTCCTTTTTTATCCATGTCCATTGGAGTTCATTCCCTTAATGCCTAAATGTAAATTCACCCTTATGCCCTCATCTTGTTGACTATAATTCCCCTGTGCTTCTTCCATTCCTATGGACTTCACACTGGGCTAAACTAATCTAGTTGTTGTTAATTTTGCAATTCGTCCAGCCATTGAAACTTATCAAGCTAACAATTCAACAATTCATGGGAAATATGAACCATTTTGGTTCAATATAAATATCAGAATTATCTCTCCTGATTTCCTGTCATTTTCACCATGACAATCCTAGATAGGACCCAAGTCTTGAGAACATAGACGCGTGGTGCTTGCAGAGATACATCTGTGCAAGAAGGTGGTTTGTCGAAACCACTTTCGCCAAGACGCGGTATCACGTTCTTCAACATGTCAAATCCACCACTCGTGGAGCAGGCGTTGGCTAGTCAGATCACCCCGTTTCACTCGTTTGGTACTTTGCAGCCATGTAAATTCAGCTGAATGTCCCATGTAATGAAATCAAACGTTAATCATTTGAAATGGATTAGCCAAGCATGGAAACCCAATGCTCTTGTACGTAGTCTGTCTGCGCTTTAGAATTAGAATTCTATAACTACCAATCCTCAAGTATGAAGGTATTTTCTTATCCATAAATTAAGTAATATCCAAATTGCTCGAATTTATGCTCTTTGTAAAAGAGTTTCGGTATCCACAAACTGATATACATGGACAAGGCTAAATCCAGTGAGACTGGTTATTTGGGAAACATGCTAGACTTTCCTGCAAATAAGGAGGAAAGGGTCCTTGCGCACATTCTAGAGACTAAATTCCACATAGATCTGGCTATAGACTCGTGGTTGGAAGTCATTTTGAATCCCACTATGAAGGATTTAGTGATAAACAGACCAGCCGCTAAGAAGAAAAGGAGCAAGCGACAGAAAAAGGAGGAATCCACAGCTGAAAAGGATGAAAGTGTTGGAGAGAATCAACCGGTCTAGTTAGATTCTTTAAAGGAGGAGATCACTAAGCTGAAGTGAGTCTTCAACCAAAATTAAGTATGTTTCAATGAATTTTGAATAGTTGGTACAGAGGTAAGGAGCACCAGAGATGATAGGCATGTTCTGAAATGACCCTTTTATAACTAGATAATTGCTATCATTCCCCTTTTTGTAATTTTGTGATTAATACGATTATATAAAGACAGAAGTGGATTTTGGACTATTTATTACAAAATTCCATCTTGTGGTGTTATGAGTCTTGTTTTATTTTATTTTATGCTTTTCCTGTAAGCTTATATTTCACTTCCATCTTTTTGAATCAGAGGAAAAACTCATAATTCCTTTTAATTAATGCTTTGATGTGGTTGTCTGTTTCTTTTTCTTCTAATATTATGAAAATTAAACTCAGACTCATCGCCTTCCAAATGACTTCGTGCGCACTAAAATTTGACCTGTACCTTTATATTTAATGTCCATAGAAATACCACAAGGCAAAATGTGTTTCCACGCACCTATATTCACTATGCATTTCTTCTTCGTTGCGTCGACAAGTTGCGTGCACTGCTTTTGCGTTGTGTGCCAATATTCACTGCACACAGTTTTGATATCGTGAACCGATACTCCATATGCATTTCTCCCGCATTTCACCATGTCAAAGTTCAATAGGTTCCATCGTGCACAATAATCTGCATGCACCATTGAATATACTGTCGCGAGACAACTTATACTCATACTATGCACGTACCAACGAAACTCCTCTGTGTTATGCAATACTTACACACCTCGTGTGTACATTACTATGTGTGTGATCACCACATAAGGCTAAATTCAACGCGTGCATCCGGACACAATATTCTTCCGTGGGGTGCCACAATTTACTGCACACAATTGCACACCAACGTTTTCCGTATGGTTCCAAAATTTACCACGCACATCAGCACGCCAACATTTTCCATGGACGCTCCATGAATTGAATTTTGGTCACTTCAAAATTACTCTTCTGTGAATATTCGCTTCATTTGAACCATTCCATCCCATCCATGCTCAGTGTTGAAACTGAAGCTTTGATACCAATTTCTAACATCCCTCGTCCACCCACAGGCCAAGGAATGCCACTCCAAAGCAATTTTTAATTCTCTGACACCAGTTGGTAACATCCCCAACCTTAAATAAACTGGGCCATGCTACTCTAGGGAACGCTTTCATTCTCTTACTGCGGAACATACGGTAACATACCCAGTAATCAATTGAGCTATGCCACATAAATTTTCTCTTCAAACTGCATGCAACTTAAACATATACATACAACACTCTTGTGGAAGCTTTACATATAAACATAAACAAACAATCACATTCTATAATATATGATTTCATACTGGAATAAAAGTAACCATAGATATTGAGCATATACAGGAAAATACCCATAAACATACAGGCAATTATAATCACATATATGATAAACCATAACATAAGAATGTAAATAACAATGCAACATACAATTTTAACATACAATTGGTACCTATCTTGGAAATATTGTCACCAACTGCGTATAGACCGCCCACGAACCTCCCATCCTTAGACTACACTATTCATCACTCTCAACAGTGATTCACCCCTGTTGGGCTCCGGATTTATAACATTTTCTTGCTGTTTCTTGAAGATATTAATTACTCTCTTGAAGACTTTTGTTTAACAAAGGGCATTCTTTCTATGCTATTCATGTTCTGTTACACATATATGTTCCATTGCAGACAGAAACCATGAAGTGCTTCCAAAACCACAAATGAGCGAAGAATTCAACTATAATGTGGATGCACTGTCACCTCTTGGTGCAAATACGGTAAAGGGCAGACAAGGAGTAATTTATCTCTAGGCAAAGTTACCAAGTGGTGTTGTTGAAGTTGTTTGCAAAAAGACATGGGGTATGTTTGTGTTTTATTTGGGAATGCTTTCGGCAATAT